>JAUPFV010000001.1:401581026-402181026 GCA_036936605.1 Limnanthes douglasii subsp. nivea
TCTACTACAGGTTGGTGTATGTTTTTAGGCGACGCTCTAATTTCTTGGAGGTGTAAGAAACAAGATCGTGTTTCCAAATCCTCTACCGAAGCTGAATATCGTGCCATGTCTAGTGCTTGTTCCGAAATTGTATGGCTACGCGGTCTTCTTGAGGAGGTTGGATTTCCTCAAACAACTTCTACCCCTCTTCATGCTGATAACACTAGTGCCATTCAGATTGCCACCAATCCTGTTTTTCATGAGCGCACCAAACACATTGAAGTTGATTGTCATTCCATTCGAGATACTTTGGAGAAACGGGTGATATCTCTTCCTCACATCTCTTCTGATCTCCAAGTGGCTGATATTTTCACCAAAGCTATGACTCGTCAGCGGCATCAATTTCTTATTGGAAAATTGTTACTGGTTGACTTACCAGCATCAATTTGAGGGAGGGTGTTACAGAAAATAAATTAGATTAATATCTAATTTATTTAGTATAATATATATTTAGTATAATATATATTTAGTACATTTATTTAGTCAAAGATTTTATAGTCAATAATCTATAGTCTATGTAAACTTTAGGAAAATAAATATTGTAATATTAATTGCTGTAACTGCTACAAAGTAGTATAAAAAGGTGAACCAGACAGATAAATAAGATATACTTTTTTGAGAAACACAATATTTTTGACAATTATGTTACATTAAAAGAAAATATAAAAATATTTAAAAAATAATCAAACGATATTATCAGTCGATCAATAACGAAACTTTAACTTTAGTAGTTCCCTCGAACCGTTTATTTAAAATAAATATATACCATAAGGCCCATACCATAACTTTCGGTTCACTAGGATTTTATTCCGAATTCGGTTGTCTTTTGGAATGGCTCTAACATGCCCAACATGTCTATCCATATTTATTACTTTATTTATTTGCATATAGTGTTTTTCCAGAAACTAGTAATTCAGTAAAACAATATCTTAGAGGATGATATTATTTTGTTTTCATTCAGCAAATTTGGTTGTAAGGTGGGTCATAAGCTCCCAGCTGTGCAATAGTCGTTTTTTAATGTTGTGTTAAAGACCAATCCAAGTGACCAAAGAGTTGGTCACTTGGATTGGCTTTTAATATAACATTAGAAATTGCGACGTGGGAGTGGGAGCTTATGAGTCACGGTATACCCAAATTGCTGAATGAAAACAAAATAATATCCTTATAGTATAGTTCATTTAAGACCTATATATATATATATATATTATTATACTGCTCTCATAATTATATCTAAAATTTGGATCTTATATAAGTTAGATAACTTAAAAGAAATTGATATGGTTTTTGTCTAAAACTAGTAAAAGGAAGATAATGCGCTTCAAATTTTTGCCAAATTGAAGAGTTTATAAAAATGTTTCATTATTTTTTGTCGGGGTTGGATTTTCTCATCCTGTGGGAAGGTAAAAGCCAATTTCGGCGGGTGACTAAACGAGATATACTATTTATATATATGAAAGTTTCGAATATACGGTCACATGGTTTGGTTCTTTAATACTATATTAGAAAATTGGGACGCGAAAGTTTATATAAAATTTTCGAAGATACAGTTATCTACTATTTTCAATGACAAAATAGTAAAAAATTTAGAAAATCTATACTTTTAGGGTTGGTTTTAGTTTTTTTGGACGGAATTTAGTCAAAATCTTTTGGATTTGTGCTGTTTTTGTTTTTCTGAATTCCAATTTTAACAACGAATAATGATTTTATCAAAAAAATGATTTGGATAGATGGAAAGTTAGTTTTGATATGAGTTATTAAGCATGTAACTTTTAACGTTATAAGTTATCACTAAGTCAAGTTTTGATATGATTTTATGGTCATATTTTATAACACAACTGTTCCGTTTAGATAATTAAGGGATCACATTTATACATACCATATAAGATTTTTTTTAAGTTTCAATCGTCTTCACAGATCAGACTAAACTGAAGAAAAAAAAGAATTCAAATGATCTATATGTTTGCGAACAATGTTTATTTGAAGTATACATTGTTGAAGTTTTTAGCCCCACCGATCTGTGCAGGTCTTAATCTTGCCAAAATGTCTTCATATTCTGCCTCATTATTCGATGCTTTAAAACCAAAACGGATAGTTTGAAGGATCATGTCTTTTCAGATGGGAAAAGTTTAAAAATTAGCACAAAATTATCTCTGATAATAAAAAAAAATTAGTTCAATTTTTGTCCACCAAGATAGACATGTTTGCATGGTGTACTGAAGACGTGACCGGGGTGCCTCCAGAAATTATTTGTCACCAATTGGCAATCAAAAGAAACATGTGACCAATCATTCAAAAGATAAGGAATTTTTCTCAGGAAAAATCTGAGGCTATCATGGCCGAGGTAGATCGTTTATCAAAGTCAGGCACATACGAGAATCTCAGTATCCGCTGTGGACAACTAATCCGGTTTTGGTAAAAAAGAAAAATGACAAGTAGCCAATGTGTGTAGATTTTACTGAGTTAAACAGAGCCTCTTCAAAAGATCATTTATTGGTTCCACATTCAGGGAATAAATTACTTTTGTTTATGGACACTTATGCAGGATACAATCAAATTAAGATGGATCTGAAGGATAAAGAAAGTACTTCATTTATCACTAGAAAAAGCCTGCATTGTTACAAAATAACGTCTTTTGGACTAAAAAATACAGGTGAAACTTACCAACGTTTGGTAAATAAAACTTTTGAAGCTCAAATCGGACGAAATGTTGAAGTATACATTGATGACATAGTAGTAAAGAGTATGAAAGACGGATAGTTTGTTACATGACATTGTTGAAGTTTTTATCCCCACCGATCTGTGCAAGTCTTAATCGTGCCAAAATGTTTGCAGACACATAGATCATTTGAATTATTATTTTTAAGTTTAGTCTGATTTGTGAAGACGATTGAAACTTAAAAAAATCTTATATGGTATGTATAAATGTGATCCCTTAATTATGTGAACGGAACATTTGTGTTATAAAACATGACCATAAAATCATATCAAAACTTGACTCAGTGATAACTTATAACGTTAAAAGTTACATACTTAATAACTCATATCAAAACTAAATTTCCATCTATCCAAATCATTTTTGATAAAATCATTATTCATTGTTAAAATTGGAATTCATAAAAACAAAAACAACACAAATCCAAAAGATTTTGACTAAATTCCGTCCAAAAAAACTAAAACCAGCCCTAAAAATATAGATTTTTTTAATTTTTTACTATTTTGTCATTGAAAATAGTAAATAACCGTATCTTCGAAAATTTTATATAAACTTTCCCGTCCCAATTTTCTAATATAGTATTAAAGAACCAAACCATGTGACCGTATATTCGAAACTTTTATATATCTAAATAGTATATCTCGTTTAGTCACCCGCCGAAATTGGCTTTTACCTTCCCACTGGATGAGAAAATCCAACCCGACAAAAAATAAAGAAACATTTTTATAAACTCTTGAATTTGACAAAAAATTGAAGCGCATTATCTTCCTTTTAGACAAAACCCATATCAAATTTTTTTAAGTTATCTAACTTGATATAAAATTCAAATTTTAGATACAATTATGAGAGGAGTATAATAATATATATAGGTCTTAAATGAGGATATTATTTTGTTCTCATTCTACAATTTGGGTATACGGTGGCTCATAAGCTCCCAATTCGTTTTCTAATAGTCGTTTTCTAATGTTGTATTAAAGGACAATCCAAGTGACCAAAGAGTTGATCACTTGGATTGGCCTTTAATACAACATTAGAAAACGACTATTGCGTCGTTGGGAGCTTATGACCCACCTTACAACCAAATTTGCTGAATGAAAACAAAATAATATCCATATTGTACATTACATTTAAGACCTAATCCTCTAAGATATTGTTTACTGAACTACTAGTTTCTGGAAAAATATTATATTCAAATAAATAAAATAATAACTATGGATAGACATGTTGGGCATGTTGGAGACATTCCAAAAGACAACCAAATTTCGGAATAAAATCTTAGTGAACCGAAGGTTATGGTATAGGCCTTATGGTATACATTTATTCTAAATAAATTGTTCGACTGAACTACTAGAGTTAAAGTTTGTTATTGATCGACTGATAATATAAAAAAATTGTTTGATTATTTTTTAAATATTTTTATATTTTCTTTTAATGCAACATAATTTGAATTTTATAAATTTGAAAATAATATAAAAATATATTATGTCATATTTTTCTAACTGATTATATAATAAATATTTTAATCATATTTAACAAATTAGAATATATTTGTTTTAAATTTGTACCGGTAGATATGTAATTAGTAAAAAATAAACATTGTTCGCAGACATATAGATTATTTGAATTCTTTTTTTTAAAGTTTAGTCTGATTTGTGAAGACGATTGAAACTTAAAAAAATCTTATATGGTATGTATAAATGTGATCCTTTAATTATCTGAACGGAACAGTTGTGTTATAAAACATGACCAAACACCCAAACATGGTATTCTGCTTGGCCAAACGAAAAAATGCATTCAAATTTGGTCAAATACATATCTACAAAGGGTCAATTATGGACATCCAAATTTGGTCGAATGGTCTAACACTGCCTAACTTTACCAAATTATCAAGTGTTGTCCAACTGGCCAAATGACCAAGTACATCTTTACCAAAAGTCGTGCGTGGATGGACGACTCGTAGCTCGTCCAAATGAACAAGTACTTCATAACTTGGCCAAATGACCTAGTGTCGCCCAACTTTGCCAAATGGTTAAATGTTGTCCAACTTAGACATGGCTAAACCAAATGATTAAGTGGTTCCCAACTTGGTCAAATGGCCAAGCAAAACGTTATCAATGTTCGTACATGGACACACAACCAATAACTTGGCGAAATAGCCAAGTGCTTCCTAACTCGGACAAATGACAAAATACATTAGCCCAGGGTGCGTGACTCATGGCACGACCAAATCAACAAGTGTTTACTAACTTGGACCAATAGCCAATGACATCTTTAAAAACGACGTGCATAGAGAACACCCATAACTAAGCCAAATGACCAAGCGCATCCTAACTTAGACAGACGATCAAGTACATTCTTACCAAGAGTCGCGTGGGGGTGCGACCCATGGCTTAAACAAATTGCCAAGTACTCTCTGGTTTGGCCATTATGACCAAGTACCTCCTGACAAGGCTCACGTACCAATGCGCGATCCTGCTTGGCCATCATGGTTAAGGACCTCCGGACAAGGGGTCACACGCCAATGCGTAACCTCAGTGGACCATTATGGACAGACAACTCTCAACAAAGAGTTACACACCAATGTGTGACCTCACTTGACCACAGTGGCCAAGTTCATCTTGCTTGACCAATATGGGAAACTTTCTCCTGACAAAAGGTCATGCGTCAAATGCTACACGACTTGGCAATTATTGCCAAGTACTTCCCGAGAAGGGATCGCATGCCAATACATGACCATGCTTGACCATTATGGTCGATCACATTCCAACGAGGGGTCGCACACCAATGCGCGATCCCGCTTGGACATAATGACCAATTTTCTCACCAAAAATTTTGATGTACACATGCGCAACCCTGCTTTGCCATTAACGCTAAGCACTTCCCAAGTGCGCAATCCTGTTTGGCCATTATGGTCAAGAATTTCCTACACATGGGTTGCATACCAATGCACGATCTCGTTTGGCCATTATAGTCAAACACCTCCCAATAAGGGGGTGCACACCAATGCATGAACTCGTTTGAACATTATGACCAATTACCTCTTGACAAAGGGTGGTGCACCAATATGCAACCTCAACTGAACATTATGGTTAAGTTCTCACCATCTAACATATACGTCCAAGTTCTTCACACTGAAGGGTCGCACACCAATGTGTGACCCTGCTTGGCCATCACAATCAAATGAATCAGAACAAAGGGCCACACATCCATGATCTAAATCGAACCCAAAGAAATATTTAACAAGGAACATATGATCAAATGGCCAACTAAATACTAATACGCACCTACACGCAATCTGTGAAACCATACTCCAGGCCTAAGGATGGCCAGAATGCCAGGAAATACTATCATACCGCAAGCAAAAAAAATGCACGTAAACCATAGGATCATATACAAATGGTTACCAATAGATTATGCCCTCCAATTTAAAAGTTTCTCAATCGCTTCAAAGTGCCAATTCTGCGAGAATGTGAAATCAATTCAGCATGTATTTGTCGAGTGTCAATCAACATGGCAAGTCTAGAATCAATATGCAATGTTGTTTGGTATTTTAATAAATAATCATATGTTCTCACCACATAGGATTAGGTCATGGTTTTTGTCTTCTAAAAAGGAGGTCCACATCAAGAATATTCTCTCTAATTATTTTGTTGGGTAATATGGTTTGCTATGAACAAATTAAAACATCAAGGGAAGATGATATCACTAAATCAATGATAGACTATATCAACTATATCTTAACTAGTTTGGATGTAGCAAATTTTCTTAAGAGAACCCACTCGAACCTTGTCTCTAAGGTAACTATAATGTTTGGATGTATTCAGCATTTAAAAAATCAATACAGACTCTTACTCTTAAACGGAAATTCTCTACATGAAATAGATTAAAGCTTAATACTGACAGTGCGTATTGGTCCAATGGGGATAATAGTGGTGGAACCAAGGTAACATCATTAAGGCTTTTGGTAAGCTTTACGGTAAAAATCTCGATATTGTGGCTGAATGCATATTGGTCCAATGGGGATAATAGTGGTGGAACCAAGGTAACATCATTAAGGCTTTTGGTAAGCTTTACGACAAAAATCTCGATATTGTGGCTGAATGCATGGCTTTAATTGATGGCCTATTATTGTGAAAAAATGAAGGCATTCTCCTTTTGGATATTAGAACATGATTCAAGGATGTTAATTAAAATAATTCTATATGATAATGCTCTTTGTCATCTAATTCATTTGATTAAGTGTTGTGGGAAACTAATCTTTCATCGAATGACAATATCTCATATATATATATATATATATATATATATATATATATATATATATATATATATATATCGAGAGCAAAATTTTGTTGCTGATTGGATAGCAAAAAATACTTTGTAAAAAGCAAAAGACTCTAAACATTCAGGTTAATGCTCCTAACTCTTTAAAAGCTATTACATTGTTAGTGAGTTTGAAAACTGGATACTTGAGACTCGACGATAATAACTAGCATCAATAATAGGAAACTTCAAGTTACGTGTAATAAACAATTATTCTCGTTATATTCTAGATTCAATGGCTTCGTTAATGGCTACAGAAATCCTAATTGTTTCAAAGGATACGATTACTCTATGGTTACTAATAATCCTTACAAGCTTCAAGCTTGACTTTTCAATTAACACTAAATCTATTTTCCAGGTCTATGTAAATCAAATTCAAGCAGCTTCAAAATACAACAGCTTAAGAGAAAAACTAAACAAAGACAAGAAAAAACACATATGGCCTCATAATGTACGAAGATGAAAAAATATACAAATTATAGAATTCATTAAAGAACTTACTGGTTTTTCGAAGAGGATCTTCTATATTCCTTCTCAATGAAAGATTCATTCTGATATCTAGCTCAAAGTAACTCTACAGGAGATGCTCGCAGAATTGATGACCTTAAAATTAATTACAAAACAATCTAAAGCTGGATTCAAATTGAACTGAAAAAATAAATCAAAGATAGGAAAACAACATGACCTGATGACTACTGATCAGCTGTTATATAAGCGACGGTGAAATCTATTCACTTCTCAGCCAAATAACTTTAGAGCTTCGTCAAATCAAATCATTACTAAAAATGAAAACATGACCTGATGACTATTGATCAAATTTATATAAGTGACAATGAAATCTGTTCACTTCTCAGCCAAACAACTTTAAAGTTTCGTCAAATCAAATTAGTACTGAAATAAAACTATTTTCGGTTCAAGTAAGCATCTTATTGGTCTTCCGCAGTGGTTGTTAGAGACTATGTAAAGTTCCAACAATATCATCTACTAGATGATAACTACAAAGCCAAAAAAAAGTAAAAAAAAAATATCGCTTCAACTATACAAAGCTAACTCTCGGACATCATCGTTCGAATTCCAATAAAATATTTAACGATAGACTTTAGAAAAACTTTACACCTATATTGTTAAAAAAAATTTAAAGCGTAAAGACACAGTTTTGTAACGTCTTTATCGGGGAAAAAATGATTTGATTATAAAATTTTAATATTTTAAATTCGTTAGATTGGTTTATAAATTTGAAAATTTAATTTTCTATGAATTTTCAAAACAATAATATAATATATTCCCGTACTTTACGCCTAGTTTAAGATAAAGTAAGTGATAGGGAAATCTAAAAGTAGTGGTGTTTTATCCAGTAAGATAAAGCCAAGCAAAATGAGTAAACGACAGTATAACTTATAACTAGGTGCTACATATTTTCGGATCATCTATTCTATCTCCTATAATTTCATATAAGTATTTATAAAATTTGATATCATTATTACTACTTATATAGCGGAAATATGATATTAATACCGAGAAAAATGCCATACGACTCCTAATTGATAGCCAAGTTCTCATCGGTTAGTTTTCAAATATATGGTAAAGATTCAATAATTATCATAGTTTTTACTAATTTAATAATTTTTAAAGCTTTTTGTGACCATTTGATAACAAGATGAGTATTCCCAAACCAAGTTTTTTTATCAAACTTGGAATAATATAATTTTATATATTATATAATAAAATAAATAAGAAAACAAATGTTGGAGATCAACACCAATAAAAATAACCAAATAGAAATTTATCAAAATTGGATCAAACTTATTATTAGGCTAAACATATTATTCTTAATTAAGGTCGATGAAATTAAGAAATAACCTTATTTTACCTTTAAAATTAAAAAAAAAACCTAAACTCGAGAGATAACGAAAGAACCAAGTTAAAACCTCACGAATCTTTTAGGATTTTTAAACTAATAACCAACTCTATTTGAACGTACCTTTCAATTGTATAATTCAAATCCACTTTCATAAAATGACATACCTTATTTGATTCCAACAGGAACCTGCATCCGATAATAATAGGCAACCAACTTTTCATAACTCTTTCCACGAGCTTGTCGGAAGTCTTCGATGTCCCTTTAAAAATTTGTGGATACTCAGATCGGTGGTTTAGATAACTCTTTCATGTTTGGATTTTCTTTGTCGGTACCATACAAGATCTCTACAATTTGTGGATACTAAATCTGTGCTTTAGATAACTCTTTCATGTTTGGATTTTCTTTGTCGGTACCATACAAGATCTCTACAATTTGTGGATACTAGATCTGTGCTTTAGATAACTCTTTCTTGTTTGGATTTTCTTTGTCAGTATCCATACAAGATTTCTGAAAGATTTAACCAAGTTGAAAGACAGAAAGGGAGAACATTTGTTTCAGCAGCTGCTTAGTTTCCGATGTTGTACTACTTATATAGATGCAAGTACAACTACTAGATAAATGGATGTGGTTTGCTTGCGGTGATATTATAATAATAATATAAATAACATAAATAATTGTAGGTCGGTAGTATTTTAACATTATCTTGTATTTTAGGATTTAAAGCAAAAATAAATTAAAAAATATATAATAAAAAGATCAACCAATATATATTTTACACAGTTTTTTTTACTTTTTCCAACAATGGACATTTAGAATTTTACATAAGTTAAAAATAATAATTTTAGTTTAAACTTATACTAGTTTACCTTTTGATGCCAAAGTTTATGTTGGATATGTATTTGTAGTCAGGAATGTAAAATTTCGAAACAAAAAACAGCTGGCAAGACCTATAGATGCCACCTAAGAAATTCGAACAACCTTATCATGTTGTGTCGGTGCATTTAAAGTACATCAATTTCAATACTTTGACTTCAGCTGCAAAGTACATCAATTTCAATACTTTGACTTCAGCTGCAGCCTGCATGTAAGTGATAGGGTCGAGACGAGAAAAAAAAATAGAATTTGTGGATTTAAAGTTTAATGTAGAACATGGAAATCTCTAACAACTAATATTAATATATATATATATATATATATATATTTATACAAAGAACTTATGTGAAATAGTTCACAAAATAAAAACATTAAATATTCTTATAAATTTTTACAATAAAATTGATAAAAAAATTAAATAATGGTAATAAATTTAAGAAAACATTATTTTTTTATATGAAAGTTAAAAACGATTATATCAATTCATCCTCTAAATATTTATAGATAAAATATTTGAGTAAATTTAAAATTTAAAATTTACTAATATAGGAAATTTAGCCGGAAATTTAGGTGTATAGATGTTTATTAAAATCTAAAAAAGAAAATTGTCGAAATAAGTGTTAATGTTATTGTTGGATTAAAAAAGTGCGTGAACATTATGTCCCAATGTTTCTGAATATATCTAATTGTTTTAAGAAGGAACTAACTTACTAATATGATTGAATAGTTTGAACTTGATTAATTTATCTCAATCGTTGATCATGTATCCATTAATCTAGGCATGTTTGGTAATGGTGCAGAATCGTACACTAGTTCAGTGTCAGGCGACAGAAGGGTAGTGTCACTACCTGGTGCAGTGTACGATCATACAAATGGTTGTGTTGCAACGTCATTTCGTTCGACAACATAGGGGACCAAGTTATAAGCTACTAACATAAGCTTGGTAGGTAAACTCATTCATTAATAATTCTATATATATAGCGGAGAATAGGTATAAAGATGTTGTCGCACGATGAGAGAGAGAGAGAGAGAGAGAGAGAGAGAGAGAGAGAGAGAGAGAGAGAGAGAGAGAGAGAGAGAGAGAGAGAGAGAGAGAGAGAGAGAGAGAGAGAGAGAGAGAGAGAGAGAGAGAGAGAGAGAGAGAGAGAGAGAGAGAGAGAGAGAGAGAGAGAGAGAGAGAGAGAGAGAGAGAGAGAGAGAGAGAGAGAGAGAGAGAGAGAGAGAGAGAGAGAGAGAGAGAGAGAGAGAGAGAGAGAGAGAGAAAGTCTCAATCTTGTCTAATTTTAAAGGGAAAGTTAAGGTAGAAGATAAACATTAATAGAAATATTCATAGTTCATTTTGGTAAGCCAAAGGTTTGTAAAAAAATAATAGTAGTTGTGTTAGTTCTATTTAAGAGACTCTTCTGGTAACCTTACTCTATATAAAATATATGTCTATCACCTGTGGATATAAGATTTTCTCACAATCTAAACCACGTTAAATCTGTCTTATGTGATTGGTTTTATTTATATCTTTATATTTTTGTGGTTGAAGGTTCACAGAGCTAGCTCTATACTATTTATTGCTACACTTGCAAAGAGTAAATGGTTTAAGGTATATAGTTACGGTCTACTACCGAATCATATATCGCGTAAGTCATATGGTCTTGGCTAACGCAATTGGACCCAATATTATGGTTATCACATAAGTTTCTTGTCTGGCCGAATAATCATTTTGATAGTTTTTACCCTAACAAAGGAATCATAGAATTTCACTAAGATGAGTTCCATGAAGTTTAATCTTGAAATATTCAATGGAAATAATGATTTTAACCTTTTGATAACAAAGATTCACGATTTCCTAGTACATAAAGGGGTTTCTACTGTCATTGATGAGAATCTCAAAGAACCGGTTAATACCAAAATGTTGTCCAAGGCCCATACTGCTCTGATCTCAAAATTGGGGACGATAAGCTTTGAGAGGTATCTGCAGAGTTGATGAAATTGGGGATATAGAATTGGGTGGAAGCTCTTTCATGAAGAAGTCTCTAGCAAAAAAACTATATCTTAAGATATAAATGTATACAATGACAATTAATATCGGAAATAAAATCTGAAGACCTCTCGATGATTTTAGTATAATCATTCGTGATTTGAATGCAGTTGGAATCAAGATAGAAGATCAAGTAATAATCATCGTAGTAATCTATCGAAAATGTATGAGCACGAAAAATATTGCGTGTGATTTTTTTTTTCAATCATATTTTTTTCAAAACTAGTGAACTGATAAACTCAAAGAGTTCCTGTATAGAATTATTACATTATCCAAATCCATCATTCTCCAAATAAAGAACCCACCTCACAAAATATGAAGTGTTCCTGATATGGTGATAGTTAGGTGAAAGAACCGAAAAGTATGTACCAGAAAACTAAACAAGACAAAAATCCATAACGATCTTTGAAAGAACCAAGTCCGCTAAACAAAACCAACATATCAACCATCAATCATGATGTTGTCATTGTTGATGGTACGAAGGATGCAAACCCAGTGAAAATTAATTCTCATCTCACTTTCTTGATTCTTATAATATATCGTGGTAAAAATAAAACAAATTAAGCTCATCTCCAACAACCCTCCTTTCGTGAAATGTGATCCTCCCTAAATGAATTAGTGGGTTTTCCTCATGTATGGTACCTAAATAATTAATGGATCATTTCCTAGATCAATGTCTCGCGGGGTCATATACATTACCCTCAATCAACCACTGACATGTTGAAAAGGTATGTCACATTTACCCTAAATGTTATTCATAACCAACTCATTTAATATTTTTAATTATTGATAAAATAATATATTTATACGTTTTTTATTTAATACATATTTTCTTCAAATATGTACCAATTATCTGGGAAATAATATCGATCGGGGATACCCACTCACTAGCAATAAGATCTACTTTTCCACTTGAGATTGACGATGGAGTGGGTTTTTTTAAGAAAGAATAAGCAAACACGGAGAAGGAGTATTCGTAATTAAAGTTATCCCTTGAGTCATTGAAACAAGAAAAAGATTTATTGGAAACTAATAAAAAACTACTCTTCACTTGAAAAAACAATATTTTGAAGAAAATTGTTGAAGAGTTACCAAAGCACATGAAAAGCAACAAGATATGAGAAGGAATAAATCAAGAAAATAAAGATTAGAAACTGAAATAACCAAATATGTGCTAAAGTTTACAAAATGTTACTCCAAGAATAGGTGTGATGCCTTCATCTAGAATCTCTTATAAGAACACATCGAATCAACAACCAGAAAACCATTCCCCGCTCTCTTAAGAGCTGTATATGATTTTTATAACGATAAAAATGTCACTAGGAAACAATGAGACTTGATTGTATAAATAATCAAAAAATATAACATTGATAAGAGAGTTTTCAAGTTGGGATCAAAATTTACAGAACTTACAACAAAAGATGCAAACATTATATTTGGGTTAAGTCAGACAAAAGACATTGTCGTTTATGAATAAAACATTTCAATATAGATATTCAAAACAATAAGAATAAATTATATTAAAATACATTTTTCCTTGAAAATATTTAAACAAGACAATTAGGAGGGAAATGACCATCGACAATTACGAATAAGAAGTGCAAGGCATGGATTTCTCATTTTGCAGTATATTTCCTACTTGTTTCAAATTTCGTAATCCATATACGACATGTTCTATATTTTATAATCCTTGCACTACATGTTTCACATTTCATATTATGTTAACTTCATGTTTTGCATTTTGCATTATATTTACTTGATGTTTTTATATTTTAGGATTTCATAACAAAAGCTACTAAAAATAGAAGAGAGTGAGATGTAACTAATGTCGTTGTACACACATTTGAGCATTTATTTTTTATACATTTCTCAATTATATACACACAAACAAATTTTAGTAGAATTGATGTATCAATATTAAAAACATTGTATATTGCATTATACATTATTCATTGTATTATTATATATGAACATTTACAATTTTTTGAAATATTGTTACAAGTTTCGCAATTGTGTTAATATATGTTCTGCAACTAGTAACTCACACTTAGCAATGTTAAATATTGTTCTTCGTTCATATTTCAATTTAGCTATTATTCCATTTCATATTTGAACTTATTAATATTTCACAATTCATATTTGACTTATTGATGTTTCACATTTTGGTCTTTCGAGTTATTAATGTTTTTCATTTCGCAATTAAACTTAATTCATATTTATCATTGTTTCACACTTCACAACTACAAAATCGCCTTATTTCGCATTTTACATCTACAAAACCGTCTTGTTTCATATTTCACATTACCTATGTAACAATTATTTTACATTTCACAAATTAAATTTCAAAAATTAAAGAAAAAATCAATTATAAAAAGTATCAAATTACATTGGTTTTATAATACTTCTTTATATGATCGTTTATTATCACCGACTTTTCCACATTGACTACATTTTATGTTTTGAAAGACGATTTCTCCTCTAGATGGAATACGTTTCTTTTTAGGTATTCTCGCTTCTTTTTTCAAATTTGTTGGAGGAATAACCAGAGATTCGGGAAAAGTAGATATTTTCTTATAAGTACTTATATTATGTATACCATTTAAATAAGTTTTCTTATAAAAGTTTGAGTAATATTATAGATCAAGATATTTTAACGGATTTTGTTGAAGCGTAAATATGACAACGAAATCATGAGAGCATGGTAAACAATAAATTTTCCACATACCTTAATATCAACAACCATAACAGATTCTAAAAAAACTTAGTGTTAAACTAGTGACACGAACGAAGTGGCCATAAACGACATATTTTGACATGGGCTTTAAGCTTTATTTCAAATTCAGGACATAATTCAGTAGTCTAATTTAGACCCTCCGTATATCGTCTTAATATCTGACTCATAAGTAAAAGTATAATATTTTCAATGAATTCTAATACATGAATAATACAAAATTCTTTGATTTGAATATTAAACCATTCGACTAGACTAAAAGCCACTGAATCATATCATGTAAATTTGACAAATACACATACATATTTTTCCTGTGGTAAAGTTTCACAAAACCCTATAGCTAACAAACCTCTTTCATTAATAATATTTTCCATATATAAAGTGAAGATGTTTGGAGTAGATGCATACGTACATTGTTTAAAATTTTAAACCATCTTTGTCTAGAATTTAATAGATTACGACTCAATACATATTTCAAATTTCTAATAAGATGATAAATACATATGCATGATATCAATGAGGAAACAAAATAGATAAAAAAAATTAATTATACATAAATTTCGATCCAAAATAAATGTGATTTGACGATCCATAAAGTGAGGTTTCAATAACTATAAAAATCATAGCTAATTATCCTCATCTTCATCTTCAGACCCAATAACAAATGCAAATGGAAAACACATGCAACAATTATGGAAACACTACAATTTATAAAGATAATTTATATTTTGCAATTACGAAATGAACATATTTCATAATAATATTTTAGAAATCAAAATTTTCAAATGTTTTCACATTTCGTAATTAAGAAATATGGAAGATTTCACAAATCACTACTAAGCTATTTTTTGCGAATGACATTTGTTATTGCGTTTTATACTCACAAACTGCTCTTAAGGCATGTTTCACAATTCACTACCAATGAAGTTTCATAATTCATAGTTTAGAAATAAAAAAAATGTATGTTTTGTAATTTTCACTTTTCAAATCACATATAAAGCATGTTTCACAATTCAAAATTCAACAAGACATGTTTCGCATCTCGTACAATAAGAGAATAAAACCTACAATTATCACCATGTTTAGTTATGGTAGATAACAATACTTATTTATCTTTCTCCGTAACAAATGTTCTATAAATAAATAAAATTGGATGAAATGCATGGAAACCTTGGAGACAAGACCTAAATGCTACAAAATATCGTTTTAAAAATTATTTTTGAAATTTTATTTAAGTATAAAGTCCATATAATATTAAGATTCTCCATTGATTTAAAGTAGCCTTTAATTAAATTATAGAAAGTAGAACTATCTTCGTAAAAGGTCATCCTAGCTTTCTCTAAAGAAATCCATAATATTCAATACGCGAATATAAACCATAGTCATATGTAACCAATAATTGTAGAATCTTGGTTATCACATAAATTTTAGATTTAATATAATCCGATATAATTTTAATGATCAAACCGAGTGTCAAATGATTTTTGTTTTTCTTGAACAAGTACCATAATTATGTTGTCATATATATACTTTTAATAACCATAAAACAAACATACTTATCAATTGATGCATAAAATCTCAATGGGCATCCCCTTAAGACATTATTATTGCGATTAGAACTTTTTTTATTTTGTATTATGCATATATTTATAATAAAAATCATTATTAACTTTATAACAAAATTAAAAAAATCTTAAAGAAAATCCACTTCCTTGAAAATTTGTGTAACACCTCTAATACCATCAATCCAACAAATAGTAGTAAACTATTTTTTATTATAAAAAAAACTAACACCGTAGTTTTCCACTAACTAAATGATCATCCACAAGTTCAAATAAACTTAAAGCGACTTCTCTCACTGTTTCTCAATCAACCACATCCACGATTATGTCAATATTAACAGTTGGAGCACCTAAATGATCAATAAATGGTAATATTACCGTAAAATATTAATTACTAATTTAAAAACATTTCTTAAGTTTTCAACACTAGTAGCTAAACTTTAAATTCACTCTAACCAATTCCTCTCAATTGGTTAAAAAATCATACCTTTAAAGTATTCAAACTGACTAAAAAGACAAATTCCAGTTTGATCATTTAGTTTGAAAATACCTAATGCAAATTTAAACATTAATTATATGCAATTCACCTTTCGCAAAAATATAATTAACTAGTGTTTTGCAATTGATATATGACATGTATTTTTCAAATCATACTCAACAACTATTTTGCAAAAAATAAGTAACATATATTTTGCAGCTAATACTTAGACGAATTTCATAGTTCACAATTGAAGTGATGTTGATTTCGTAGTTTGCAAATTAAGAATTATTTCATAGTTCGTAATTTAAGTAGAGTTGAATTCGAAATTTACAATTTAATCTTATATTTATTTTTTATTGTAAATTTAAATAAAAATAATTATCGGTTTTATGGAGAAATCGTTACACAAGCCTTTGTTAAGACCTAGTTTGCTAAGATCTAGCGATTTTTGTCACATGTTTTCTAGGTAAATAGCGACTACCTAAATTATATTTGTTAGGACTAAACGACGAACATCTACACATTCATTCGACCGTAGCGAAAATCACTCACGAAAACAACCTGACACACATAACCTAACTTTTTCAGTTCTATCCAAAATTCAACAAAAAAATATCCAAAACGTACATAAACATCAACCATATACTACAAAACTAACTAAACATCAACCAAATAACTTAAAATATATAAAAATCAAAATTTTAATATTTAAAAAACTAGAACCTGAATATCTAATAATTTAAAAAGCCAAATCAAAATCAAAATATCATAATATTTGAATATTACGTAGTTTCACTAAGAGTCACTGGTACAACGCCAGGACTAAGTTGGGTTTTCCGTTTTCCATCTCTTGTTGGTATTTTTGGGTCTGCGAGACGTCAAATTGGTCTCACTCTCAAAATCGTCATATTTGACGCACTTATTTTGGCACAATTATTTACCACGTCTGGAAGGAGAGCAACTCAAGAGTTTTTGTTCATTCCTGTCATTGTCTCTATCGTTTCGCACATAATCTTTTCTAATCTTCGGTTAAGATTCCATGACACCAAGTATTGATGGCTTGTGTTGAATTTTTCTTTTAGTTTTTTTCTTTTACTTTTGCAAGTTCTTTCATTCTCGGTCCTGACTATTGTATCCTTTGTTGTTGTCATCTTTGGATCCTCAGCCTGTAGATTCGGATATTCTCTGTACTGTTATTTTTTTAGGTTTACTTCATTCTCTAGTTCCAGTTTCTCTATATGTTTTGCTCTGTTTTAAGCCAGTTATGTTTTTGCTCTGTTTTAAGCCAGTTATGTTTTTCGATTCTCCGTCTCTCTCGTTTGTATTCCTAAAAATATGTCTTAAATATCTGTATGAACTACTTATTTTATCTAATATTTTTTTCCATCTTAAAAATATTTAAATATTATTTACACTGCAAATATCACTAATAAACTTATACAGATCGATAATAAAAAAAATTCTAATTCCGAACAAAAATCTAACAAAATATAATCTCAATCTAATTAATTCTGAAATTCAAACAAAATTCAGATTTATAAGTAAAACATATTCCGTAAAAATAATAGGTAATAAAAACAAAAGGATCTTGAAGGAAATACTGTCTATTGAGGTGGTCGTATGGCCCACCTTACACCCAAATCTTTGAATAACGACAAGCTAACAACTTGGTTTCCATTTAATATTTGGTGATGTTGTAAGCAAATTGTTCGACTGAATTAAAAAAGATTTTTAATTATGTCCTAAATATTTGTATGAACTATTTTATTTTATTTAATATAATTTTTTACATAAAAAATATTTAAATATTATTTACACTGCAAATATCACTAATAAACTTATACACTATAAATCGACAATAAAAAAAATTCTAATTTCGGTAAAAAAAATAACAAAAATCTAATAAAATATAACCTTATTCTAATTAATTTTCAAGTCCAAATAAAATTCAGATTTATAAGTCAAAAATATTTCGGAGGTAATAAAAACAAAAGATGTTAAAGGAAAGACTGTCTGGAGAGGTGGTCACATGGCCCACCTTACACCCAAATTGTTGAATAACGACAAGCTAACAACTTGGTTTCTATTTAATACTTGGTGATGTTGTAAGCAAATTGTTTGTGTGAATTAAAAAAGATTTTTAATTATGTCCTAAAAATTTATATGAACTATTTTATTTTATTTAATATATATTTTTTTACACCAAAAAATATTTAAATATTATTTACACTGGAAATATCACTAATAAACTCATATAACTATAAATCGACAATAAAAAAATTAACAAAAATCTAACAAAATATAACTCCATTCTAATTAATTCTCAAGTTCAAATAAAATTCAGTTTTGCAAGTTAAAAACATTTCGTAGGTAATAAAAACAAAATGATATTAGACGGTCCAAGGAGGTGGTCCTATAACCCACCTCACACAAATTATCGAATAACGACAAGCTACTAATTTGTTTTCCATTTAATACTTGTAAGCAAATTGTTCGACCGAAATTAAAAAAGATTTCTGGGAAATCAGAATTTATAAATAAAAAACTAGTGCATTCATGAACCATCTAAGACTAAGAGGAAGAGTACAAAAACTTAGGGAATCTAAAATCCTCGTGAAAGTCATGTTGATGTTCATGTGATCAGTAGGGACCATCTCTGTGGCAAAGCTTCAACTCACCCCATCATCTTGAGATAATATCGAAGAAGTTTATAATATTATATTATGACGAACCGCCTATATTTAAGTTAGTAGATATCATAAGATAGTTTTAAGTTATGACAAAAAGGTGTGATTTTTTTTGAAATTTAAGAAGTTTTGTATAAATATAATATATTTTTTTAATATATTAAGGTTTTGTTTGCTATAAATTTTGTTTTTTTAAATTATTTAAAATTATACTGTTGTTAAATTTGGTCCGGTAATATGTATTAAGTTTAATCATTTTTTATATACGATGAACCCCTTTGATTTAACTTAGGTAAAAAATTGAATGAGTAAATATAAGTTATGGTTTTACAAAATAAAATAGTTTTAAGTTATGAAAAAAAAGGTATAATTTTTTTTTGAAATTTAAGAAATTTTGTATAAATATAAGAATTTTTTATTTTTTTATGTATTGGGATTTTGTTTGTTATAAAATTTGTTTTTTAATTATCTAGAATGATACTGTTGTTAAATTTGGTTCCGTAATTTCTATTTTTGGATTTGATGTATGTCTAAATCAATCTACTAAGTTTAATCATCTTTTATATCATGATGAACCGCTTTGATTTAAGTTGGGTGAAAGATTGAACTGAATAGATATAATGTATGGTTTTACAAGATGAAATAGATTTTAAGTTATGAAAAAAAGTATGATTTTAAAAAAAAAATTAAGAAGCTTTGTATAAATATAAGAATTTTTTTATTTTTTTTTATCTATTGGGATTTTGTTTGTTATAAAATTTGTTTTTTTTTTAATTATTTAAAACTATACTGTTGTTAAATTTGGTTCGGTAATATGTATTTTTTTTTGGATTTGAAGTATGTCTAAATCAGTCTACTAAGTTCAGTCATCTTTTAATATCAACTTTTTAATTTTTTAATCTCAACTAATGAATCATTTTTTTACAGTTTTTTGTTTAGAATTTGATTAGATTCTGTGTAGAGATGAGATAAATCCTCCAAAATACCGTGATCGACTCATATGTTTCTCATTTTCTAGTAAATATTAGAGTTCGGGTACATAAAGTAGACTCCATGATCAGGACCATTGTCCATTTTTGGTATTACTTAACTAACTATGTTCGCACCTTCTCAGTAGGATTTGAAAGATTTGAAATCCTAGTGTTATCATTATTTTCACGTTATTCTCTTCCCATAACGCATTCATTATAAAGCGAGAGTCCATAACTTCCATATTTCCTTTTCTTCTATTATCATTTATGTCTTTAACGACATTCATGATCGTATCCCCCTCTAGACTGACCTTGAATCCATTACAGACCAATCAAGGAATCCATTGGGTTACTTTCAAGGATTGCAATGATATCCGTAAGCGGGAGGAGTGCATTGGCTCCTGAAAAAAATTGGACTACGATAATTGAAGAGTTCAACAATTGTTGTTATTAGTGTGAGCTTAACAACATTTGTTCAACTGGTTTCCATATTACATGCATCATAAAACAACCTCTCAAGCCAATATATTCCAAAATTGACCATGCCTTATGATGAGTCCGGATTCTGTCACCATACTTTGTAGGGATCGGACAGGGTCAACTCGAACAATGTCCACCTCACCGGACAGGGGCAGTTCGGACAACTATCATCGACTGAACTATCCGAACGGAACTAAAGTACTTAAACCCTAATCACTTTTTGACTAAGCTTCCTGTTTACTTACTTAGAACTAATGGGTCTTTAAACTCGACCCGAATCCATTAAACACGACCCGAAGCCCATGTGGCCCAAATATAAGGGTATAAATACCCAATCACCAACATTACATGAGGGTAATGAAAATTAAATACAACCAGACAGCTTAATTCTCCCTCTACATTCTACCCAAACATTAAATAATCTCAAAACTCCACAAAACTCTAAACAAAAATTACAAACTTACCCTCAGACAAAAATAAACCACACCAAATTGGCGACCACAATGGGAGTGCGACGGTGCCTGAATCTAGTATTCAAAACCATCAGAAAAATCAGTCTGAATGAATCCGGACGCACCAGAAGTACCACCAGATTTGCTTGAAGTGGTGGGAGAAAATGATGAATATACCATCGAGGAGCGTGATAGATTAAAGGGCGAGATAGAAGCTCTGAGGGCAGAGAAGGCAAAGATAGGCATAAAAAGAAGTCAAAGGCATCAGTTGCTCATCATACTGACAACCCTAGAGAGCATGAGCCTTTGAAGACCCATGTGAGTACGAAGAAGACTCATGCTAGCTCCAAAAAGTCTCACCGGTCCAAGCCGGTGGAGAGCTCTGATTCAGACTCAGAATCTTCCAGTAGCTTCTCGGGCGAAGATGGAGTTGAAGAATCCTTATCCTCCAGCAGTGATGAGGGTCGATCTAAAAAGAAACAAAAGTTGGTTAAGAAGTATTCAAGAAAAAGGGATAGGCATGGAAAGTTAAAGAGGCATATAGGCAAAGGATCATCTCATAGCCGGAGACACATAGACCGGATGCTGGTGGATCCTTTTGCCTTCCATGATGAACCAGGTATCTTTGCAACTCCTAATGAGGATACCGTATTCAGTCGTGGCCGGAATCAGAGATAATCTCCAGTGTCTTCCAAGATCCTATCAGGGACCCTCCCCAAGAGGTTTGATAGTACGAAAATGGAAAAATACGATGACAGTAAAGACCCGGACAATCACTTGGAACAATTCAAAAAATTTATGATGAATTTCGATGATTACGATAAGTTGCTTTGTAGAGCATTCTCACAGTCTTTTACGGGGAGTGCCCTGAAGTGGTACAACAGCCTACCATAGGGGTGCATCAGAAATTTCGATACCTTTTGGGTGGCCTTCCGGAGGCAGTTTTTTGGAAGTAAGGAGGTGAAGGGCAATGGAGATACAATTATCCATTGTGCCCAAGAACCAAACGAATCTCTGAAAGAATACACAAGCCGCTTTGTAAACACCAAAAATGGGTTGGCTGATTGCTTTGAACAAGTAGCAATAGCTTCTCTGAGGCAGGGCTTAAACTCTAGAAATTTGGCTGATTCAGTAACCAGAAAAAAGGCCATGACATGGGGAGGTTTACTGAATCAGGTTGGAAAGCAAATTAACGTGGATGAGACAAAAAAAACTAGGGTACACAGGCAGGTGAGGTCTGCCCCGGCTGTACCAAACCCCAACCAAAATCAGTCTGGGAACAAGGCAAGGGAGGTCGGGCAGGGTCATAACAGAGCTAAAGCTCAGTCTCAGCCAGCTGCGCCTGCCCAGAGTCAACAATCTAGAAATAAGAGAGGGCCTTGGGTTCAACCAGAGTGGTTTGATGAGTTAAAAGAAAGTGTAGCCACCATTTATGATAAAACAAAGGAAGAAGTACACTATAGAAGGCCGGCTGTACTACAATCTCATAGGGAGCATCGTAACAATTCCTTCTGTCAGTACCATAATGATACTGGCCATACCACTGAGGATTGTATTGCTTTAAAGCAAGAAGTCCAGAATTTAATTGAAAGAGAAAAGCTGGGAGCATATGTTAAAAGAAGAGGAGGAAATAGGCCTGATAATGCTCATCGGGCTGGTCCAAACAATGCAGGCACATCCGCTCCGGAGGGAGCTATGGTGATAATCAAAAGGTTCGATGTAGAGTCAGAGTACTTGGACCCTGATCCAACCCGAAACAGAGTGGGTGCCATTGAGGAACGTTGTAAAACAGTGTCCAGGCTTATTAACTTTTTTGAGTCACTCATAATTTTCGGAGGGGATATCATGACAGCACCCACTGCTTCTTCGATGAAGAGGCATGTTCATACTTTAGCTACCCAACTGGAGGGAGGCATGACTTCCTATCAATTGCAGATTCCATTTCCCTTTATTATGTTCGATGAGGATGACTTGAGGGATATAGCAGGTCCTCATGAAGATGCTGTTGTCATAGGAGCATCTATTGGGGTCAATGACGTAAGACGAATTTTGGTGGATACTGGGAGTTAAGCCAATATCCTCTTTTTAACTTCCTACAAAAAGATGAAAAATCCTGTGGTAATTCAGCGTTCGAACAGGTCAATTGTGGGTTTCAATGGAAGCTCAGCAGATGTGATTGAGGAGTTCGAAGAGGAAGTTTTGTTGGGCAAGGGCCCTTTTAAGAAGATGGTTAGAATACTGTTTGTCGTAATGGATTGTCCCACTTGTTATAATGCTATTCTAGGGAGGTCTTGGCTCTCTAGGATGCATGCAGTGGCTTCAACAGTCCACCAATGTTTGAAATATGATGTGCAAGGACAAGTGGGAGTTGTTCGGAGCAGCCAAAAGATTGCAAGAGAGTGTTATGCAACAGCAGTGGATCCTCGGACGTTGGGAGTAGTTCGTATCAATGAAGAATAGCAGTTTGAGGGGCTTTCTGGGGGTGAAGGTGAAATTGATGACCCCAGAGAGACCCTTGGAGTTTTAATACCAGTTGAGGAAGTCGAAACACATTCTTTGGAAGAGGGAAAAATGTTAAGATAGGGTCCAAAATGGCATCCTAACTAAAGGGTAAAATGTTGAAGTTCCTAAAAGACCATCAGCATGTTTTTGCTTGGTGCAATGCTGATGTTACCGAGGTACCAGCAGATATTATATCACACCAACTGTCCATCCGAAGAGACATAGCACCCGTAGTACAAAAGAGAAGAGCCTTTTCCAAAGAAAAGGCGGATGTCATAGTTCAAGAAGTCGACAGACTTACCAAAATGGGGCACATAAAGGAGTCTCAGTATCCTTTATAGACAGCCAATCCGGTCTTGGTGAAAAAGAAAAACGGCAAGTGGCATATGTGTATTGATTTTACAGATCTCAACAGGGCTTGCCCAAAGGATTTATACCCTGTCCCCCGGATTGATCAGCTGGTGGATTCTACATCTGGGAATAAGCTACTATCTTTCATGGATGCATTCTCCAGGTACAACCAGATTCAAGTAGATCCGAAGGATCAGGAGCATACTACATTTATTACTGATAGGGGCCTTCATTGTTACAAGATGATGCCATTTGGGTTAAAAATGCTGGGGCTACTTATCAGAGGTTGGTAAACAAAGCTTTTGCTCATCAGATTGGAAGAAACATGGAAGTATATATTGACGACATGATGGTAAAAAGTGTGGACGAAGAGCTACACTTGGTAGATCTCCAAGAAACTTTTGCTAACTTAGTAAAAGTAAATTTGAAACTAAATCCAGAGAAGTGTGTATTCGGAGTACAGTCCAGAAAATTCTTAGGGTATATAATAAGTGAGCAAGGGATACAGCCCGATCTGGACCAGCTTAATGCTTTATTCCAAATGGAGCCTCCTCGAAATATTAAAGAAGTACAAAGGTTGACTGGGAGGTTGGCTGCGTTAAATCGATTCATTTCAAGGTCTTCGGACAGGTGTGCCCTGTTCTTTCAGACTTTAAAGGGTACAAAGAGATTCGACTGGACTTCACAATGTGATGAGGCTTTTAATGAAATTAAAAAACATATGTCCTCCCCCAAGACTTTACTTAAACCTGTTGATGGAGAGACACTCTTCATGTACTTAGCCGTTTCCAGTTGTGCCATAAGTGTCGTATTGGTAAAGGAGGTAGATAATTATCCTCGTCTAGTGTATTACATTAGCAAGAGCTTGATAGATGCAGAAAAACGTTATCTGAAGCTTGAAAAATTAGTATTAGCCCTGGTGATTGCTGCAAGGAAGATGAGGCCTTATTTTCAGGCTCATCCTATTATTGTCCGAACGTCTTTTCCCTTAAAAAGCGTTCTTCAAAAGGCAGATGTTTCAAGTAGAATGACTAAGTGGTCAGTGGAATTGGGGGACTTTGATATTGATTTTTTCCCCCGGACAGCGGTCAAAGCCCAAGATGTGGCTGATTTCTTAGTTGAATTCCATTCAGATAGGGATGCAGAGCAAACAACTGATACCAAAGATAAAAAAAGTCTGGGTCGTCCGTACTGATGGCGGATCAAGTACTATGGGATGTGGTGCAGGGGTATGCTTGACCTTCCGTATGGTGACAAAATGTACCAAGCTATATGTTTTGCCTTGAGGGCTTCTAATAATGAGTCCGAATACGAAACTGTTATAGCTGGTTTAAAGTTAGCTCTTATTTGTGGAGCCAAAAAGGTCAAGTTGATGAGCGATTCTCTGCTTCTTATTCTTCATGCACAAGGTTAATCCGAAGCAAAAAAGGAGCAGCTGGTAAAATACTTACTTCTTCTTAAAGACGTGGCACTTAAGTTCAAAAGCATTGTTTATGAGCACATACCCCGAACAGAAAATGAACTAGTATACTCCTTGGCAACCATAGCCTATATTGAATCATACCCTTGGATCCATGTGCTGGAATGCCCTTCCATTCAACTCAATATGGGTAAGGAGGAAAAAAAATTCAATGTATAGATGAAACAGCCTCAAGATTGGAGGTTTCCTCTCCTTCAATATCTCTCCGATGGCATCTTGTCTCCGGATAAGTCAATAGCAAGAAAAGTAAAATACAAGGCTCGTGGTTTTATCATACTAAGAGATGTTCTTTATAAGAAGTCTTACAGTAAACCCCTCTTATAATGTTTGGGGGTTGATGAATCTCAAATAGTACTCTCTGAATTACATGATGGTGATGGATCAGCTCACTGTGGATTTAGGGCTCTAACAAGGAGAGTTTTGTTGGCTGGGTATTATTGGCCCTCTATAATGCAAGATGCTAAGGAGTTGGTGAGGAGGTGTGACCCATGCCAGAGATATAGCAATGAAATTCATATCCCAGCCATCCCTTTAGAGTCAATTTCTGAGCCTATACCTTTTGCTCGATGGGGGCTGGATTGGTGGGACCTCTACCTATGGCGTCCGGAGGACGCAGGACAATAATTGTTGCTATTGATTATTTTTCGAAATGGATCAAAGCAGCTCCATTGGCAGGTACAACATCAAAAGCTGTCATAAAATTCATTTTATCCAATATCTGTTGCAGATTTGGAATTCCACAGAAGATAACAACAGACAATGGGCCACAGTTCGACAATAAGGAAATGGAGAGTTTCTGTGCCTCTAGAGGTATACAAAAAATTTTCTCTTCACCTTTCCACCCACAAACAAATGGTCAGGGTGAAGTGGCTAACAGAACTATACTGTCCGGTTTGAAGAAAAATTTAGAAGGGGCTGCTGGAAAATGGCCTAGTTATTTACAAGAGGTTTTGTGGGCTTACCGGACTACACATGGGGCTGCAACACAAGAGTCACCTTTTGCCTTAGTCTATAGGATGGATGCCATAGCTCCCATAGAAGCAACTCTTCATTCGTTTCGAGTTCACAATTTTTCCGAACACGCTAACGAAGTGGCAATCAGAGGTCAGCTTGATTTAATAGAATAAAGAAGAGTTAAGGCTCACCTTAGAGCTGCACACTATCAGGGTTTGATGAGAAGCAGGTTTTCTTCCAAAGATAAAAGAAGAGATTTTCGGCCGGGGGATAAGGTGTTAAGGAAAGTCTTCTTACACACTAAAGAGAAGCTGCTCGGCAAACTAGCCCCAACTTGGGAAGGACCCTATATGGTCATTGAAAGGCTTAAACCTGGGACATACTGTCTAGAAGACAAGGATGGAAGGGTTTTGAATCACCCTTGGAATATTGAGCACCTCCGGATGTACTTGGAATAGAAACTATGTAAATATTTACTTGTTTAAAAGTCTATGTAAATATTTGGGGGCATACTCTTTCCTACCCTGGTGGCGCATGGAGGTTTTAATGAGGTGTCTTGGCTCTTTTATAAAATTTGTTGCCTTCTTAAAAATTCAGAGTGTTCTTACTTTGTTTCTTGTCAAATTTTTGTTTAAACACCGGCCGGATTGAATTAAAGGAGTGATGACTACTTAAATATTTGTCATCGGAGAATTTAAACACTCTCACTTTAAAATATTTATGAAATAACTAAGGGTTGTTTAAACATTTGCCACCAAAATTGAAAAAACTATAAAAAAATGCAAGAGCTGTGCAAAATAAAGATGTCCATTAAAATAACTGAAGTGCCTTGGCCATCCAAGGACTTTAAATTGTCAAAACAAAAAGATCTATCCGGTCAAGGACCGGACGTAGTTACAAAATGCCTTGGCCATCCAAGGACTTTGGTTCAATCAAAACAAAACAAAAGATAATTACTCTAAGACTGAGCCTTTGAAGATGGCTCAGCCTCACTAGTTTTCTTCTTCTGAAGGTTATCGTTTTCTTCACCTGGACTCTCCCTAGTGTTCTCTTCTTCATCGGATGAGGATGCACTGGAGTAATCAAACTTGTCACCATCAGCCATTGTATGGAAGGGAAGGTCTGGATACTCTACAAAAGTCCATAAGTCTCCCAGATTCCTCTTCGGAAAATTCTCGTAAAAAAGAAAGACCATGTCCGACTTCACCTTGGCATACATTACTTCCTGACTGTCTTTCACTTGGTTGGTAGAAGCATCGATCTTGGCTTAAATTTTGGCCTCTTGCTCCCTTAGCAGATCAGCTTTTTCCTGTGCGGCCTTGGACACCGAGTCCTCGAGTGCGATCTTGTCGTTGGTCAAGGTATGAATGACTTGGTCTTTGGCCTTCACTTCCTCTTTTGAAGAGGAGAGATCTTTCTCCAACCCGGATTGCTTTTCTCGGAGGTCTTTAATAGTATATTCTAAGGTAGCTGCCTTTGTGGCCCAACCTTCCTGGCTCTTCTTTAACTCATTGTTTTCTCTCTTCAAACATCAGCATTTTTGGTGGCAATGAGGAGGTCGTTGGATAGCTTCTCCTTGTCAGAATCAAGGGCAGTGATGATAGCTGAATGACCTCGCACTTGCTTCTCCAGGACCAACACTGGCTGAATATTACTCAGTATAGAGTGAGTTATAACATCTCTTTCACTTGAAACGGTGAAAGATTTACCATTGAAGGTAACGGTGTTCGAAGTGCTTGGAGGGAGGTAGGGCCCAACAAAGTTATCCATGTGGAGGTTTTCAAAATAGTCACCAAGCCCCTCAAGCCCTGTAATGTCGACACCGTCAATACTGATGTCTCCTCCTCCAACTTCATCGGTTTGAAAGTCACCAGGGATCTCTTCTGCTCTTGTTGGATCAGTAGGGTCAACAGGAGGGAGGGGCTCCGGAGGCCGGATAGAAAGTTCATCACCCCTGGAAGTCTTTTTCTTCTTGGCCTCCCTGTCCTTGCTTTCTGCTCCCCGTTTCCTGTCTCTCTTAGGAACCCTTGGGGTTTTTGGAGATCCTGCCTCTTCCCTAGCACTCGCATGCTCAACTACTTCTAGGAGAGCAGCATCAATCTGACTTGGAACTTGCCCCTCTTGGTTTATTGGAGCAGTTTCCTCCGCTTCGGCAGGGTTAGCCTCAACCGCACTCTTCTTGCCCTTCCTTTTTTTGCCTTTCATCTTACTTGGGGCCTTGGCTCGACCAGGCAAATACAGTGACCCGTCCGGTGCGTGTGTTCTTTTAAGGACTACCTCCGGAGAGGGTGGAGTGGTAAGTTCCTCCCAGGATAAGTCCCTCCTGTCAGTAGTGTTCCAGAGGTGGGACCTTGCGAGATTGCCTCCGGTAAAGGCGTTGTGAAAATGATTTCCCCACTTTTCATCAGCCCAAGTGTTGATCTTGGTACAAGTGGTCTGCCCGGACTTTAGATGATCATTGAAGTCTTTAGGCAGCACTGTCAAGAAAAAAAAAAGACAAGTTAGATCAACAAATTTATAAAGAATGAAGATGGGAATTAGAGATGGGATTCTTACCATCACTTCGCCATCTGCTGGTGAGGAGACTTGGGTTGGTACCGGCTTTAATCTTCATCCCATTCTCCCAGGCACCACTCACAAACAAAAAGTGAGTCCTCCAATTTCTCTCCGACTCAAGCAGGTCATCCACTGCTTTATAGTTATCACCCATGTTGAAGTGATAGAAGGGAATATGGTGGTTTCTGCAGAGGCTGGCCACAGCTTCGAATTCCTCAATTGGTAGAGGAATTCCGGAGAGCCTGGAGGCCATGATACAGGCCATAAGAGTGTACCAGGCATTAGGGCTCAGTTGACTTGGACAAAGCTTGATGAGGTGGAAGTATCTGACTATCTCCGGATCTAAGGGAAACCTTAGTCCCCAATTAAAGAGTTCAGTGAAGATAACTATTTCACTGAGCTTGCAGTCCATCGGTGTTTCAGGGTCTATTGGGATCCTTATTTTTACGTTCTCCGGAATCCCCCACTTTGTTCGCATCCGACCCAGTTCGACTGTGTGGATGAAGGCATAATTAATTTTTTGCAAAGCGATTAAATACTTGACACTAACCTTGTGGAAACAAGGTCCCACTTTTCCCTCAAGGATCTCCGGCAGATCTGGATGCCTTAGGCACAGCTTTTCTTTGCCTTTATCCTTCTTGGCAGCACCAGCATCACTCGTTTGTCCAGAGACTTCAGACTCAAACGGAGCCTCTTCAATAGAATCCTCCATTACTTCTTCCATTACCAAGGAGGGGTTTTCGGTTGTTTTTGGGTGAGGTGAGTTAGAGATTGGCTCCGTATGCCCTCCGGATTGTTGGGCTTCACTGGTCCCTTGAACTCTGGTCGCCGACTGGGGCTCAAATGCGGTATTTTATTTTCGGAGACTTGAACTAGATACCTCCGGTCCGGACAACTTGTCCTTAGGAATTTTCATGGGTGCCTCTGACCCTTTGTAACTGTCTTTGGCCCCTGATTTGGAAGGTGTACCTTTTTGAGCCTGCCCTTTTACCAGGCGACCTCTTCTCCGATCAACTAGTTTATTGGGAGAGACATCTGTATCTGATCCCATGGCGATAAATGGGGAAGGCTTCTTGAAACTGGTAACTGCTTGTCCTGGTTCAACAGTGGGCTCTGATTCCTTAACCGACGAGCCCGAAACAATTGGTGAAAGGTTGGTTTGAAACAATCTCCTCGGTTTAACACTTCTGGTTGAAGAAGAGCCCTGGTCAGGCTCTGTGTTTGGAATTTCTGGTTTGTCGACAGGGGAAGTAGTAAGGCCTGCAGCAATGCGCCTTTCCCGTTCAACTTTTTGTGCCTTTTCTAACTCTGATAGATTAAGTCACCCGCCTTTGATTAAAGCGTTCCTAGCTGTGAACATAAACTCATACCGAAAAGAAGTGTTTGTTTTTTTAGAGAGAGTTAGCAAAGTAAGAATGAAGAAGATAATAAAACAGTAAAATAGTAACTAATTTATAGTATATATGCAAAAGATGCTTTGATACCTAGGAGAATTCGAAAGGGTTGCAATGATTAAGGGACGACGCTGATGTCATCTTCATTAAATGAAGAGGTTACTTTTTGGAGAAGGTGGGAGCGCTATTCTAGGTGAAAAAATGGCTGATGTGACGAACCAGAGAGAGACACGTGTCCCACGAACTCTGGCAAGAAACCGTTTAGTTTTCAAGAACTTTTTCAGTTCGGATAAAGCTATAACACAGTTCGAAGGACCTGTCCGGATGTAACTGTCACCAGCAACAGGCTGTTTTTTAGGTCTTGCCAAAGGTTTTTGAACACCACCTAAAAAGGGGCTACTGATGAGTCCGGATTCTGTCACCATACTTTGAAGGGACCAGACAGGGTCAACTCGAACAATGTCCACCTCACCGGACAGGGGAAGTTCGGACAACTATCGTCCACTGAACTATCCGAACAGAACTAAAGTACTTAAAACCTAATCACTTTTTGACTAAGCTGCCTGTTTACTTACTTAGAACTAATGGGTCTTTAAACTCGACCCGAATCCATTAAACACGACCCGAAAGCCCATGTGGCCCAAATATAAGGGTATAAATACCCAACCACCAACATTAAATGAGGGTAATGAAAATTAAATACAGCCAGACAGCTTAATTCTCCCTCTACATTCTACCCAAACATTAAATACTCTCAAAACTCCACAGAACTCTAAACAAAAATTACAAACTTACCCTCAGACAAAAATAAACCACACCACCTTAGTCAACAATGACTGTGATGAGTTATTTCCATTATATTCCATTCACTATGGATTTCTATGAATATCAGACCATACACAGTCACATTAAACCTAGACACCCTTCGCAAATGTAGGAAAAAAACTTTCAAATTCTTCAATATGTGGAAATCCTACACTATGTTTGAAGAATCTATCTCAAATATATGGAACCTTCCTACCAATCCTCAAGGTATGAGTCTAGTTTCTCAAAAATTCATACGTCTTCAATTCGTGCTCATTGGTTTCAGCCGCAAAAAATATAACGACATTAGCTCTCGAGTTTCCATCACCCAAAAATACCTTTTCCAATCTCAAATGATTTTTTCTCAGTACCTCATCAACCCCTCTCTTGTAACTAAGAAAATTGAGGCCTCCTCTTGTTTCAAATTCCTTAACAGATCTGAAGAATAATTTTAAAGCATAAATCATGAGAGAGTTCCCTCAAACTTGGAGACAGAAACATAAAATTCTTTCATAAAAATATCAAAACCTATAGCATACATAACATAATTGTCTCGATTTTAGCTAATAAATATGGTTTGATAACTAATTCATACGGTGTTGTTGATGTTCTAGTGAGCTATTTAAATGATCTTCTCGCTACAAGACATCATTTGGGTTACCCGAGCCTTGCAAGGGTTTTAAACCTCTTTACACTAGGGTCAATAAATTGAATAAAACATATATGACTCACAAGATAACGTGTGATAAAACTATAAATTGCCTATTCAGTATCGATAACAACAAATCTTTGGGGTCTGGTGGTTTCAATTCAATTTTATTCAAGAACTCCTAGAATAGTGTGGGTAATGACATCTGTTATGGGGTCCTAAAGTTCTTAAATTATGGGTATTTAGACCTTTCTTATAACTGTATTCTATCATTTGCATCCCAAAAAAGAACACTCTCACCTACATTACTGATTTCAAGAGAACTGCACTATGTAATACCGTCTACAAGATAATCTCTATGATTTTGGATAATAGAATAAAATACTATTTTCTTTATATGATTGACAACTCTCAACCAAATTTCATTTATGGGAAGAGTACATTTACAACACTCTCATATCTTAATAACGTTTGAGGGGTTACCACATATTGTAAATGCAAGAAGGTTTCCCTAAAAATCGATCTTATAAAAGCCTCTGGTAACGTCCGATGACACTTTATTCTTGGCATCATTATTGATATGAAATTTTCGGATATGGAGACCACTTGGATAATCCAACATACTGTTATCTCTTTATATAGTATTAATATTAATGTTGATCCTAATGATAATTTTCATGGTAGAAAAGGGCTTAGACAATGTGACATTCTCTCCTGTTTTCTTTTCGTTTGGTGATTCAAGTCTTATCAAATATTCTTAAGAAAAAAACAATGACAAAAAAATCAAATTACTTTAGAGATGTCATAAGCTTAAAATAGTGAGCCTCTATTTTTTTGATGACCTTATAATTTTCTGTCATTGAGACCTTAACTCCCTCTAAATTATCAAAGATTTTCTACATAATTTTTTTCTCTCTCTAGGGTCTCCCAAGTTAATCATGTCAAAAGTCACATTTTCCTCTCAGAGGTAAATCCTACTCTTAGAATTATCTCATCAATATTTCAGGTACAAAGTAGGCTCATTATGTATAAAATATTTAAGAGTTCTCCTCCTCGCGAGCTGACTTTCTTACACCAATTGACACCCTTTATCTCATAATATCAATGATTATAGGTTGTTAGATCTCCAATTATCTTTCCTATACTGGCCGACTCCAGCTCATTAAATCTATTCTCTTACTAGGCAGGTTTACTGGTCCTCGATCTTTATTCTTTCTAGGGTTTTCAATTTGCTAGTGTAAGCATGTGTGGTAATATTTTTCTTTCTTAAAAGCTCTCTAGAGACTATGGGACCAATAGTACAAGTGTTAAAGTGGCCCTCAAGATCGACCTCGTGAAGACTTCTGACAATGTGCAATGACATTATATATATATATATATATATATATATATATATATATGTTATTAACAATGAACTTCTTGAACAAACAATCCCATGGATCGTTCAATGCCCTCGACCCCGTCAAATACAATAAATATTTATGATGATCCCTATAGTAATTTCCTTGGTCTAAAGGGAATTCGCCAAAGTTGTCATCTTTCTTCACTCTTGTTTTTTTTCGTTATGCATTTTTTCAGTATCCTAAAGAAGAGAAGTAATGACGGACACTTCAAGTTTCACTCAGAGTGTCAAAATCTTAAAATTGTTAAACTCGTGCTTTGTGGATGAACTTATTATCTATTTTAAAAGTGATATTAACTCTATAAGCATGATTGAGAATGACCTATATGAATTTTATACTATCTCGGTCCTCCAAACAAGAGTCATATTGTTTTAGAATTGACGATTCTTTCAAACCCAACATGATAATTATAATGGGTTGCAATATTTTCTCCTTCCGTGTATATATATTATTTTTGTGGGACAAGTGTACTGGTTATCAAGTATCATCATCCATGCTAAAATCTTTAAATACCTCTATTAATTTCTTGATTAATTCATGTGGCCTGGCCATGAGATACAATTTTATGGTGCTAAAATTGATTGACATAACGTTACTTTGCCAAGTAAGGAGGGAATTATTGGGATATTCCTATGTGGGAGTCCAATTATCATATGGTCTAAGCCCAATTTAGATTACACATAGGATTTTGGTTTATGTATAAATATGTATATTTATACAGTGTCTTTAGGAGATGAGCATCATATTCTATAGTGCAGTTTTTGAGAGAAAAAGGTGATTCGAGGCGGAACTTTGTGCTTTCAATCGGACGGTCTCCGGTTGTCCAATCAGCTTCAATTTTGGTGAGAAGGCTCGTCTATTTGTCCTCTACAATCTGACCAGAGGGTTTTTTATTTGGAGTCTTCTAAGTGTGTTTTTCGATCAGCTTCTTCTAACTGCGTTTTGGGGATATTTTAGTGAGTTTTCTGATTTCGGTTCACTATCTTGTGTATTGGGGTTGTTTACGAAGTTTTCATAATTTGTGTGGTGTATGCTCTAGTTTTATCTAGAGAAAGTTTTGTAACCCATCTTCTGATAGTGAATATTTGATTGGACTCCGAAATCAGTCTCGTGGTTTTTACTTCCTACACTGGGAAGGTTTTCAACGTAAAATATGTTCTGTGTTATTTTTGATTATTTTATTTAGACTTGGTATTTTGTTTGGGATCATTATCCCTATCATATTTGATACAAGAAGGAAGATTTCGTTTGTTCTTCTATTTCCTGACAAAGTGGTATCAGAGCGAGTGGTTGTGTACTTGTCTTGTATCAAATATAGAGGTGAATACAAGCAGAATGGTGACGATGAATGGTTCGAATTATCATATATGGAAATCGAAGATGGAAGATCTTCTTTATGTTAAAAGTTTTCATTTACCAGTGTTCGGTGATGAAAAACTTAAAGATAAGTCTGATGCAGAATGGGGAATTATTCATCGACAGGTTTGTGGCTTTATTCGGCAATGGGTTGATGATAATGTGTTGAATCATGTTATAGACGAAACAGATGCAAGGAAATTGTGGAGTAAACTTGAGGAGTTATATGCTCGGAAGACAAGAAACAGTAAGTTACTTTTGTTCAAACAGTTGATGTATTTGAGGTATCAAGATGGATCACCTCTTACAGATCACTTGAATACCTTTCAAGGCTTGATTAATCAGTTGGCTGATATGGGTATCAAATTTGATGACGAGGTTTTGACGTTATGGTTGTTTGGTTCGCTGTCAGACTCATGGGATACTTTCAGAATGTCTCTTTCTAATTTGAAAGTAATATCTCAATGACATTAGCTAAAAGTAGTGTGTTGAATGAAGACATGAGACATTTCAATTTTTTGTTTGGTTTACTTATCCAGGGTTGAATCCTACCATTCGTATTAGTGTATATAATATTTTCTAAAGGTTTAATTTTGATTTTTTTTTACTATATCTATTTTTATTTGGTTGCATGTTTGTTTAATTATATTTTATAAATTTATATTCTAATTTTATTTTTATGTCTATCTAATTTTTAAAAACATATTCTACGTATAGTTATAATAAAAAGCTCTAACTTTTTAATATGTTTAATTAAAAATATATTATACAACTAAATATTAAATCAAATTTGTATCATATCAATTAAAAAAATAATTTAAACAAATATCCAATAAAAGTACCAAGTACGAAACTTTGGATAGAATAATTTAAACAAATATTAATAAATGCACCAAGTACCAAATTTACAATGTTGTACTAATAGTACAATCCTAAACAATGACGTTTCAGGGACCGAAAGGACTTTTCCGATTTTATAGTCTTGGATTCAAGAGTGGTTTTATCCATCCACAGAAAATGTTCTACGTGCAATATATATCATGTTACAACTAGTACCGATTTACGTCATCCTACCGTAATAATACATAATTTTTTAAATGCTATAGTACTATTTTGTAAGGACCGACTTCATCAAATATAGAAAATAATTTGAAAGAAAAACAACAACATTTAAAAATGATATTTTGGATTAAATATCGACGTAGACATCATATTAACCGGTAAAATTCACATAAACTATATATATATATATAAAAAACTCGGTCAAGTTGGCTTGATTCTTTACGATTTACACCTCCTCCTGTTGCTATATAAAGAACATCAATTCAGCAAGATTCTACATCACAAATCCAAACACAATAAGAAAACAAAGCACAAAAGAGCTAAAAATGGCATGCTCTGATGACTACCACAAACACACAAAAGCACCTGGCCAGTGTAGCACAACCCTAGTGAAAACTATAAACGCACCCTTAGACATAGTCTGGTCATTCCTCCGTAGTTTTGACAAGCCACAAAAATACAACGCGTTCATAAGAGAGTGCACTCTCAAAGCCGGCAGCACCGGAGGTGTAGGCAGCATCCGTTACGTCCGCGTTGTCACCGGCATGCCTGCCAAGTATAGTATAGAGAGGTTGGACGATCTCAACGACGAGAACCACTCTATGAGTATTAGTATTCTTGGTGGTGACCATAGGCTTGTGAACTATAAGTCGTGGACATCGGTGCATGAAGATAATCAGAAGACGGTGGTGGTCGAATCGTATGTGGTGGATGTTCCGGAAGGCAATACCGAGGAAGAGACTGCAATCGTTGTCAATACAATTATCAACCATAATCTTATCTGTTTAGCTTGTGTTAGTGAGGAGATGGTTTAATCATGATGACTTATAGTGTCATGTCATGTTTTTCTCTATGAGAAACACTTCTCTTTTAGGTCATGTTTGTTTATAAATAAGTTAGTTATGTCTTATGTTTTAGCCACTTTATAAAGTGTGCTAATATTTATGTTTCATGTTTTATGTTTTAGCCACTTTATAAAGTGAGCTAACATCTATGTTTTATGGTTTGGTCTTGTTGTTGTCCTTGTCCTTGAATCTTATAAAATATCTACTTTTGTTTTGTTATAAATATGGCTTTTAGTTTCGGTTGTGTTATACAAATTTATAGACCAAACCTAGCAGTTTTCAGACCGATAGAGGAATAGATTTTGTTGTCAATTATTACAATAGTATGGGTAAAGCTGTTGTTGTTGACTGGTAGATCACTCTAACTTGATAAGTCAAATGATACAAAACACCACCAAACAATCAACACATACACTTCCATCTTGAAAAACACTAGTCATGTAACTAGATCTTGAGTTGACTAGTAGGTTTAGGTTTAGGTTTATTGCTATTAGGTGATGGTACTCAAATCTTATAAACTATGCTCTCAAGAACACTAGAAGTTCCAAACACAACTAGAGAAAGAACAAAAAACATGGGTTTGAAGAAAAAACTTGTTATTCTATCACTTGTAATCTTTGTTTCATTTACATGTTTTTCTTTTTCTTATAGCTTGCCGATTGAATACTCGATCTTAGAGAATGATTTTAATGGAAGTTTTTTACCCGAAGAAAAAATTGCGGACTTGTTTCAGCAATGGAAATTGCGACACAAGAAAATATACGAGCGAATCGATGAAGCGAAAAAAAGGTTTGAGAATTTTAAAACGAATTTGAAATATGTGGTTGGAAAAAACGAGAAGAATAAGTTTTCGGACAAGGGTCATCGGGCCGGGTTGAACCGATTTGCCGACATGAGTAATGAGGAGTTTAAGGAGGTTTATATTTCGAAAATTAAGAAACCTTTGGATAAGAAGATTGTGTTAAAGAAAGGTAGAGAAGAGAGTTGTGATGTGTCTTCGAGCTTGGATTGGAGGAGTAAAGATGTTGTTACTCCGGTTAAGGATCAAGGCAATTGTGGTATTTATATCTTCTATATATATTCTTTTTATTACACGACCGCAAGGTTGTTACGGTCCGGTTTGGTCCGAATTTTAACCGGATCGGACCGATTACTAAATTTATCAATTCGGTTCGAATCAAATCGTTAAATTTTCTGCTCTAATCTTTAGAACCAAAATGGATGGTTAGATTTTCGGTGCAGCCTGGTCCAGTTTGAATTTTGTTTCGACCAGTTAGGTCAGTTTTAATCTAGTTTCAATCGCGTTGAATTTATTTTTGTAAAAGAATTGAATTTCATTTTCTGATTTTTCATATTATTTTTCAAATATAAAATTATAATTTTAAAAGATTATTTCTTCCTTTCCAATGAGTTTTATGTGTAAAAAAAGGCATGAATTTTTTATACTTTTTAAAAGAAATTGGGATTTTAAAATTTTACAACCAGGAAAAAGAGTTTCAATTTGGCCGTGACCAATCGGTTTTAATGATTTTATAGATTCGATTTTGTATCGATTTATCGAATTATTATGTTCGGTTATTTTTATAAAACAATTGAGATTAATCTTATAACAAAAAAATAGAGTTTCAGTTCGGCCGTGCTAAAAATCAGGTTTTAATGATTTTATCGATTCGATTTTGTATCGATTTATCAAATTATCATGTTCGGTTATTTTTTTAAAAAAATTGAGATTTTAGAAGCTTATGAAAAAAGAGTTTCAGTTTGGCCGTGTTAAAAACCAATCGGTTTTACTAATTTTGTCGATTCGATTTATCGAATTATTATTTTGGTTATGTATTATTTTTACTTTTATCGATTTAATAACAAATTTTTTATATTAGTTTATTGATTTTATCGGTTCGGTTCTGAACCAAATTTTATCAATTCGGTTTATTATTGATCTCGATTTCTAAAATAATTATAGACAAAAGATTAAAATTTAGTTGATTTTCGATTCGGTTTTTATTTGTTTCCGTTCATATCCGGTTCTTAACAACCACTAAAAAACTCTACACGAGTATTGAGTTCGGTTTGTTAAATTAAAACCCATTTGAACTTGAGTCTCTCTATCCAAATCCTAAATTCAAATCCGAATCCAAAACACACCACTTGCTAGACGGGTCGGGCCTGCTAGCCCACCACTTGGCTCCATTTACTTCAGAGACTATAACAGATTATACCGTTAGGCGTTAGCAATCTAAATATCACAACCGTTGATAGAGAGTTGCTGGTCGTTTTCGACGACCGGAGCTATCGAAGGAGTGAACGCGATCGCGACCGGAGACCTAATCAGCGTATCAGAGCAAGAGCTCGTCGACTGTGACTCCACCAACGATGGATGCGATGGAGGCTACATGGACTACGCCTTTGAATGGGTCATCAACAATGGTGGAATCGATACCGAGTCCAATTATCCATACACCGGTCTCGATGGTACCTGCAACGCCACCAAGGTTTGTGTTTGTTGATTCTCTATCGATTTTGATCCGTCGTTTCGGAAATTGGATGTTTGCGTTTGTTAGATTTCGGTTTCTCGGATTGATTGGATTTTGGATTAGGTCGTATAGTATATGTTCCTGATTTCTCGATTTTGTTGAAGTTTTGGTATCACAGACGTTTAGGGCTGTGGATTCGAGCTTTTATGCATGATGATAGCTTTCACAGACGTTTAGGGCTGTGGATTCGAGCTTTTATGCATGATGATAGCTCTTGAACTTCTAGAAGTTTGTATGCAACTTGAGTCGATTTATACATTATTTGATTTGTAGTTTTACTCATGCTTTAAGAATTTAGATTTGCTCGAATCAAATCTTTGTCAATTCTGGCTGAGTCAAGTCAAGCCAAAGCTTGGTCGAGGGATTGGATCAACAGCAAATGGGTTGATATACAGCCCAAGACCTTTTATATATCCAACCTAGCCGATTCGTAGCCAAAATAAATTCCTTCACCAGGGAGATAAACCTAGCTGTTCTCTCTGCAGAGATCGATTCCTAAAGAACACCTTCCCATCAGCCAGAGCACCACCAAACATCAACTGTGGCTGCTCTGATTCCTACACCAACTCTAAAACTCCAATTCTTAAACCAAAAGAACAAGCAATTCAAGAATCCAAGCGGAAAATCGGAGAAGAATACACACAGAATCCAAATAAAATGGCGGCACTGACCAGGAAAGAAAAGAGGAAAGCAGTCAAAAAGATGAAGAGGAAGAAGATACGGAAGGAAACGGCGGTGAAGGAGAGAGAAGAAGAAGAATTACGAATCAATGATCCCGAAGAGGAGATGAGACTGAAGGCGATGGAAGAAGAAGAGGCGGAGAAAAGACAAAGAGAGTTGAAGGAGTTTGAGGAGAGAGAGAGGCTCTGGATCGAAGCCATGGAGTTGAAGCGGGAGAAGGAAGAGGAAGATAAACGGCGGAAGGATTTAGAAGAGTACCAAAAACAGGTTGACGAAGAGATCAGATTTGTCGAGGATGAGGAATTTGAATATGTGGAGGAGGGACCTCCAGAGATTATATTTGAAGGAAATGAAATAATTTTTCGAAAGAAAAAAGTCAAGTTACCAAAGAAAGATGTGAAAAAGGATGCTGAAAGGCCAACGTCAAACCCTCTTCCGCCCCAATCTGATGCTTTCGCTGATTACCACCATAATGCATCTTCAGTGCAGCTGGCACTAGAAAATGTGGCTCAACAAGTACCCAACTTTGGAACTGAGCAGGATAAAGCTCACTGTCCTTTCCATTTAAAGACTGGAGCCTGTAGGTTCGGTCCGCGTTGCAGTAGAGTTCACCTTTACCCTGATAAATCATGCACACTGCTTTTGAAGAACATGTATAATGGTCCGGGTCTTGCATGGGAGCAAGATGAGGGGCTTGAGCACACAGAAGAAGAGGCCGAACACTGTTATGAGGAGTTTTACGAGGATGTGCATGCTGAGTTCTTAAAGTTTGGGGAGATTGTGAATTTCAAGGTGTGTAGAAATGGCTCCTTCCACTTGAAAGGAAATGTGTATGTTCATTATAAATCGCTAGAATCTGCATGTCTTGCTCATCAATCAGTGAATGGTCGGTACTTTGGTGGTAAACAGGTAACATGTGAATTTGTCAATGTAACCAGATGGAAGATTGCCATTTGTGGGGAGTTCATGAAGTCAAGGTCCCGAATATGTTCGCGTGGAACAGCTTGCAATTTTATTCATTTTTTTCGTCATCCTTGTGGAGACTATGAATGGGCAGATTGGGATAGACCACCTCCACGATATTGGGTGATGAAGATGGTCGCTTTATTTGGCTTTTCTGATGATGAGAGGCAGATGGAAGAAAGGCAGCAAAGCGACTCGAAAGTATCTAGGACGATAACAACAGATTCATATAGGCAAAACATGAGGATATCTAAATCAAGTAATAGAGATCGTAGAACTAGTAGCTCGAGACCATCTGGAAGAAACTATGGTAATGATAGTGATGTTTACGAGAGCTCCCGAAGGAGAAGGCGACCTAGTTCTAAGGATCAACGCCATAATGACAGGATAACTGATCGTAGTGGGACAAACGATGACATATTTTATCATAATCAAAGAGGTAATTCAGGACACCGCAACAAAGATTCCGAATCACCAGATGAAAATCATATTACTGGCTCCATCAATGAGAGATTGGAAAGCAGCATGGATAGGTATAATCAAAGCCGGAAACGTTCAAGACATTACAATGAAGTTACAGACTACTCAGATGACGAAGGGACCTCCTCACGGACATCGAGAGGAAAATTCATTTTCAAGAAGGTTCGCGAAAGTCATTCTTAATTCTTACGAAAACAGGTCTTCTCTTTCGCCTACAAGCAGCACACAGTAGAATCCTTCTTCGCGGCTGCAATCTTCAGTTCTCCCTTGAAGTATGGATACCCAAATCAAGCACGCCGTGGTGATCAAGATCATGGGTCGGACAGGATCGCGAGGGCAGGTGACCCAAGTTCGTGTTAAGTTTTTAGACGATCAGAATCGGTTCATCATGAGGAATGTGAAGGGACCGGTTAGAGAGGGAGATATCCTTACTCTGCTAGAGTCTGAAAGAGAAGCTAGGAGGTTGCGTTAAACTGGATTGTTTGTTTCCGTCCATCTATCGAATTTTCAATGGCTTTTTTTGTTTTGGTTCTCCGGTATTGTTACTAAGCATGGATTGTTTTGTGGATTTATATGTTCCGCTCTAGAAAAAGACAGAGATCTTGTTTCTCAGTTTTGTTTTCAGATTCGACTTAATATATTGAGTTTGGGTGACAGTTTTTAAATTTGGAAAAAAAAAAAAAAAAAGTCAAGCCAAAGCTTGTTACTTGTTAGTTTCATCAAGCAAAGCCTACTTCTATTTTAGGTTGCTCTACAAATTTCGGAAACGATAAATTTCTTTCCAATGTAGTGCGGGGTATGAGATTTCTTCGCTATAAAATTTGCTTTCGTTTGTTTCAGGAGGAAAATAAGATGGTAACGATTGATAGCTACAAAGACGTGGATCAATCAGACAGTGCACTTTTGTGTACCGTGGCTCAGCAACCCATAAGTGTTGGTATAGATGGTTCCACAATGGATCTTCAACTATACACCGGCGTAAGTTTATATCACATATGTAAATATAAGTTATATTGATTTTTGATATGGGAAGCTCGTGTTTAGAGATAAAACTAAATTATGCCATATATGATCAGGGAATCTACGATGGAGATTGCTCTGACGATCCAGATGACATCGATCATGCAGTTCTGATCGTTAATTATGGATCAGAAAATGGTGAAGATTACTGGATAGTGAAAAACTTATGGGGAACAAGTTAGGGGCTCGAGGGGTACATATACATTAGAAGAAACACATATTTAGAGTATGGTGTTTGTGCTATCAATGCCGTGGCGTCTTATCCGAAAAAGGATTCGTCAGCTTCACCGTCTCCGACTCCTGCACCATCAGGGGGTTCACCATCTCCACCTCCGCCGCCACCATCACCACCGCCGCCTCCACCCCCGCCATCACTACCGCCGCCTCCACCCCCGCCTCCTCCCTCTCCTTCACCAAGTAGTTGTGGAGACTTCTCTTATTGTTCGAGTGACGAGACATGTTGCTGCATTTACGAATTCTATGGTTATTGTTTGGTGTATGGATGTTGTGACTATGAGAATGGTGTTTGCTGTAGTGGGACTGACTATTGCTGCCCAAGTAATTATCCGATATGTGATGTCGAAGAAGGCCTATGTCTCCAGGTATGAAGCTTCGCACCTTAAATCACAATTTTTATGTCAACTTAGGATTTTTGTTCGTCAAGAAGAAATAATGAGTATATTAGTATAATGTAATAATGATGTTAGGAGTTAAGCAATTCATATAATATAAAAAAGATAATAATTTACATATATAGATTATATAATATACTTAATCGAGTGGCTCGTGATCCCTACTAGCTCGAGCTTGAATGGCTCAAGTTCTGCTCACTTACTAACGGAGGTGAGCTTTATACCTATAATTTTCACTTCTAAGTTGAGCGTAGACATCATGACCTGTAATATAATGTTTTAGTCCAGTACGAATTAATCCTGTCGTGACACCAAACATTAGAGTGAACTATCTAATCTGATGACTAGTTAGTCCCGGACATCACTAAACATAGGAAAGTCCAATGCTGTCTCAAGCCTATGTACCAAACAAGTCCTGTATGCATATGCAAAATAATAAAATATAAAATAAGATTTTGACTGCAAAAGCATCTGGATGCCATTATATTTGGTTTGGATGCTTAGATTCGTTGAGCCTAACCTTATTGCTAACATTTGATATTTTCAGAATGCGGGAGATTACCTTGGTGTAGCCGCAAAGAAGAGAAAGATGGCTAAACATAAGTTTCCATGGGCTCAGACAGAGAAAACACAGAAGACATACCAACCTCTGGAGTGGAAAAGAAACCCTTTTGCCGCAATGGGCTGAAGAAAGAATCATTTCCTTATACCAAAAAGAAAGAAAGAATCATTGCCGGTTTCGTTAAATTTGATTGATGGTTGTGTGTAGTGTATGAGTTCTTCATTCTCCTTTGGCTGCATTTACTTTGGTTTTATTTATTTTATAAATTTGGTTTTTTTCATCCTGAGTATATAGGGCTGTGTTTGATTTCTTACTAAAGGCAGAAACTTAGGTGAATGTCTATTTTGTATTTGAATATGAAAACTGTATACATTCCGTAAGTTTTCAGACAGATAAAGGAATAGATTTTGTTGTCAATTATTACAATAGTATGGGTGTTGTTGTTGTTGTTGACTAGTAGATCACTCTAACTTCATGAGTCAAATGATACAACACCACCAAACAATCAACACATACACTTCCACCTTGAAAAACACTAGTCATGTAACTAGATATTGAGTTGACTAGTAGGTTTAGGTTTAGGTTTATTGCTATTAGGTGATGGTACTCAAATCTTATAAACTATGCTCTCAAGAACACTTGAAGTTCCAAACACAACCAGAGAAACAACAAAAAGACATGGGTTTGGAGAAAAAACTTGTTATTCTATCACTTGTGATCTTTGTTTCATTTACATGTTTTTCTTTTTCTTATAGCTTGCCGATTGAATACTCTATCTTATAGCTTGACGGATGTAAAAACAATAGGCACGTGAATCCTAAAAAGATCAATGTAGACCAAAAAGCTTAGAGATGGGTGTCCTCGTGAAAGACAGTAATTGCAAAAACATACAAAATATATGGTAACCCGAGTATTTTTTGGATATAATCGATAAGTATCTCATCCTCCTCAGTCGTAGAAGAACCTTTCATTAAACCGTTATTTCACAAGCTAATCTTCCCCATTTCTATCAAATATATAGATGCACTTATGGACGATCTCTTTCTGCTATATGTATAAAAAGTGGAGAGAGTAGAGAGATTGAAGTGTAATGTCAAAGGACGTAGAAAAAGGCAGAGACACAACATAAATTGCTTGAGATCGGACTCCTACTACATGTAATGTCAGATAGAATTGGTCTTGGGTGAATGTTATCTAGCGTGAGATCTTTTATATTAATTAGATTAGATTTCTATAATAATTAGATCCTCCAATATTAATCACATTTCCAAATTCATACAGTAGGTGTTGGATATGAATTTTGTAAAAGAGTTTATAATCTTATAATGAAAACGTGCAAAAGAAAGAGCTAACATAATCAAAATAATGAGATTGTTGAAAAACTTCAAAATTCAAAATCACAGCATCAAACTGAGAAAAATGGAGAAAAGGAGGGATTACATCAGTAGGCAATTCTTAGACGGCTTCCTCCCCATCCCATCTTAGACAGCTATTAGTCGGTTCTTAGAGCCCCGCTGCACCATTCTTTTGACTTTATTCCAAGGCATTTGCCGAGACTAAAGTTTCCACGTGAACGATTGAATGATCACCCTTTAGTAAATTTTTCCATCTAGTACGATGATTCTTGAAAGATCTCGTTTGAGTACCAAACGATGCTAAATTACCTCTCTCATCCGTTAATATGATTTCACCCTCCCGTGTGAGGCACAGTGGACGAATACCAGTGTAAAAATTATAACAAATGGTATCGTAAGAATAATCGGTAAAGTCCATAGTTATTAATTCCGTCCAAGAGGAACTTACACCGTATTCCTTCATCATACGTATAGTGAGAGTTCTTCTAACAACAGCAGCAAAAACAGATAAACAAAGACAACCGTCCAAAACACTTAAAGTGTGTCCCATTTGACCATAAACGCCCGGTTGGAAAAGATCAGGAAAAGGGAGTGTGCAAAAACTCTCGTCCGTTAACCTAAAAGACACTATGACAAAGCCATTTACATCAAACCTAATAGGATAAATCCAATGGATAGCATTATTCAAAAAAGTCCCACACCATTCCTTCATATAAATACGCTTATTAAGGTACTTGGAATCTAAAAAGCTTCTCCAAGTACCCCTTTTCAAGGAGAAAATGTTAATGGTGGCATCAAAATCTCTACCCCGCATCTCACAGAAACCTTTAGGGAAGGTGACGATTACAAGCTTGTAATCGTCCGTGGTGGAATCATACCCAAATCCATATCTATTTATTTCCATATGTCGGGGATACGTAAGAGGAGGTATTTCTTTGTACTGCTTAGTACAGGGGTTGCATATATAAATTCTCTCATAGTTGGAAGTGTAAACACATAGCAGGCCGTTAACGGAGCCTAAAATTCTACCCCGCGAGGACCCGATGTCAAATGGCAATTTGAACCTTTGAGATTCCGATTCGAAACTATCGCAGTCTACGGAATCAATTGTGTTCGATCGGTCTAACACCGTGACTTTATAATATCCGATTTCACGCGCTCGTTTCAATTGCAACTTAGCAAAATGAGTGCAAGAAATGAGAGAGAACCATGATTTAGATACAGACCTGAATCGCAAGAGAGATTTAACGGGTAACCTAGAGAGCACGTCCATCCAAATACCCTCTGGTAGTTGATTCTCCATCCTTGCGCAGCCTTGACTCCAAACCCTAGAGAGAAGCAGAATACAAGACTACAAGAGTAATAAAAAGGGCTGGCTATTCCTGAGCTTATAAACGATGAGAATTCCACTAGTTCTCTGGGACGAGGAACTGCTTCAACCGGGCCTAACAGAAAAGGCTCTTAAATCTGTCTACAAACTAAAATCTTGAGCCCATGAAACAGGCCTGGCAAAAAGTAGGGCTTTCCATATATTTTATGAAAATAGAAAGCAGTTTTAAAATATAGAAAATAAAAAATAAAAAATAAATAAAAAGTCAGAATTAAAAAAAAAATACATTGATGAAAAAAAGTTTCGTTTCTACTTAAATTCCAAGCAATATCTTGTTTAGAAAAGTATCTTTATATATTCAAACTCGTACCCTCTAGACAAATACGAAAAAACCAAATTAGAAAGAGTATTAAGTTCAAATTTTGTCAACTCTATTTTAAAATTGATTTACTTGAATTGTTTTAAATATTTTGTTCGATTTGTTAAATATTTTTATGAATTTGTTTTAATTTGTTTAATTTATCTTTTTAGAAGTTTTGAACTTGTCTAATTGATTTGATTTAATTTGTTCAATTGTTAGGTTCAAATTTTGCCAACTCTATTTTAGAATTGATTTACTTGAATTGTTTTAAATATTTTGTTCGATTTGTTAAATATTTTTATGAATTTGTTTTAATTTGTTTAATTTATTTTTTTAGAAGTTTTGAACTTGTCTAATTGATTTGTTTTAATTTGTTCAATTGTTAGGTTCAAATTTTGCCAACTCTATTTTAAAATTTATTTACTTGAATTGTTTTAAATATTTTTTTCAATTTGTTAAATATTTTTATGAATTTATTTTAATTTGTTTTAATTTATTTTTTTAAAAGTTTTGAATTTGTCTAATTGATTTGTTTTAATTTGTTCAATTGTTAGGTTCAAATTTTGTCAACTCTATTTTAAAATTGATTTACTTGAATTGTTTTAAATATTTTTTTCGATTTGTTAAATATTTTTATGAATTTGTTGTAATTTGTTTAATTTATTTTTTAGAAGTTTTGAACTTGTCTAATTGATTTGTTTTAATTTGTTCAATTGTTAGGTTCAAATTTGTTTTATCTGATTTATTGATTTGTTTGGACTTGTTTATTTGATTTGTTTAGAATGTTTAAGTTTGTTTCATTTATTTCTTTTGAATTGGTTAATTTAATTTGTTTAAATTTATTTCTTTTATTTGTTTGAGTTTGTTTAAATGTTTTGTTGAATATTTTTATTTGTTTCATTGATTTTTCTAATGGGTTTAATTGATTTGTTTAATTAATCTTTTTAAATTTATTTGATTTATTTACTTGATTTATTTGAATTTATTTAATTGATTTGTTTAAATTGTTTAATACATTTCAATTCGAAGTTTGATGTTTAAATGAGAAGTTCTTTACCCTTCAAGAACCAAGCAACATTGTACTATAATCCTACATTCCAATCACCATTTCCACTAAGCTTGAAGGTGGCTAAAACTACTCTTTTCTATCTGGGTACTTCGTGAATCACAAAACCACCATTACTCTATCGACACTACACCAGATACAACCCAATCACACTAGTAATCCTACTATTTAGAAGGAAAAAAACAAAGCAATAAATAAAGGCCAATCTACATCCCTAATTCAACAGCATACCAAAACACAAAAATAATACATTGTTTACCAACCCAGAAACATAGCTATAAAGAACACTTCTCAACTTTAAGATGTAATTCAATTTGCGATACCAATACACCAATGTGGCCAAAGTTTCAACCCGTGCAAAGCAACAATCGGGACAACTCATATGTTAAAGTCGTAAGAATGAAACTAAAGGAGGTCATTCATGATAATGTACATATCAAAGGCAATGGAGATTACGAGAATATTCAATTTGATAAAAAAGATAAGTCCATTCTACTGTATTTATTTAAAGTTACATCAAATGCTAAATTTTCATATGGAAAGTCTAAAATGCACATTAGACAGCACTTCCTGGATAACTTTCATTTCCAATGTGCTTTTAATCTCTTATACTAGGGATCCAAGGCTTGTCCTTATTAAAACTTATCTTTTGGATGATCTAACAAAACTATGAAAGCGTAATGTCTAGATCATAGGTGAACGTTCTCTTAGACTATTGAAATGGACTCTCGAGTTCAATCATATGACTGAATCTACTTTAACTCTTGTTTGGGTTACTTTTCCAAACATGCTTGAGTTTATGTATAAATAAGATACAATATACAATATAACTAATTGTTTAGGGACACGTTTATTTATTAGAAATATAGCCAAATTTAATTGTTGCAAGGAATGAATTGAATTAGTTGTTTCTAAACCTGTAACTCATAAACCATGAGTTGGGTTTGGTGCTAAAGATGGTTTATGAATTGATAATTTATGGTGATAGACCTTCATATTGTCTAGATTGTAAACATCTAGGTCATAACTCATCATCTTCTAAAAAATATTAAAGGAACTCATCATTAGTTATTCAACATTTAAGTAATAATAGACTATGAACTAACTCTAAATCTAATAACTTAAACAAAAATAATCTTAACTAAAATAGAACATGAGTTCCCATAATTAAATCTTTATCTATAGTTGAAAAAAATCAACTATAGAAAATAATAATAATCAGCAATTGGCTTATCTAACTCGCATCCCATATTTTAGGACTCTAATAGTTCTACTATAAAAATAATAAGTAGCCGCAAATCAAGCTACTTTGTCCACAGTGGGCTCTAGCCTCCCGGACGTGCAAGTCTTTTAGAATTTCGAGGGCCTCGATTTGGCTTGGACATCGTAGTAAGGGTCGTGTGGAACTTTATGAGAGAGAATATCATCGAGTATCTTAGCTGCAATGCTCGTGCATCTTCTTTGGCCTTTAGGAGGGTGTCATCTCGTAAATATAATAGGTATGGTTACCTCCAATTGTTATTTGTCGCCATTACCCGGATCTTGTCATCAGGTGTATCAACGGCTAGCGTAGGGTTTTTCTGTAAAAAAAATTAGTTCGAGGTTGTGATACTTGTCAACGTTTTGCGAGTTCTATTCACAAACCAGCAGTTTTACTTATGTATATTTCCGAAGCTATCCTTTTTGACAGATGGGGAATAGATTTGGTATGACCATTGTCTATGGCTTCTGGAGGACGCCAAATGATCATTGTGGTAGTGAATTACTTTTCAAAGTGGGCTGAGGCTGAACCATTGTCTCGTATAAAAGCCAAGGATGTTATTAAGCTTATTGTGAATAATATTATTATCGCTTTGGGGTTCCTCAAAAAATCACAACAGATAATGGTCCTGAGTTTAATAACATAGAAATGACTTCTTTTTGTGCTTCGAGGGGAATACCACGGTGTTTTTCCACACCTTTTTATCCCCAAGAAAATTATTAAGTTAAGGTGACTAATAGGTCTATTTTGGAAGGTTTGAAGAAAAATTTAACATGGGATGCAGGGATATGGCCTAATTATTTTCTCTTGGTGTATGGTATAGCTATGAAAAGAACTATTTTTAAGATTAAAATTTATTAAGATTAATATTTATAGCTATGAAAACTTGATTATATGAAAAACCTTATTAAGATTAAAATTTATAGCTATGAAAAGAACTATTTTGAATTTTCAGAAGGCCCGCTAGCTGGATTGGTCTTGTGAAATTGGGTCTTGCGTTACCATCCTCATAAACATAAAATTTGATTATATGGGATTGAAAATTGGGCTTTATTTTCCTAACAACCACCACTAGTTCTAATGTCAATTTTCCATATGTAAATACTGAAGAGTTTAAAGGTGGTCTAGGGGTGATTTTGTGATACGAAGATTGTTGATAGAGGATTTTGCGATACAGAAATGTTTCAGTGTTAGATTTAGAGAGAGAAAGTTTAGATTGTTAGGTAAAGTAGAGAGAGAAAGTCTCATACTATTCATCTCGGGATCTGTGAAGCGTGTGTGGTCCTTTTATAGTACAATTGCGGACCCCACACGCTTTAACTTGGACTAATTACATATTTTGGTCCCTACACTTTACTTTCCTCCTATTTTGGCTATCTCTTTATAATTCACACAATTCATCCCTTATACATTTATTTCTATACATTTTCCTCCTACCATATTTTTCCTTTGCTATTTTCTCCTATCAAGTTTCTTCTTTACACTTTTCTCCTTGTCTTTTATTCTTCCTTATTAGTAGCCCCCCAGTCTTAGTAAAAATTATTTTACTAGGACTGAATAATTCTCCTGACAGGCAAAACCTATTTCCTCTCCGAATTTCATAAGTCGTCCTTCGAACTATCGAGGCCAAAATCACCCTTCGAATTTCAACAATACTCCTCGAACTATCGAGGCCAAAATCAACTTCTTCGAGTGATCTCCCCTCGAATTGCTCCTGTCATCCGAGTAGCCCCCCAATCCTTGCACCACTTTGGACAAATCAGCCCCCGAATGATTTCGAAGGGGTGCCAGGATTGATCGTAGTTATGACGTCACTTAACGAGCACCTGTGTCAGCATAAATCGTTGGGAACGTTACCAATTCTTCTGACATCTGTGTCAGAAAACTCTTCCTCTTCCCCTGACAATTTCTGACATAAAAACCCTTCACCTTCCTCGGCGGCTAGTGTCAGAACAATTCCCACCTATATGGACTATTATGTCCCTAGGCAAACATCATAAAAAAGGTCCCCAGGCCTGATTTGTCAGAAAAGCCCATATGTGTCTATAAATACCAACCTTCTCACTTCATTAATTCAACTTCTGTTCAATTATTTATAGAGAGATAAAGCTGGCGAATAAGCCCCCTCGAATTCCCGAGTGGTTGTTGATTAGTAAGCGGTTCGAAGAGAGGATTGCTGCCGGTGAAGACGTGAGGCCTCATCCCCCACCACCGACTACTACCTTCTTTGGTGCCTGGCCTCCCTCGGACGATTCAACGGTAATTATCCCTCGCGAAGTCACTCGACAAAGCTTGCATAGTGATTCAACCCCCCTCGGAGAGATGGGTAAAGATAAACAACACAAGCATTCGTCCGGGAAGAGAAAGAAGTCCCACAAAGATAGAAAAGGTTCTCATGAGCGAAAACGGGCCAGGGAAGCTCCCCTAGTTATTCGAGAACCATCTTTGCCTCCAGATACTGAAAATCTCCCTCAGAGATCTGCAAGTCCTCGAAGGACTTTAAACAGCCCTCCTCGAACTTCTGCCAGTCCTCCGCGAATATCCACAAAGGCAAACACAAGCCCTCGACATACTTCGAAGAGCCCTCCTCGAAGACACGAAGCGGATGCATCAAGTCTGCCTTCCACTCCATCCATGACCATTCATGGAACTCAATTTTCCCCCTCGAGAACACTTATTACCGAGGAGGATATGCTCATTAGACGTGAGGAAACTCGAGATGTTAAAGGGAAAAAACCCCTCAAAAAGCCCCTCGAACCGAGAGTGTCAAGCATTCTTTCCTCAGTTCCTGCGAACCTTGCTACGTCTTCATCCCCCACAATGTCCGAAGAGCAAGCTCGTCGGATTGCTCCAAAATCTAAAAGGGACATTGTGCTGCCCTTAGAGCTAGACAACATTGTTGGCAATAATATTCGGGGCATCGAGAATAAACATATGGTGGCCCTTGCCAATATCAAGTACAAGTATTTTTCGAGGGAGGAGGAGACGATGCTGAGGACTCGATGGTGTATCCCCTCTTATGTTAACATCAGATTTCCCTCCGAAGGAGAGACACCCTTAACTGTGAGGGACAACGAGGTGGTGGTATACACCAAAATCATGAACTAGGGGCTAAGGTATCCCTTAGACCCCTTCTTCATCGAGTACTTGTCGAAGATAGGTCTTTGCCCTTCGCAGGTTGGGCCCAACATGTGGTTTACATTAATGGCATGTATCATGGCCTCGAGGCTCTCAGGTCAAGAATTTTCACTAGAGCAACTCATTGGCCTGGCTGGTTTGGCCCGAAATCCTTACTTTCCCTTCTATTCGCTGACGTTCAACCGAGGGCAAAAAGTATTGAAAGATTTACTGGAGGCTGATAAAAAGTGGAGGCAGCAGTTTCTCTTCTTCTCCGGTTGCTGGGAGATCGGATCAGAAGCCACTCCTTCAAATCCACACAAACTTTCTCTAAAGTGGACTATGAAGTGTAAGTATTCCCTCAACTTTTATGACTCCGCAAACATTTATACTCCTTCGAATTTTAAGCTTCCTCGAAAACCTATATGCCTTCGAATAATTTTGCTCCCTCGAAAACTCATATGCCTTCGAATAATTACGCTCCCTCGAAAACTCATATGCCTTCGAATAATTACGCTCCCTCGAACTTTTACTTGTAATTGGTTTTGATGTTAGTTACTTGTTGCAGCTATGACAGGGATATCCAAACCCTACACTGATTATGTCGAAGGTGCTATAATTGTGTTTACCAACCTTCGTCTATGGGCAAAGGAACAATGGGACAACCGATTTCGTCTTTGCTTCACCGACAATAATCTGGCTAGGAGTCGACTATGGAGGCTCAATCCCCTCGATCGCATTAGTATGAGAGGTTTAATGACTCCGCCCTCGGATCAGGAAGTGATGGAACGGTGCAGCCAAAAGGATGTGGTAATATATTTTCCCAAGCGCTCCCGTTCGCGGAGCCACTTGGGGGAACCTCCAAAAGATGAAGTATTATCAACCCAACAACTGAATCCCGAAGGGCCTATTAGTACTCAAAGGTATCCCTCCTCGAACGATGCTGGGGGGTCGAACTTTCAACCCCCTCCACCAATTACTGCTGCTTCAACAAACTCTGTGCCTCCTCCCCCTGCTCCCATCCTTTCTTCAAGGAAAGGTACCGAGAAAAAAGATACGAAGGGTAAGGGTATTCTCCTCGAACCCATCGAAGAACAATCCAAAGGAGGAGAAACGCCTGACAACAACCAAGAGCCTGGGCTGGAGGAGGAGGCTCATCAAAACGCAAGTGATCCAGAGGACGAAGGTGGCCATTCCCCCAGAGAGACTTCTCATCAGTCCCTACACTCGCCCCTTACTAAAGCTTCTCAGCCAGCCCCCCTCGAAAACAGCCCAAGATTAACTCATATCCCTATTCCTCGAAGCAACCCTCCTCAACTCATTGATCCAGAGACTCTTGGAGGCGGGTTTTCTGAATTTGACTCTGCAGCATTAGGGTCTCCCTCGAGCTCTTTCGAAGTTCCTTTGGACGATGAGTTCTCATTATCCCTTCGGAGATTGCTGCATACCTCAGTGAACAGAGGAAAGAAGATGGATCACCTGGAGAAGCGCAAAAATCACTATAAGTTCAAATCACTTCTAGCTGCCTCTCAGCTCGAGGAGGCCAAAAAGCAACATGCGGTGATCGAGGGACAAGTTGATGCCCTATACGAGCGTCTCACTGCCTCCGAGAATTATGTGATAATGCTTGAGAGGTGCTGTCAAGAGGAGAGGGACTTATACAAGAAGAAGACTGATGCTCAAGAGCTAATGATAGCTGAGTATAAGAAGGGACATCGCTTGTCTTGTGATGGGTTTACCCAATGCACAGAGGCCCTTCGAAAAGTAACAGCAGAACGAGATCAGCTTCAGAGACGAATCGACAGTTTTCCCGGACAAGTCGAGGAAGAAAAAGACAAAGCTAGGGATGCTTATGCAGCAACGTGTACAAGTAAGTTGCAAGCCCGGGATGCCACTACTCGAGCTGGTTTGCTCACCCAGATCCATGCTGAGCATCCTGAGTACAACTTAGGAGCCTTCTGGAAGCTTGTCCCCTCGGAACTTCGTCCTCCCCATATAGTTGTAAGTGAAAGTGAAGATTCAGAGGCTGAAGGGAGTGATGCTTCGAAGAATTCGGACTGAGTAAAGGTGCTATATGAGTTAATTTTTTGTGGACGACCCAATATGGCCTCTTTTTGTAATGACGTGAACATTTTGTACTATGCTAATGTTGTGAGGCAGGTCAATTTTTGTGAGATCAATTAACACTTACCACTCCTATATATATTGTGTTTGTAATAAGTCCTTCGAATGTCCCATCATATTGTCCTTCGAACGATTATTACTTCTATAAATTTATATGTATTATGTTGTCAAGAAGGCCTTCGAACCTCCAATTATATTGTCCGTTGAATAATTATTACTTCTATGCATAAATTTACATGTATTATGTTTTCAAGAGGGCCTTTGGACTTCCAATGATATTGGCCTTCGAGGAATGAGTACTTTACATATATTATTTTGTCAATGAGGCCCTCGAACTCTCAATTATATTGGCCTTCGAACAATTATTGTGGTCCACTTAACAAATTCTAAGAAGATGATATCTGGAGTTGTATTACTGTTATCGAATAATGACAAAGGAAGACTGGATTCGAGGCACACCATAGTGTGACCCAAATATGGATAAAGTAAGAATAAAACTGAGACATATGTGATTGGGGCCCGAAGAATAGTTCGAAGGTCCCAAAAATTTGAGGCACACCTTAGTGTTACCCAAAGAATAGTTCGAAGGTCCCAAAACTTTAAGGCACACCTTAGTGTGACCCAAAGAATAGTTTGAAGGTCCCAAAACTTTGAGGCACATCTTAATGTGATCCAAGTATGAATAAAGTAATAGTAAAACTGGAGGCACACATTAGTGTGACCCCACAGAATAACTCGAAAGGACACCGATTTGAGGCACATTTTACTGTGACCCAAAAAATAGTTCGAGGGGACAACGATTTGAGGCACATTTTACTGTGACCCAAAAAATAGTTCGAGGGGACAACGATTCGAGGCACATTTTACTGTGACCCAAAAAATAATGAAGGCAAAGAAATCTTTGTATTTAAGGGGCTCATCGAAACACCTCATTAAAACCTTCCTGTGCCTAACAGGGTAGGAAAGAGTGTGTCCTCACCAAAATTTGTTCCAGGTGATACATAGAGGGGAAAAAGAAATACAATGTCAACTGGCTCTTTTAATCAAGATACAATTTTAAATGCTCAATATTCCAAAGTAAACGTAGGTATCGCCCTTCTTTATCTTTTAACTGATATGTGCCTGGCTTTATCCTTTCGGTGACCTCGTAGGGGCCTTCCCAGTTAGGCCCCAACTTCCCCAAGCTCTTGTCTTTGGTGTGCAAGAAAACTTTGCGTAAAACCTTGTATCCCACCTTAAAATCTCTATGCTTCACTTTGGACGCATATCGACTCCTCATAAGAGTTTGATAATGAAGGGAAGTTAATTGTGCTTGCTGTCTCTTTTCCTCAACCAAGTCTAAAGCCAATGCTCTACTCTGGTCATTTGTGTTCGAGTCATACGTTGCTATTCGATGTGAGGGGAAAAGGATCTCCGGAGGGACCACGGCATCCATCCCGTAGACTAAGGCAAATGGGGACACATCAGTGGCCGTTCAGGGAGTCGTTCGGTATGCCCACAATACCTCCTGTAAATAGTCGGGCCACTTCTCTGCTTTGCCTTCCAAGTTCTTCTTCAACCCATCGAGGACTGTGCGATTAGTTACTTCCACTTGCCCATTCAACTGAGGGTGAAATGGTGCCGAAAACCATTGTCGTATGCCCCTCGATACACAGAAGCTCTGGAATTCCTTGTTATCAAATTGAGGCCCATTGTCTGTGGTGATCTGCAATGGTACACCAAAACGACAACAAATGTTAGATAGGACAAACTTGATCACGTCTTTGGCCTTTGTTCCTGCGAGCGGCTCAGCCTCCACCCACTTAGAAAAATAGTCGACTGCCACAATTATCGTTTGTCTACCCCCAGATGCCATGGGTAGAGGCCCAACTAGATCAATGCCCCACCTGTCAAACGGGACCGCCTCTGAAATGCTTTCCATTAATACCCCAGGTTTGTAAATGACATTAGCATAGCGCTGGCACGTGTCGCAGCGTTTGACCAAATCTTTTGCATCGGCCGTGATTGTGGGCCAATAATAGCCAGCTAGGAATACTCTGCGGATTAAAGCCTTATATCCACAATGGGCGGATCCTTCACCGTCGTGTAACTCGGAAAGGATAATTTGTGACTCGGGCCCACTCAAACATCTGAATAACGGGCGACTCAAAGATCTTGTATACAGCAATCCTCCCAGCAAAACGTAACCGTGGGACTTGAATCTAACTTTTCTGGCTTCATGTTTGTCGATGGGCAAAATGTCATGAGCTAAAAAATCAATGATAACCGCTCTCCAATCATGTGTAATCAAGTGGCTCTCCTCCGAGATGTTCATCGCCTGCTCGTCGCCAATCGAGATCAAAGGGGATTCATGAACCAAAACCCACGGGTAACCTTCTGTCCGGGAAGCGGAGGCAAGAGAATCCGGGACAACATTCAACTCTCTTCGAACATGCTCGAACTCGACTCCCTCGAACTCAGACACCAAATCTTTCAGCAACTTTAAATATTGTATCAAGGTTTCCTTCCTGGCCTCGGAATCCCCCGAGGCTTGGTTTATCACCAACTGAGAGTCACTGACCAGCTTTATCCGTCGAGCCCCGCATATTTGAGCCAATCGTAAGCCGGCTAGAGCAGCTTCATACTCAGCTTCATTATTAGTAGCCTTAAAACCGAAACGAATGGCTTGGAACATAGCTACCCCTTGCGGGGAAATCAACTGGACACCTGCCCCACTTCCTGAGATGTACGACCCGCCATCCGTCCGTACCACCCATTCCTCTTCGTCAACCACGTAGTGTACCTCCCGTTCTCCTCTGTCTGAATGGAACTCAACCAAGAAATCGGCTAAAACTTGTGCTTTTATCGCCGTTCGAGGCTCAAATGTTATGTCGAAGTCTCCCAGCTCTACAGACCATTTAGTCATCCTGCCAGAGATGTCTGGTCTTTGTAATAAACTCTTCAGAGGAAAAGTTGTTCGAACAACAATTGGGTGGGCCCAGAAGTAAGGTCTCATCTTCTGAGCCGTCGTTACCAATGCTAAAGCTACCTTCTCCAACGTGAGATATCGCTTCTCCGCATCCAGCAAACTCTTACTGACATAATAAATTGGCCTCAGAAGACAATCATCTTTGCGGAGAAGAACGACGCTGACACCACATTCGGATACTGCTACATAGACAATTAACGTTTCCCCTATCACAGGTTTAGATAAAATTTCCGGAGAGGTTAGATATTCTTGGATTTGACGAAAAGCGGTCGAACATTCTTCGGTCCAACAGAACTGCTTTGCATTTCGTAATACTTTAAAGAATGGGGCACACTTACCCGACGAGCGAGAAATGAATCTATTCAAAGCGGCCAATCTCACTGTCAGAATTTGCACTTCCTTAATATTTCGGGGAGGGGTCATCATCATCAAAGCTTTGAGCTGCTCTGGATCAGCCTCGATGCCTTTTTCGCTAATCATGTAACCAAGAAATTTACCTGACCTCACCCCGAAAATGCACTTCTCCGGGTTGAGTTTGAGATTGACTCTATTCAAATTGTGGAATGTCTCTGCCAAGTCAGCAAAGTGGTCTTCGTCTTGCTCACTTTTGACTAGTATATCCTCAATATAGGCTTCCATGTTCCACCCGATCTGCCCCTCAAAAGTTTTATTGACTAGGCGCTGATAGGTTGCCCCCGTATTTTTTAATCCGAACGGCATGACCTTATAGAAATATAAACCTCGCCCAGTAATAAAAGAAGTGATCTCCTCATCGTTAGCAGCCAATCGAATTTGGTTGTATCCCGAGTAAGCGTCCATAAAAGACATCAATCGATTTCCGGAAGTTGAATCCACTAACTGATCGATGCGAGGCACATGAAACGGATCCTTAGGACAATCCATGTTCAAATCTGTAAAGTCAATACACATTCTCCACTTGCCATTTATCTTTCTCAACAACACTGGATTCGACGCCCATACGGGATAATGCGACTCACGAATATGACCTATGCTCAGTAGCCTTTCGACCTCCGACAAAATCGCTGAGGCCTTTTCCGGGGAGACAGGTCTTCTTTTCTGGACTATAGATCGAACATCCAATCGTATCGCGAGTTTATGACACATGATTTCCGCCGGCACACCAGTGACATCCTGTGCACACTAAGCAAACATATCAAGTTTATCAGATAAGAAAGCAATTAACTTCTCCTTAAATTCTGGAGAAAGGTGGACCCCTATCTTCAGAACTTTACCAGTCGCAAATTCGTGTGTCGCAGAATCTTCTTCTGGGACCTGAAATCCGGAGGCCTCCCTCGGATCATCACATGGGATGACCTCGGGGGGGGGGGAGGGGGGCTTTAATTGCTATGCTGAGTCAGAGGTCCCCCCCTCGAACCCCCTTAGAGGACAGGGCCACATGGTAACATTCACGTGCCATCTTCTGGCTACTTCGAACTGTTCCAATATTGTTGCCGATAACATACTTCAAGCATTGATGCACTGTAGAGATTACGCCATGCATCCGGGACAACCAAGAGAGACCCAAGATAGCATTATATGAGGTTGGTGCGTCGACCACAATGAAAAGTACCTCCACCTCTTTCTTAAATGGTCCACGGCCCAGCTCAACCATACACTGAAACTCTCCAACGACTACTGCTGTGGCACCAGTGAAGCCTACTATTGTTCTGTCGGATTTTCGGATAACCGGTGGGTCAGAGATGCGGCGGTAAGTACTCATAAACAAGATGTTCGCAGAGCTTCCTGTGTCGATGAGGATTTTCTGAATCTGATCCCCGGCGATGCCCGCCGCAATCACTACAGCGTCCTCATGAGGTCCTGCAACATTCCGCATATCATCATCATCGAAGCAAATAATTGGGGAAGGTGAGCGATGCATTTGCGCGGAGACTCCCGCTTCAATCTGGGTGGTCAGGTTGACCATATGCCGTTTTTGGGAGCTGTTAGAATTTCCCGCGATCGTATCGCCCCCGAAAATTGCCAGGGAATCGAAGAATCCACAAAGACTGTCCACCCTTCCCCTCGGAATTTCTTCCTCTACCAGTTTCACATTGTTCCTCCCCACTTTGGGATCCAGATACTCTTCCTCAATGTCAAAATCATCGACCCCCTCGGAAATTACCATGACTGTGTCAGTATTCTTTGAGACAACTTTTGCCACAACATTTTTCTGGGAGTGCTTTTTGACGAACTCCAACAGCATTCCATTCTCGATGAGAGCTTGCACCTCCTTCTTTAAAGCTATACAATCTTTGGTGTCATGCCCAATATCCTCATGATACTTGCAATATTTGTTGACGTTTCTACTTTCCCTCAGTGCCTGAATGGGAAAAGGCTTCCTGAACGTGACCGTGGATTTAGCTTTATCAAATATCGCAGCAACACTTTCCGTCAACTCCGCGAAATAATCGGGTCGAACCCATTTGTTTGACATGGGTCTTCCCCCTTGATTGTAGTTTTGCTGATTGCCATAGTACTGCGGGTTCGACTTTTGCCTCGGAGGATATTGACCCGTGGATTTAGCCTGAATGTTCGATCGAGGACCCTGGGTGCTTGACTCAGTCCTTTGGAATTGATTATGGTCCAACTGCTCTCCTGACCCTTTCTCCGAAGCTTGGGTTTCTTCTACCAAGATTCTCTTCTCAACTTGATCTAGCAATGCTCCGAAGGTCATCGCCTGACTTTCCGCCACCGTGTCCTTTAACAACCCGGGGAGCAGACCCATCCTGAAAGCTGCCAACGCCACCGAGTCTTTACAGTACTCCATATCCGTTTTGGTCTTGACAAAGCGATTAGTATAGTTTTTAAGGCTCTCACCCACTTTTTGTAGACAATAGATGATTGTGTCTCCGTTGGCCCGGAACTTCTTGCTCCCCACGAAGTGCTGTCTGAAGATACTCCAGAACATATCAAAAAAATTTATCGAGCCCTGAGGTAACCTGTTGTACCACTTAGATGCCACTCCCTTGAAGGTCTGAGAGAATGCTCTGCATAGCAGCTTATCATCGTCGTCGAAATTGATCATAAAATTCTTAAACTGCTCGATGTGATTATCCGGATCCTGTGCCCCATCGAACTTTTCTAGTTTTGAAATATCAAAGTGCTTCGGGAGGTTTCCTACCAAGATCTCCGAAGACAGGGGAGAGGCTCTCCAATTGTGGCCCGTACGATAAATGTTAGATCTCAAATTGTCGTTATTCGAAAAGTACAGACCCTCCTCGGAGGGCAAAGTGTATTGCTGCTGCCATTCTGAGTTCCGAAGGCCCATATCATTCTTGCCAATGCATTTTGCCTGTTCATGAGACCGATCACCACCTCGGTCATGGAGACTCTTTTCCCTCGAAGATTTTCTCTCCAGACTTCTTCCTCTTCGGAAATCGGTTCGCCTATGATCACGCTTTTTCCTCCTGTGGTATCTCCGAGGAGATGATTCCGAAGTGATGTACCGCGAGTAATCGCTTGAAGCGGCCGAGTCCGAACGGTGCCCCTCTCTTCTCCTCGGGGATCGCCGTTCGCGCCTCCGGTATCTGTCGTCCCTATCTTTGGGGCGAACTCCGATTTCACGTTCCTCCTTTTCGATGACAACTTCTCTCCTTATCTCGGATCGAAGATTTTCCTGTGCGGCTTCCTTTTCTGCTTTCAACCTTTCGATTTCCAACAACAATTCATTTCTCTGAGCTAGGAGGGAGGAGTCATCGAAAATGTTCTCGACTCGCCGACCTCCTTCTCCTTCGGATTCCATATCGTTCTGGAAGTCATCTGCCTCCATGTTTTCCTCGCAGTGATTTATCAAGTCATCCCATTGGCCCTCCATGATACTCCTCGGAACAGGAATTATTTACAACGGTGTAGCTCTCCAATTCATTCTGAATCCGAAAGATCCGCCTCCGAGCCCCTCGGTCTGCACTCCATACAATCCTTCGTCTCCCGAGTTGATGAACTGGCTACCGACCCTGTACCCCTGGGTCTGGCTATTCGATGGCTGCCACTGGGCCTAGGGTATGACTACATGTTCCTCTCTACTGCCCGTCAACATCTCTTCTTTTTCAATTGAAACTGGCATTCTTTTCTCGATGCTACCCTTCTTGAACTTGGGTGAGTCGGATCGTGCTGCCCTATCCCGTCAGGAGTTGCTCTTTTGCACGCGTTTGTTTAGTCTTTCCTTGCGTTGGTATTCTATTTCCGACGAATCATCCGAAGTATAATTAGCAGAAATACCCCAGTCATCCTTTTGGTATCGCTCTGCTCTTCCATCCTGCTTCCCGTCTGGGCGGGACTCCTGATAATATCGAACGGGTCGGGAATCGATACGATGGTCAACAGTCGGATACCCTTCTCCACGGTTGTCTACGACCGACTCTTTTACTTTGCCTTCATGAATTCTTTTATCGTTTAGAGCCCGCTCCTTTTCAGCATTCACCTTCGCGATGTCTTCCAGTAACTGCCTCCTGGTCATGATAAGATTCGGTCGTTTATCCCGAGCCCGCGCATAGTACTCCCGACAAGGAGCTTCCTCGCCCTCTGATAGCGAAATGGCTCGGGCCACCTCTCTCCCGACCCTCTCCCCAGCTGCTTCGTCATTCATTCTTCGAGTTTAAATCGCGATTTTCAAAGAAATTTTTTTATTTTTGGTATCACGTGTTCCCACAGACGGCGCCAATGATGATAGAATAAATGACAAAAATAAAGAATCTTGGATCTTGGACCTGATGTGACTAAAGCTCAAAATGTAGAGAGAGAATCTAGAGAGAGAATATATTAAAGAATTATCCACCTACCAAGAATAAATGGGCTCCCTTTTATAGTGGGGAATGTGAGACATTTATGTCCTTGGTAGTCTTGTACTATTTCACAATTAGTCCTTTACAAGCTACTTTATTTTCATATTGTCTTCTAATAAACAATAAATACAATAATGGACATATTTCTCTTCTCCTTTTGCAATTAACTCCTTTTCTATTAAGACCGACAAATTACTCCCTTATCAGTATTCAACATATTTATCCTTAGATAGTCAGACAAGCGTTCTTAATTTTTCCAAATACTAAAGAGGGTCTGATAGTTTAGTTGGACCCTAGAGTGTGAAATATCCTTCTAAAAAATCAATGAGTATATGGCTTCTTTTGAGGTCTTAACTAGACCAATATCAAATGACACACTGTACTTATATCTAGCATTATATTATATCAGCATTGTACAAGCAATAGAAGAATGAGCTATTTGGAAAGCCAACTATTATGTTAGTAAGTTCTTGCTCGGTGTCGAGAATTTGTATTTGACAAGGAAGAATAAAAGACAAGGAGAAAAGTGTAAAGAAGAAACTTGACAGGAGAAAATAGCAAAGGAAAAATATGGTAGGAGGAAAATGTATAGAAATAAATGTATAAGGGCTGAATTGTGTGAATTATAAAGAGATAGCCAAAATAGGAGGAAAGTAAAGTGTAGGGACCAAAAGATGTAATTAGTCCAAGTTAAAGCGTGTGGGGTCCGCAATTGTACTATAAAAGGACCACACACGCTTCACAGATTCCGAGATGAATAGTACGAGACTTTCTCTCTCTACTTTACCTAACAATCTAAACTTTCTCTCTCTAAATCTAACACTGAAACATTTCTGTATCGCAACATCCTCTATCAACAATCTTCGTATCACAAAATCACCCCTGGACCACCTTTAAACTCTTTAGTATCGGAGGCCCTTTCCCATACCAACGTCTTGGGAAAATAGGAACAGCCGATACTACCGATACAATGAAGAAGTGGGACACGATACCAAAGATTGTATCGCACTCAAGAAGGATATACTCGAGTATGTGAAAAAGAAAGCGCAGCAGGGCGCCACTTCGAAAGAAATCGTGACGGTGCAGAAGCCAGAGACGACTAGGCAATTTCTGAAGTGACCGATCTTTTTGACGTCTCCATCGAATATCTCGATCCCGATGTAAGCCGTAACCTCATCGGGGTCATTGAAGAAGAAGCTGCGGAAAGTAAAGGAAACGTGAGGAACCTCTGTCAGTTTTTCGAATCATTGACTATTTTTGGGGGTGATTCCATGGCAGGGATCACGCACTCTTCCCGAAAGCGGCATATTGTGAACCTAGCTACTCAGTTGGAAGCTTGGTCTTATCACCACTCAAAAGGCATCCCTTCACCGATTTTATATTTTGACGACGACGACATGCGAGACATAGCCGGTCCTCACGAGGATGGTGTCGTTATCAGGGCGGCCATTGCAGGGGAGGAAGTCTGACGCATCCTTGTAGACATCGGAAGCTCAGCAAACATAATTTTTGCATCAACATTTGCTAAGTTCAGGACACCCTCAGTTATTACGCGTTTGGACCGAACTATCGTAGGGTTCACAGGATCGGCTGCAGACGTGATTGGAGAGTTCGAAGCAATTGTTCAACTGGGCCGCGGGCCTTTCAAGAAAGAGGTCACCATCTTATTCGTAGTGGTAGACACTCCGGCCTCTCATAATGCGATCTTTGGCAGCTCGTGGCTGTCACGAACGCACGCGGTAACTTCCACTATTCATCAATGCTTGAAATACGTGGTCGGGAATAACGTAGGGGTGGTGCGAAGCAGCCAGAAAGCGGCAAGAGAATGGTACCGAGCGGCTTTAGCACCAAAAAGAGACCACAAGATGGAGCAAGTGCGGGACTAGCCGTTAGCGGGACTTCCTTTGGGGTCGCTACCTGTCGACGATCCCAGGGAAGCTCCCAGTTTTTTAACCACGGATGAAGAATGTGAAAAACACCCGTTTATCGAAGGAAGAGTTCTACAGATAGGGACTAAGTTGTCACCAGGCTTTAAGAGGCGGTTGATCTTATTGCTACAGGAGAATTTAAATCTGTTCGCATGGTGCTCAAAGGACGTGACCGGAGTCCCAGAAGACCATGTAATTCACAAGCTGACCATCAATAAGAATGTCAGACCCATCTCACAAAAGCGTCGGGCCTTTTCACCAGAAAAGGCAGAGATCATTCTGAGAGAGGTTGAAAGAATGCTCAGTGTGTCGGTCACATCAAAGAATCCAGTTACCCGCTCTGGACGTCCAATCCCGTCCTGGTTAAAAAGAAGAATGGTAAGTGGAGGATGTGCGTGGACTTTACCGATCTTAATCGAGCTTGCCCAAAAGATCCCTTCCCGATGCCGAGAATTGACCAGTTGGTGGATTTGACGTCGGGAAACAGGTTGCTCTCTTTTATGGATGCATGTGCATGCTATAATCAAATCAAGTTGCACCCAGCTGATCAGGAAAGCACAACGTTTGTCACGGGCCGAGGCTTATATTGTTATAAAGTTATGCCGTTCGGGTTGAAAAACGCAGGAGCGACTTACCAAAGATTGTTGAACAAGACTTTTGACTGCCATATAGGGAGAAATATGGAATTTTACATTGATGACATGCTCGTAAAGAGCGGTACGGATGAAGACCATCTCGCTGATTTGAGGGAGACTTTTGGCAATCTGAGGAATATCAATCTCAAGTTAAACCCGGAGAAATGTTCCTTTGGGGTAAGGTCGGGCAAGTTCTTGGGATTCTTTGTCAGCGATAAAGGAATCGAGGCAGACCCGATCCAATTGCAAGCTCTTACCGACATGACCCCACCTAGGAATATCAAGGAGGTTCAGATATTAACCGGGCGCTTAACGGCCCTGAATCGATTTATCTCCCGTTCATCTGACAAATGCGCTCCTTTTTTCAAGTCTTGAGAAATGCTAAGTCTTTCGTTTGGACGCCAGCTTGTGATAAGGCCTTTTTAGGGATCAAAACTTATTTATCATCCCCGAACCTCTTAACGAAGCCCCTGACAGGAGAAACTCTTTTTCTTTACATTGCGGTTTCAGATTTTGCAGTAAGTACGGCACTAATTAGTGAATCGAGAGCGGTTCCCAAAGCGGTATACTTCGTGAGTAAAATTTTATTGAATGCAGAGACACGGTATTTGAAGCTAGAAAAAATTGCCTTGGCTTTGGTAACCGCGGCGCGAAAAATGCGACCATATTTTCAGGCCCACCCTATTATCGTTCGAACCTCGTTTCCACTCAAGTATGTTCTTCAGCGACCGGACATGTCATGAAGAATGTCTAAATGGTTGGTCGAGCTAGGAGATTTTGATATCAATTTCGAACCAAGAACAGCTATCAAAGGCCAGGCCCTGGCTGATTTTATAGTCGAATTTCATTCCGACCGACCAAACCAAGAAAAGCCCCCCGAGAAGGACGAGCTAGTGGAGTGGGTTATCCTAACCGATGGCGGGTCGAACATCAATGGATGCGGCGCGGGCGTGCAGGTAGTCACCCCGACGGGCATAAGTATGCATCAGGCAATCCAATTCGGTTTTACCACTTCTAACAATAAAGCTGAATATGAGGCTGTCCTGGCCGGTTTGAGACTAGCACAGGTGTGCGGGGCTAAGCACGTACATCTTGTTAGCGACTCTCAACTTTTGATGAATCAAGCCTTGGGAGCGTCAGAAGCTAGGAAAGAGCACCTTGTTCAATATTTAGCAGCATTACGAGTGTTAGCCGCGTCATTTGCCAAAGTAACATATGAGCACGTCCCCAGAGCCGAAAATGTGATAGCCGACTCCTTAGCGTCGGCATCCTGTTCAAGCAGTTTCCCCTGGGTAACCGAACAAGAAAACCCGTCGATTATAAAGAGGGCCAAGCTGGACAATCGGCCATAAATCGCCTGTCAGGTATCCTCGGTAATTATATCGGACTGGAGAAAGGATATCATAGCTTTCCTGGCTGAAGGATTACTACCAGACGATAGTATCGCAACTCGGAATATACGAAATAAGGCCCGGGGCTACATTTTATTGGGGGGCATACTATACAAAAAGTCTTTTAGCCGGCCTTTACTGAGATGCATGGGGTTAAACGAGTCACAGATAATTGTATCTGAGTTGCATGACGGCGAAGACGCGGCTCATTGCGGTTACAAAGCACTGATCAGAATAATTTTTCTCGCTGGTTTTTATTGGCCAACGGTAACCGCAGATGCACAGCAGCTAGTGAAAACCCGCGACATCTGTCAAAGATTCGCAAATGTGATCAATATGCCCGCGACTCCTTTAGAATCAATATGCGAAGGCCTACCTTTTGACCGATGGGGAATCGATCTAGTAGGGCCATTACCGATGGCATCTGGTGGTAGACATACGATTATGGTGGTTGTAGATTACTTTTCCAAATGGGTAGAAGCCAAGCCATTATCGGGAACGAGAACTAAGGATATCATCAAGTTTATTTGGTCGAATATCTGCTGTAGGTTCGGGGTACCTCAGAAGCTCACCATGGATAACAGACCTCAGTTTGACAGCAGCGAGATGAAATATTTTTGTACGACCCATAGGATTAGGCAATGCTTTTCTGCCCCTTTCCATCCTCAGGCGAACGGGCAGGTTGAAGTTACGAACCGAACCATATTGGATAGACTCAAAAAGAATCTAGATGGAAAAGCTGGCAAATGGCCGGATTACTTGCAAGAAGTATTGTGGGCTTACCGAACTACACCTCGAACGTTGACTAAAGAATCACCTTATGCCTTAGTATATGGAATGGATGCTGTCACCTCAGCAGAGTCAATCTTCCCATCTTTTAGGTTCGGGAATTATGATGGGAATAAAAACAAGGATGACAGACGACTAGTTCTAGACCTAATAGAAGAAAAAAGGAGCCGAGCTCAATTATCAGACTTTGATGAGGAGTCGTTATGCGTCAAAAGTACGTCGGCGAGAGTTCAAAGTCGGGGATAGGATTTTGAGAAGAGTTTTTCTGCACACCAAAGACAAAAGCCTCGGCAAACTAGCCCCAAACTGGGAAGGACCGTACAAAGTAGTGGAAAGAATTAAGAGCGGGACGTATCGATTGCAGGACAAGCAGGGACGTTTGTTGAGGCTCCCGTGGAATATTGAACACCTGAAGCTATATTTTGAGTAATTTTGTTGACCTTTGTAACTTCTTTGTAACCATTTTTTATGTAAGAACCTTTGGTCGGGGGTGTACTCTTTCCTACCTCGGTGGCGCGAGAAGGTTTTAATGAGGCATCCATAGCAACCGACCTTTTTTAATCTAAAATTTTGCCTTTAAAATTTGGAAGTATTAAAAAGGAGTCCATTAGCTGACGAGCTGATAGACAACTTTTGGCGATCTTAATTGATCAACAGAACCTTAATAGGTTTTTCAGTGTTTCACCGATCCACATTTTATTCCCGACCCTATGGGAAAATTTTCAATTATAAATTGATCAACAGAACCTTAATAGGTTTTTCAGTGTTTCACTGATCCACATTCTATTCCCAACCCTATGGGAATATTTTCAATTATAAATTGATCAACAGAACCTTCATAGGTTTTTCAGTGTTTCACTGATCCACATTTTATTCCCGACCTTATGGAAAAAAATTCAATTGTAAATTGATCAACAGAACCTTAATAGGTTTTTCAGTGTTTCACTGATCCACATTTTATTCCCGATACTATGGCAAATTTCTACTCAAACAATGAAAACAATCATGCCCGACCAGATATCGAATCACAAAACCATATTAGAGAAAACTTCAAGATTATGGAAAGCTTATAAAATGGTATGTTACAAAACAAGTCAAACGGGTTTTACCGACCCGGAGGTTACCAAATTTCGATAACAAAAAAGGGGGAGTTTAAGCGTCTTCATTCTTAGGCTCAGTCTCTGTATCGTCCGACTCTTCGTCCTTGCAGACCACATCATATGGACGATCTGCCTCAGGAACATCCAACCACATGGAGCGAAGGGGAAGGTCGGGGAAACGATTGTGGAAGGATAGCACATATGCAGCTTTAGCCTCGGCAGGCTCTGTTTCCGTCCATTTCTAACACTTGTCAGCAAATAGAGTGTCGGGATTTTTGAGATCGACAATCTCTTTCGCTTTCTTCGCCGCGAAGTAACAAAAGAAACGGCTCTGAATTTTCGACACTACCAATTGCTCGGCTCGGTCGTCACGGTCTTTTCTGACCCACACCAAGGTTTTTTCAACCTTCTTCAACTTATCCTCCAAAAGCCTTTTTACTGCCTCTCCCTTTTCACCTCCTCTTCAAGCGTGGCAATTCTCCCCTCCGTATCCATCAGCTTCTGGCTTAGCTCCCCGGCACGCCTTTCTTTTATCGCCAGAGGCAAGATCATATTGTACAAAGACAAGGTCAGCCCGTCAGTTACCCACAAAGGGAAGGTATGAGGACTCCCGGGAACTTACAGCACAGGTAGTTTAGTGCCACTTGATGACTCCCCGGGAGCTTTTGATACCTTTGAGGAGCCAGCATCATCATTGTCGGGGATCACCACTACCGGAGCTTTCTCCAACGGTACTGCTGCGGGAGCGACCACTTCCCCACCTTTGACCTCCTCATACTGCTCAAATAGCGCCAGGATGGTTGAATTATCGACAAGAGCGGGAGCGTCGGCAGGACCACCCTTCTTCTTTGACCGTTTCGATCTTTTGGCTGGAGCACCATCCGCCTCAGTTTTTTCCTTCCGCTTCTTGGTCAGCTCCTCAGACCGATGGGCCTCGCCATCCTCAACAACAACTGCATCCCTCTGCCCCACCGCATCAGCTTCCGCTGCCTCGACATTTGCCTGCTCGGCCTCCTCGTCCGATTTTGAGCGCTTGCTAGGTGCCTTGTTGCGTTTTGGAAAGAACAGGTGTGCGTCGAGTGCGTGTGTCTTTGCGACCAAATCCACCAAGCTGGGTGGTTGGCGCAGCTGCTCCAAGGTGAGCGGTTCAGCAGAGAAACGCCAGAGGTTGCTCATGATCAGCTTCGTGTTCTTGAAAGCGCGGTAGAACGCCCGACCCTAATTCTTCATAGCAAAGTACTTCGAAATTTGCAAGGTCACTTTGTCAGGTTTGAAGTAGTCTTTCTTTAGCTCTTGGATGAACTCCTTTGACACTGCATAAAGGATCGGTCTCTTCGTTAATATATATATATATATATATATATATATATATATACATAGTCATAGAAAGGTAACATGGTTACCATTGGGAACCCACGTCCGCAGTAACTGCCTCGGGTTCTCCTTTGTGTATGGGCGACCATTTTTCCAACAGCCACTAAGGAAGACAAACCGATGCTTCCAACCCTTGTCACCTTCGAGGAAGTTATTAACAATATTCCAAGTGTTGGCCAAGGAAGAGTAGAAGAATGGCAATTTGGGGGATTTCGAGAGCCCTGACATGGCAATGTACTCAGTCATCGGCATAACCGACCCGATAGGCGTGAGGCCATTATGCATGACATTAGTGTATACCACGCATTAGGTGTGAGCTGTGAGGGGCAGATGTTAAGGGTCTTAAAATACAGAGCGATCTCAGGATCCAGAGGAAACCTGAGGCCCTAGTTGAAGAGCTCTGTGAAAATAACGATCTCCCGCGACCGAACATGCACTAAAGTCTCACCAGGAACAGGGAATCGTACGGTGATGCACTCCGGGATCCCCCACCGAATTAAAAGTTCTACCTGTTCTGCAGCAGAGAAGTATAAGTATTTGCCTTCAAAGAGGGAGATAACGTTGTCCCGTAGCAATAACCGATGATAAGTCGTAGTTATGACCGCCTCTATCTCCACGGGAAGAGGTTCTTCGGGAGGACCAGCAGCATGGCCAGCAGCGACAACACCTTCCCCAGTAGCTAAGATATTCGCTTCTGGCTCTTCAGTATTTTCTGCTTGGTTAGCATCAGGTTTAGGGGAGTCGGCCGCTGGAGGATCGACTGACTGGGGCAGAAGCTCTATAAAACTGGAGCTACTACCGACGCAGGCAAGTTTTGATTCTTCTCGCTGTTGACGAGCGCACTCGATCTCCAGGTTCTGACGGTCAAGATCCCGTCGGGCAACACCCAAATAGGTACGTGCGGTATTGGCACCCGTCCGGTACCCTTGTATGGTGGGAGTGAGCTGGACTATCTCAGGAGAATTACCCCCCCCCCCCCCCCCCAGGTGAAGTCGAGGCGCTGGAGTCTCCCATGGAAAGAAATCTGGTTTTGCCTTGTCGTCTAGGAAGAAAAGGGGTTAATCCAACAGGAGAATTTACCGACAAAGGCGTCGGGCGGTCGGACCGTGCGATAGGGGAGTGTGGAGAGCTGCTGCTGGAGGGGATAACAATGGCTTCGGGGGTTTGAGCACCAGCCGGTTCGGGAACGATGAAGGATTTAGCAGGAATTGGATTGGGAAGGACATGGTCGTGGGGAAGAGGCACGGGTGCGAAGGGCTTTGTATCAGAACTCCAGATTAATCCCGCAGCTGGGTACTCTTCAGCTCGGTCGCTAATGCTGGCCCAATCAATAAACCTAAATGCGGGTTCGGTCTTCTTCTTTGGTTTCTGTTTTAGCCTCGGGTTCTTACTTTTCATAAACTTTGCTCTCTCTCTAGAATGATCTGGGCAGCACTTTCTCTCTCTAGAATTTCTCTGAGAGCGATTTTGGTGAATGAGGTATTTATAAGCAGCTCTACTTAGCCGCTTTTCGCATGGGGGAGTCCAAACGACGAAAACCAGTGGGAAGTCGAAGAGCCTTCGAGAGAGACGTGCAGGCTAGCACGCTTCGAATAAGGGGACGACACGTGAAGACTTAGCTCAGGCTAGCATCATAGGTCTGCACCGATTAGTTCAGACGGGTACTCTAGATGGGCTTTATATACCCGATTTGTCTTCCAAGGCCTGATTACTTATTTGAGCCCACGGGGAATCTGTCAATCAAGGTCAGTGTCAGACCCATGATAAGGATTTTTTCTAGCGTCGGGGATAATTCGTAGCCGTCCCAGAAGCACTAACGGAAAGTATAAGGGGTCGGTCATCATTCAGGAGAAAGCGATCGGTCGGGGAAAGAGGCTATACGATCAATCGATACCGAGGCACAGGGGACAGAAGTGTTTCGAACTAACTTATTTACAAGTTTTCATTCCCGACGCTCTTGAAGAATAGGGGGCTACTGATAAGGGAGTAATTCGTCGGTCTTAATAGAAAAGGAGTTAATTGCAAAAGCAGAAGGGAAATATGCCCATTATTGTATTTATTGTTTATTAGAAGACAATATGAAAATAAAGTAACTTGTAAAAGACTGATTGTGAAATAATACAAGACTATCAAGGACATAAATGGGTCCCACCTTCCCCACTATAAAAGGGAGCCCATTTATTCTTGGTAGGTGGACAATTCTTTAATATATTCTCTCTGTAGATTCTCTCTCTATATTTTGAGCTTTAGTCATATCAGGTCCAAGATCCAAGATTCTTTATTCTTGTCATTTATTCTCTCATCAAGTACAACTAGCCTTACCATATTAATTTAGACCTTTTTTATGTTTTGTGAAGGCTTCATAGCTTATAAATTGGATATGATTTGATCATCTTCTCGCTAAAAAAGTATCACAGGACATACCATGACTGAACTCTAAACGTAAATTTTTATGGGTTGAGCCTTTAGTTATTATTCGATGGTTTTCAAAGGTTTATTCAAGATCAATCATGGGTTTTGTGTCTTATCTGCTTGTTATTAGCATATCGTCGATGTATGCTTGTACGTTTATGTTTAGTACCAATGTATACCTCGTTTGGTTATAAAAGTTGTGTGTTCTTTATCTCGTAGATGTTTATCTGATTTTATCAAGAATAACCATATGTGAATGGTAAATTCATGTTGCATGAGGTGGAACCTACCAACTAAACAAAGAATGAAAGAAAAAATGTGTCATTTAGACATGTTCAGTTGAGAGTGTTAGAGTTCACTCACATGAATCAACTATCATTTTTATTTTTTACCAACATCAGATTTGTAGTCTAGACAAGGTTAAGAGATTCTATGATCTGGACGATATATCTTAGCGAAGTGACTTCGAATATGATGGCTTCTACGTTCTCATTGAAAAAATATCAAAAGTTTTGTTTTATTTACCTTAGATGCTTTATATAGATAATTTAGGCTAAAAAACCTGGTTAGTCACCGGTGTTTGACACCTGTTACATTCGTGCCATTAAGCTTCAGTCGTCCCCAAAACGAGTCACTAGTGTTTAAAATAATTGCATTCTTGCCCCTAGCGCGTGCAAATTAACAAGAGACTGACACGTGGCAACCCAATGTACCCAGGTTTGTTGCATATACATTAGGGTGCCACGTGTCAGTCTCTTGTTAATTTGCACGCGCTAGTGGCAATAATGGAACGATTTTAAACACTAGTGACTCGTTTTGGGGACGACTGAAGCTTAATGGCACGAATGTAACAGGTGTCAAACACAAATGACTAACCAGGGTTTTTAGCCAGATAATTTATGACATTCTATCATAGCAATACTCTGTACATATATTCAAATATTTAGATAAAATTAGTAAAATAATTCGGAGGACCCCTTATAGGTCATGCCCGATGTAGATTACTTGTCATGCTTATAGTGAGACTTATTCTGCATCATCTCCTAGTTTCACTATACAAAGGGAATCTCTTAGTTTCACTATACAAAGGGCCTCCCTCATTTGATCCTTCCATTGATGACGGACTGAGAACATTAATGTACTATGAATATGATGACGTGCATCTAATTGAGACATAACTATAATAAGATGATATTTTCGGATGTATATTCAGTTATGACCATAAAAAAGCATTGCATTTTCTTCATGCATTCCTTTTTCTAAAACATGACATCTAATTTTATTTCTCCGACAACTGTGGGTTCTGCTCCAATGAAACTGGTCATAACGTTTTTTGATGGCGTTGACGATGCTATACGCGGATATAATCTTAGTTTTTCTTGATTATTGTACTAGATGAGGTAATAATATAAATCGTGTCCTTCTTATTTATGTCTCATTAATCTTGCCGATGATTATTACTTTATCTTCGTGGGGTTTTAATACCTCTATTAAATCATTATCGTTAAAACTGATGATGACGTATGGATTTTTGTAGAGATTAACCAAAGTTTGGCCTATTTGTAGGAACTCAAGGTTATCGGTGTGATGCTTTCAATAAGAATTTATGATTTTGGAAATGATGTCTCCTCTAATAATATTACTTACTATTTTTCTTTCCGGATGATGATTCAAGTATTCATTTTAGGCTTCATAAATGTCTAAGGTTTTAGTATTCAAGGCATCATAGTTGAGGGCTTAGCATAAGGAGGCCTAATCTGGGGCGTCGATGTTTTGTGTGCCAGACTATTTCTAGATGTTTAAAATGATAATACTTTGATAAACTCAATGATCTTTTAATTGTCAATCAAACTTTGAATTTTATCCTTCAAGGCTCTATATTTATTTTTTTGATGACCATTCTTATTATGATACTTACATTAATTGTTATGTTTTTTTCCTTTAAAAGTGCACATTTTATCAGATTTTCGAAAGCAGACCATGCTTATATTGTCTGAACATTTAATGGTATTTTCTCTCGTTTTTCTTGTCTTTATTTTGGTTGGAGGATTATGGTGGGGGTTTTCATCAAAGATTTTAGTGGTTTGCCCTCAGTATATATTACGTGGAACAACTGGGTTATATGATGGGTAATGAATTGGATATGTCTTGGACCTTTCAAGCAGCATTAGAAGCATAATTTCATCGACTTTGATATGCTACTCGACTTTGATAGACTAAAAAAGGTTTTAACCTTTCGTTTCATAAAGTATTTAACTAAAATATCGAGGATAATGTCATGCTTATAGGCACCATATCCCACGAGGTCGTGAAGATTATTTAAACTATTCTTCGTTCTCATGGGCCTCTTTGTTTAGTCATTTTGGATTATGTTTGACTCCTCATTGTAGTGAATGATGTAGTATCGTATCTTTTTTTATCCTACTCTCCATAAGTTGGTTTTTGAATGATGTCCAAAATTCCTCGAAGGTGTGAATTGAAATCGTAAGAAATTTACTGAACCATGAGAGAGTACTACCTTGGAAGGTCATTAAAAATGGTATGCGGAAGGGCATATCATGTGCATTCAAACACAATAGCTCATCACAAAAGTATTTAATATGCTGCTCAGGATCGCATCTCTTATTGTACTTATTAATTTTATAACTATTAAATTTAATAAACATATCTTCTTCGAGTATTTCCAGATCTGGTGGGGATGTGACTAAGTCGTACTTCGTGTTGTATTCTTTTTATATAATGTAACACTAGTTTGGTATGATAAGGAAGAATAAAAGACGAGGGAGATAACTGCAAAGAAGAACTTTAATTTATGAAAGATTGTAAGATATGTATTAGAAAAGGACTAGTTAGGAACAAACAATAAAAGTAAGGACTAATTATGCAATTATTAGGTTTTTAGGCATGTGGGGCCCATTTCTATACTATAAAAGCACCTCCCCCCCCCCCCGAAGTCTGGGAAAAAACATGATTAATATTCAAATATATTTTCTCTCTTTAAAAATGTAGATTTTCTCTCTCTAGAAACTAATAACTAAGAAATCGTCAATACGAAATGCTCTTTCAAAACTTTGTTTGACTAAGAATACTCCTCCAAAGTTTCTTACACCATCATTGACGTCGTCTGTGGAAAATGAAAATTAGTACATGGAGTTATTTTCCAAAACTAGATTTGATTTGAAAAAGGTTATGGAAGACCAGGGGGAGTTAGGTACAAACAATTGCGAGGAGAACCTAGTGGGAAACGACTATCAAAGTAATGTGGATTTTGGAAGGCACGATGATCAGTGCACTGGGGAAATATTAGATGAGTCGATATTAGTGGCTCAAAGAAATGAATTGTTGATGGAAATCGAGAAGTTAAGAGCAGAAAAAGAAGTGGTGTAGAGAAATCTTCGTTCTGAAATCCGAAAGGAAAATGAAAATGAAAGGATGAATGTGAAACTTATCATCGTCCTAGGGACACAGATGATAGGTATAGGGGAAATGGTCGTTATTCTTCAAGGAGAAGAGGAAAACATCACCAAGAATCTTCTGACTCGAATGATTATTCATGTTATAGCTCATTAGAATCGTCCCCTGAAATGAGTCATCGAAAGAAAAATCATGATAGAAAGCATGCAGGATACCATCGAGCTAGAAGTTTGGAAAAGAAAAATTCGAAAGAAAAGAGTCATCATGTTGATGAGCAAGTTTATAACCAAAGGAATTTTCCATATGTGAATCAAAATTTCGAGCAGCATAATTGTGAGTGGAAACATCAGTATACTTTGCCTTTCGAGGAAGGGCTCTATGCTCTGAACCATGAAAGTTCAAGGGCTAATATGTACAGGACGGGTCACAATTGGAGAGCTTCTAATTTTTCCTTGGAAATTCTTTCAGGCAACCTCCCAAAGCATTTTGATATCTCAAAGCTAGAGAAGTGCGATGGGACACAGGATCCTGACAATCATATCAAGCGATTTAAAAGTTCCATGATCAACTTTGATGATGATGATGACAAGTTGATGTGTAGGGCGTTCTCCCATACTTTCAAAGGAGTCGCTTCCAAGTGGTACAATAGGCTTCCGCAGGGTTATATAAAGAATTTTGACATGTTGTGGAACATTTTCAGGTAGCATTTTGTGGGAAGCAAGATATTTAGAGCTAATGGAGATACAATAATATAATGCAGGCAAAGAGTCAGGGAGAGTTTGAAGAATTATACCAATCGTTTTATGAAAACGAAAACGGATATGGAGTATTGCAAATATTCGGTGGCGTTGGCAGCGTTTCAAATAGGACTCCTCCCCGGAATTTTGAAGGATACAGTGGCTGAGAGTCAGGCGATGACTTTTGGAGCTCTTCTGGACCAAGTTGAAAAGAGGATTCTAGTAAAGGAAACTCAGGCGTCAGAGAAAGGGTCGAGTGACCAATTGGAGCAGAATCAATTTTAGAGGTGTGAGTCTAGTAACTAGGCACCTCGTGTGAATTTGCATCCCAAAGTGGTTGGCCAATATCCTCCGAGGCCAAGAACAAATTAGCAGAATTACAACACGCAACAAGCAACAAGGCCTATGTCGAATAAGTGGATCCGTCCAGATTATTTTGCAGAATTAACAGAAAATATGGCTATAATATTTGACCAGGCTAAGACAATGGTACAATTCCGAAAACCTTTTCCTATTCAGACTCCAAGGGAAAGTAGAAGCGATAATAAGTTTGGTAAATATCATGAAGATATTGGACATGATACCAAGGAATGTGCACGGTGTTATCTCTACGGTTCATCAATGTTTAAAATATGTGTTGGGGAATAATATTGGAGCAATAAGGAGCAACCAGAAGATGTCCAGAGAATGTTACCGAATTGCGTTATCTTCAAAGCAAATTCGGGAAAGCGAGTCGGAGAAAGCATAACAGCTAAAGAGGACTCTCCCAAGAATAATGCCTTGTGATGACCCGAGAGTCCCCCAGACTTTTGGTACCGGATGATGATTACGAAGATTACGAATATCCTGATGGAAACATTTTAAAAATTTGAATATATCTTCCTTTTGAGTTAAGATAAAAGTTGATTATGTTTTTATCTACAAAGCTAAACATGTTTGCTTGTCATTGTGGAATAATGTTAGGCCTATTATAAAAAAAAGACCTTTTTCTTATGAGAAATCTGCGACCATACTTACAGAAGTTGAGCGGTTGTTAAGCATAGGCCATATTCGAGAGTTGCAATATCTCCTTTGTGGGCTTCGAATCCGATGTTAGTCAGGAAGAAAAACGGAAAGTGGCAAACAAGACCATTTCGTCTGGTTTAAAAAAGAATTTAGAAGGGGTTGCAGGGAAGTGGCCAAGCTATTTGCAAGAAGTGTTGTGGGCATACCGAACTACTCCTAGGGCTGCTACTCAGGATTCTCATTTTGCCTTGGTGTATGGGATAGATGTGATTACTCCTATAGAAGCAACCCTACCATCATACAGGGTCCACAACTATTCCGAACAAGCCAATGAGATGGCAATTAGGAATCAGTTGGACTTAAAGAAAGGTTAAAGCTCATCTTAGAATAACCCTCTATCAAGGCTTGATGAGGAGCAGATTTGCTTCCAAGATCAAGAGAAGGGATTTTCGATCGGGAGATAAAGTTTTGAGAAAGGTTTTCTTGCATACTAATGAAAAGCAGTTCGACAAGTTGGCTCCAAACTCGGAAGGCCCTTATAAGGTCTCTGAAAAGCTTAAGTCTGGGACATATAGGCTTCAAGACAAAGATGGAAGAATTTTAAAGCACCCATGGAATATTGAACACCTCAGGTTGTATCTAGAATAAAAGTTTTGTAAATATTTACTTGTTAAAATTCAATGTAAATATTATGGGGCATACTCTTTCCTATCCTGGTGGCACAGGGAGGTTTTAATGAGGTGTCCGGTTTTTTTAATAAATTATTATGTCTTCTTAAAATGTTCGACGTGGTTTGACTACAATTCTTTTCAAGTCTTCGATTTAATGCTATGGATCATTGACAGATCGGATTAATGTGGTTCAATTTTGCTCAAGAAATATACGAATAAGAGGCTTCGACTTCTTTATAGACGAGATCAGTGTTGAACGGGTCTTGAGTGAGACATGATTGGGTTATGGAAAATCTCGAGCTTATATCATTGTATTCCTTACGGTTGAGAAAATAAGTTGTAATAAAAAACGATAGAGCTTTTGGGAAACCAAACTCATACCTTAAGAATTGGTGGGAAATTTTTAACCTTTAGAGACAATATCTTTGAAAAAAGTGTGATTACCACATATTGAATAATTTGAACCGTTTTTTCCTATCCATATAAAGGGCCCCAATATTAAGGGTTACAGTGGTATAATCTGAAGATCGGACGAACCTGTAATGAGCGACAGATGTAAGGAAATACACGTCCCAGTCATTATTGACTAAGATACAAACAATTAGGAAGGATAAGATTAGTCGGCTGGTTGTTAATCCAGGTAAAATGGAATCATGTAGAACTGAGGTCACTAAGCTCACACTAGTAGCAACAATTTTGATATTCATCAATGATTGAAGACTAATTTTATGATATGCCAATTCGCTCCTCCAGCTTACAGATAACGTTGAATTCACCTAGGATGACCCAATGGGTACCAAGATCTTTGGCCACAATGACTTCAAGATCATTCCGGAGTGGAATACAGTTAGAAGCTTCATTGAAAGCATATATGACAGTGAAGAGAAATGAAGATGAAGACTATGAGATCTTGTTTTACAGTGAATATGTTGCGAAGATTGGGATAATATGGATATAATAATTACACTACGATTCAAAATTATCCAAATTCTAACTAGAGGATGAGAAGTGTGGTTGGTGCTAGCATACCAACAAGAGACAATAGATCTTATAATATATTCAACTTTATAACTTCAGAATTTAGTTTCTACTAGTATCATTAGTGATATACTATTACTAATAATATTAATCAGTGACATCTTTCTGCTTAACAGGTTCGTTTAGACCACACAAATTCCAGTAAGAAATAATCATAAGAAATCGAACTTACAGAAGCTCAATCGATGGTCATGTTAGAAGAGAAATCCATAGCACTAGTAATAATATTGCTAGTGAAGAGAAAATTATTTGGTGGAGAATCCACCTCATCACCATGTTCCATCTCCTTGATCTCCATCAATGGAACCGTGAGAGAGGGAGTGGGGATCTTGCCAATATTCAAGCCTAGCCCAAAAGAATTAGACTTCTCAAGAGTGGCTCACCTTTGAAACACTTTTGCAGTATCTCGTGCTATGTCTAAACACAATACAGTTTTCACATTGTGGATGAAGACTTTGGTACTCAATTTTTACCCTAGTGTACATACTCTTTATGTTAAAAGTAACTTTTAAGCATATTTTTGAACTCATCTTGATCATAATGTAGATACATATAAATTTTAATTTTCCTCTTAGTTTGCTTATCAACATACAAGGGGGTACCAAAACTTGAATCTGGGCCTAACTTAGAAGAACTAGAATCCTTAGAAACCTGAGTCAGAATGGTCAGAGAGTGGCTCACCTTTAAAACACTTTTATAGTATTATGTTCTATGTCTAAAAACAATATAGTTTTCACATTGTGGAGGAATACCTTGATACTCAATTATTTCCGTAATGTACATACTCTTTATCTTAAAAGTAACTTCCCAACAACTTTTTTAACTCGCATTTGATCATAATGTAGATACACGCAAACCTTAACTTTTATTTCATCTTAGTCTGTTTATTAACATACAAGAAGGTACTGATATTGAGACCTCCTTAGTATGCTACTAAAACCTTCTACCATCCAGAGCTCAATAGGGAGGTTAAATACTTTGACCCATATTGAGACCTCTTTATGAGGGTTCTTACTTAAATTGGTTAGAGGATCCTAGATTTTGAAGAATCATAAAAGGTCCACTAAAATGCTAAGGATTCATATCCAAAACCGTTTTTTTAATTCCTCGGAGTGGAACTTGGAAAAAAAAACCTTCGGAGAGAATCTTAAATTCCACAGGAACGAGTTTCCCCCATAAGAACTCAACATTGACCTTTAGTTGTGTAAGGTTAGGAGAATGAGTAAGGAAGTAGACGGATAGACAAGCTTTCTACAACTCTGGAGAGCCCAAAACATAATCGCTCATGATGAATACATTGCCCTTAAAAATAATGGGGCGAAAACTAATGGCCACTTGAGAAAGGTTGTCGAGGTATCCTATAAATATATTCACATATGAAGAGAAGGTATGGGAAGAAATATGAGAAACCAGTTAGGGGGATGGAGATAGTTTGAGGCAAACAATATATCAAAAATTGGTGCTAAAGTTAGATTTGGAAGATATTTCTAATGAATGAGATTTTGAGAAAAAATAGAATTAGTTTTTTGGTTTTGGTTGTAGTTTCGAAATAGATTCTGTCCATTGGGCCTTTTCCAGCATTACTAAAATTTCTGATCTTGGAAAATGGTTTTAGATTAGGTCCAACACCAAGCAACCTTTACCCAATTTAAGATTATTCCCAAAAATATTTGTGTTTAAATCGAAGGAATGTTGTGGACCATCAACAATTTTACTCTGATCCACTATGGATTTAATTGGATCAGTGACCAATCCTAAATTGATATAACCCGCCCGCGGCCAATCTAATAGAGGATTCACTTACATGCCCAACCTAAAAGACCTAAAGCTCTGAGGGGAACCAGATCACAATTAGTGTATCGTATCCCTTGAGGCATAAACCTCAAATGAGCGACCAATTTACTCTGAGGAACCTCCGCCGCCATCACATCCAATTTGGGTACCAGTCAAAGAACCCACCAACCCCAATAAATATAGAGATTCGAGCGATATCTCGACGTTCCACCGGCCACAAAATCTGGCTACTGATTCGAGGAAAAACATCGGGTGATGCTTTTCCCAAGCCAAAGTCTTTGACATAATGCCACAAGGTCTTATTAGAAACTCATTGAAGCTCTAATCGACTTATCTTTTAAACCAGAGCCCGACAATAACTAGGTAGAGAGGTAATGATGAGCTCTACCTGCAGAAGAAAACATGATAAGGGACTTACCATTGGTGTCACCAGCGAGAGTGAGAAATTGATCGTCACCAACGAAGGGTTAAAATTATTCCTGAAAAAATTCTCTTAGGAAGCACGGATCAAGTTGGGGATCGATAAATCCACTGACATGGAATCCAAAAACTTAACCCCAAAAGAGTCCAAAGAAGGAGGTAAAAGCTTCATTTTCATACAATTAAGGGCCCGTAAAGTTTTATAATCAGAGATTAGTACGGTGCAAGATGTAGATGATAACACAAACAGGATTATACTCAGGACATGTGAATCATTCAAATGAAGGGTGGCTAGAAGAGGAGAAAGGTTGGATGCGAACTAGGAGAAATAGCCAGTCATTCCGACTGGTTTAGTTGGCCATAAAGAGCTTAAGGTGGAGGATACCATGGTGGCTTGATTGATAAGAACATGGTAATAGATTTTACTATTCAGTAGTAAGATATTATGATAGTTTGAGTGAAAATACTATATGTTATAGAGGTAAACTATATGTAGTAACAAGTTTGTTTTAAAGTAGTCTGTCTCAATAGCTAATAACCAAATAGACCAAGTGATATGGATTTGGAAAAAGCTATTATAGCTCAAGTTTTGAAACTTAGACATAAAATTTTAGGTTTGCCTTGTCGAGGTGTGCTTTATAGGTTTTTCTAGGTCTATTTTCCCAGAATTAGAAGGTAAAGGAAAATATACAAACCAATAAGTTTGTTGTTGATAAGGAACTTTGTAAGGTTATGAAGCCTGTTTAGATTAGAGGTTCCAGAACAGAGTTGGGTCTTTGATATTGATAATGATTTTTTCCTTATACAGAGATGGTTTGTAGGAAAAGGAAGCTTGTTCTTTTCCAAAAATATGAGAGAGGAGAAACAATGTAGTTATGTGTAAACGTAGAAACTAGTTTGACTATATGGTATGCTAATTTTTGAAATTGGAGGAGACTGACTAGGGATTGTTACTTTGGAGGCTTTGAACAGTACATCATCCCTCGACTGAGACGTTTGGTGGCAGATAGTCCTTTGACTTTCAAATATCCGTTGACAGTCCCTGGACTATCGCGTTTGGATAAAGTTAGTCCACCAGATCCTCTAATCCATGAGAGGCTGCCACCTGTCACCATAGTCCCCAAATTTTTGTATCACCACTAGTCTCTTGAGTATAGTTATCCATAATATTCTACATTTTGGGTTTTACATGAACTCAAGGTACTAGTGGTGATACAAAAATCTGGGGACTATGGTGACAGGTGGCAGCCTCTCATGGATCAAAAGATCTGGTAAAATAACTTTATCCATACGCGATAGTCTAGGGATTGTCATCGGACATTTGAAAGTCAAAGGACTATCTGCCACCAAACGCGATAGTCGAGGGACGATGTATTATTCAATGCCTTACTTTGGAATTATTAAGGTAAAAAACATCTTTGAAGTTAGATTGTTGGATTTTATGTATCTTTATGTGTGGTTTTTCACCAGAGGATTTTATGTACTTGGGGTAAATCCTTTGGTTGAGCATGACCCGAATGGTACCAAAGTTGGCAGCCTATAAAAACAAAAAATAAACATCAGTTTGTAGAGGTAAGAAATTTAATAAACTAGTTTAAATTTGTGTTGGTAATGACTAGGTGTAGTATAGATGGCAGACTATGGACTGTTGGTTTTTTACAGGGTGGTTGAGAAGACCCAACATCAATAAGGAGGTATGGTTTTGAAAGTTTTGTTGTATGTAGGTAAAGCTGACTTGGATATTGGAGTTGGACCAGGTATGGCTCAAAAGAATGCTAGTGTCTTTTATATTTTGACATGGTAGTCGAGGGAGATCAACACCAGTGAGATGAATGTGACCTTGTAGTTCATTGGATGTTCAATATTACATGTAAGACAATAACAAGAAACCAAGAAATATTGAGAGAAAACCTTTATAGTAAGGGGCACCAGACTACACCAAGTAGCGAGACTAGTAGACTTGGTGAAAAGAGAGCTTAAATCATTGCTTCATCCCTCGACTATCACGTTTTGTGTCATTTAGTCCCTCGACAAAAAAATCACGGGTGAGGGTCCTTCGACTATCAAAAATCTATAATTTCAGTCTCCGCGCGTGGTTTTTGCTATAATGCTGCCACGTGTTGTTATAGTTAAATGAATTTTGTTTCATAGATAGTCTTTCGAATTTTAATTCCATTTTTACCCTTCGAATTTAATATTTTTTAATTTTTTTTTTAGTTTTTCTCAAAACAGAGTAAAGCAAAATTTGTTATACTCTGTTTTTTTTCCTCTCATAAACATATGGTTACAATTATTGGACGATAGAAGAATCACTGATTCTCAATGGAGGACGGTTAGCTTTACGAACACTGTTTTAATCATTACTTAGAATATTGGCTCTCACTATATACTTGAAACTCTTCGTAATACTCAAGATACTAAGGATGGAGTTTATGATATAATGAAGCGACAAGTTATTGAGTTGGCTAGACAGACTTTCTGACCAGAGTTCATGAATAGGATTGACGAGTACATCGTTTTCCAACCGCTAGACTCTAAAGAAATCACAAAAATTGTGGAGCTACAGGTAATTTATCTTTATAAATAATTCATTCAGTATCCATCTGCATCCAGAATTTTAAAGACAACCGTATGGGGGAAAGAAAAGGAAACAAGCTTATAATTTTTGGTTTATGAGTCTTATCAGAATCTTGTTAAATGAAAGAGAAGAAAATGGATTTTGGTTAAACTTTAAAGAAATTTAGGAGATATAAATTTTTTGGTTGGCCCAGTTGGTATGTTTTGTCCAACAGGAAAAAACAACTTGTCCAGAATCTTGGTTAGGATAAAAAATTATCCTCTTTTTACCCAGGTGCAGATTAAAAAATTCAGACAACCATGTAAGATTTGGGTCTTGAAATCTAAGTTTAACATTCTGCATCAGGTACAAACATCGAATATAGTACTTTTAAAAACTCATATTTAATATAAATAACCCAAAGAATCTGTTGGTTTAGTTCAGGTGTAGGTTTTGGTTCAGACATACATGTCCTAAGCTGGGTCTGGGTCTGTGTCGGATATATATATATAAATCAGTCTTTAAAATTCGTTACCTTTATCTTGAATTTAACTTATTGATTCCCATATGTCAGATGAACCGGGTGAGAGATAGGCTCAAACAAAAGAAAATCGACCTTCATTACACAAAAGAAGCTATTGAACTTCTAGGGCAACTGTGTCGGAAAAAAAAAACAGAATATAGCAAATTTTGCTATACTCTGTTTTGATAAAAACTATAAAAATATATATATATTTAAAAAATATTAAATTCGAAGGATAAAAATGGAATTAAAAGTCGAAGGACTATCTATGAAACAAAAACCATTTAACTATAGCGACACGTGGCAGCATTACAGCAAAAACCATGCGCGGAGACTGAATTTATAGATTTTTGATAGATGAGGGACCCTCAACCGTGATTTTTTTATCGAGGGACAAAATGACACAAGATGTGATAGTCCAAAGACGAAACATCGATTTAAGCTTTTAACACAACATTAAAAAACGACTACTGCGCCGCTGAGAACTTATGACCCACCTTACATAATTTAATACAACATTAAGACCTAATTTCGTAAGATATTGTTTGACTGACTTACTAGTTTCTGGAAAAGCACTATATCTTAATAAATATGGATAGACATGTTGGAGCCATTCCAAAAGATAACTGAATCTCGGAATAAAATCTAAGTGAAAAGAAGGTTATGGTATGGGCCTTATGGTATACATTTATTTTAAATAAACTATTCGAGTGAACTACTAAAGTTAAATTAATTTTCGTTATTGATCAACTGATAATATAAAAATATCGTTTGATTATTTTGTAAAAATATATTTATATTTTCCTTTAATGTAACATGATTTGAGTTTTATAAATTTAAAAGTATTTTAAAAGTATGTTATGTCATTTCTAAACGATTATATAATAATTATTTTAATCATATTTTAAAATTTTGATTCTTTGTTAAATTTGTACGAATAGATATGTAATTAGTAAAAAAATAAACATTGTTCGCAAATATATAAATCATCTGAATTATTATTTTTAAGTTTAGTCTGTCGTCAAGACGAATTGAAATTTAAAAAGTCTTATATGGTATGTATAAGTGTGATCCCTTAATTATCTGAACGGAATGGTTGTGTGTTATAAACGATCAAACACCCAAACATGGTATTATGCTTGGCCAAACGAAAAAATTGCATTCAAATTTGGTCGCACGTTCCATAGCTCGAAGAAATGGTCAAGTTGTTTCAAACTTGGCCAAATGGTCTACAACTGCCTAATTTCACCAAATTATCAAGTGTTGTCCAACTGGCCAAATGACCAAGTACATCTTTACCAAAAGTCGTGCATTGATGGGCGACTCATAGCTCGTCCAAATGAACAAGTTCTTCATAACTTGGCCAAATGACCTAGTGTCGCACAACTTTGCCAAATGGTCAAATGTTGTCCAACTTGGGCATGACTCAGCCAAATGATTAATTGGTTTCCAACTTGGTCAAATGGCCAAGCAAATATTTACCAATGTTCGTACATGGACGCGCAACCAATAACTTGGCGAAATAACCAAGTGCTTCATAACTCGGACAAATGACAAAGTACATCTTAACCAAGGGTCGGCCCTGGGTGCGTGATTCATGGCACGACCAAATCAACAAGTGTTTACTAATTTGGACCAACAGTCAATGACATCCTTAAAAACGCCGTGCATAGAGAACACCCATAATTAAGCCAAATGACCAAGTGTGTCCTAACTTAGACAAACGATCAAGTACATGCTTACCAAGAGTCGCGTGGATTGGCCATTATGACCAAGTACCTCCCCACAAGGGTCACGCACCAAAGCGCGATCCTGCCAATGCGTGACCTCGGTTGACCATTATGGACAGACACCTCTCAACAAAAAGTTACACACCAATGTGTGACCCCACTTGACCATAGTGGCCAAGTTCATCTTGCTTGACCATTATGGGAAACTTTCTCCTGACAAAAGGTCGTGCGTCAAATGCTACACGACTTGGCAATTATGGCCAAGTACTTCCCGAGAAAGTATCGCACGCCAATACATGACCATGCTTGACCATTATATTCGAGCACATTCCATCGAGGGGTCGCGCACCATTGCGCGATCCCGCTTGGACATAATGGCCAATTTTCTCACCAAAAAGTTTGATGTACACATGCGCAACCCTGCTTTGCCATTAACGCTAAGAACTTCCCAAGTGCGCAATCCTGTTTGTTATGGTCAAGAATTTCCTATACTATGGTCAAACACCTCCCGATAAAAGGGTGCACACCAATGCATGAACTCGTTTGAACATTATGGTCAATTACCTCTTGACAAAGGGTGGTGCACCAATGTGCAACCTCAACTGAGCATTATGGTCAAGTTCCCACCATCTGACATATATGTCCAAGTTCTTCCCAATGAAGGGTCGCACACCAATGTGTGACCCTGCTTGGCCATCATAACCAAATGAATCAGAACAAAGGGTCAAACATCCATGATCTAACCCGAACCCAAAGAGATATTTAACAAGGAACATATAATCAAATGGACAACCAAATACTAATACGCACCTACGCACAATCCGTGAAACCATGCTCCAGGCTTAAGGATGGCCAGAATGCCATGACATGTTATCATACCTCAAGCAAAAAAATGCACGTAAACCATGGGATCATAGACAAATGGTTACCAATAGATTATGCCTTCCAATTTAAAAGCTTCTCAATCACTTCAAAATGCAAATTCGACGAGAATGTGAAATCAATTCAGCATGTATTTGTCGAGTATCAATCAACATGGAAAGTCTAGAATCACTATGCAATGTTGTTTGGTATTTTAATAAAGAATCATATGTTTTTATCTCATATGATTGGATCATGGTTTTTGTCTTCTAAAAAGGAGGTCCACATCAAGAATATTCTCTCTTTAATTATTGTGTTGGGTAATACGGCCTGCTATGAACAAATTAAAACATCAAGGGCAGATGATACCACTAAATCAATGATAGACCATATCAAATATATCTTAACTAGTTTAGTTGTAGCAAATTTTCTTAAAAGAACCCACTGGAATCTTGTCTCTTAGGTAGCTATAATGTTTGGTTGTATTCAACATTTAAAAAATCAATACAAACTCTTACTCTTAAATCGGAAATTCCCTACAGGAAATAGATTAAATCTTAATGCCGACAGTGTGTATTAGTCCAATTGGGAGAATAGTGGCGGAGATCTCATCATAGATAACCAAGGTAACATCATTAAAGCTTTTGGTAAGCTTTACGGTAAAAATCTCCATATTGTGACTAAATGCATGGCTTTAATTGATGGGCTATTAATGTGCAAAAATGAAGGCATTCTCCTTTTGGACATTAGAAAATGATTCAAGGCTATTAATTGAAATACTTCTATAGGATAATACTCTTTGTTATCTAACTCTTTGATTAAGTGTTGTGGGAAACTAATCTTTCGTCAAATGACAATATCTCATATATAACTCTTTGAAATCCTAATTGTTTCAAAGGATACGATTACTCTATGGTTACTAATAATCCTTACAAGATTTAAACTTGACTTTTTAATTAACACTAAATCTGTTTTCCAAGTCTATGTAAATCAAAATCAAGCAACTTCAAAATACAACAACTTAAGAGAAAAGCTAAACAAAGACAAAAAAACACATATGGCCTCATAATTTACGAAGATGAAAAATATGCAAAATATAGAATTCATTAAAGAACTTACTGGTTTTTCGAAGAGAATCTTCTATCGTCCTTCTCAAATGAAAGATTCATTCTGATATCTAGCTCAAAGTAACTCTACAGGAGATGCTCGCAGAATTGATGACCTCAAAATGAATTACAAAACAATCTAAGCTAAATTCAAATGGAACTGAAAAAACAAATCAAAGATTGGAAAACAACATGACCTGATGATTATTGATCAGCTGCTTATATAAGCGACTATGAAATCTATTCTCTTCTCAGCCAAACAACTTTAGAGCTTCGTCAAATTAAATCATTACTAGAATGAAATGAAACCATTTTGAACATGACCTGATGAATATTGATCAACTGTTATATAGGTGACAATGAAATTTATTCACTTCTCAGCCAAACAGCTTTAGAGCTTCGTCAAATCAAATCAGTACTGAAATAAAACTATTTTCGGTTCAAATAAGCATCTTGTTGGTCTTCTGCAATGGTTGTTAAAAACCATGTAAGGTTCCAACAATACCATCTACTAAACGATAACTACGAAGCCAAAAAAAAAAGTATCCCTTCAACTATACAAAGCTAACTCTCGGACATCATCATTCGAATTCTATCAAAATATTAGCATCCGGCAATAAAATATTTAACGATAGACTTTAGAAAAACTTTACACGTTTATTGCTATTTTAAAAAATCAATCTAATACACAAGTTTGTAACGTTTTTATCTGGAAAAAATGATTTAATTATAAAATTTTAATATTTTAAATTCGTTACGTTGGTTTTTAAATTTGAAAACTTTACTTTTTTATGATTTTTCAAAACAATAATATAATATATTATTAGATTCCAGTACTTTGCACCTAGTTTAAGATAAAACAAAGTGATAGGGGAATCTAAAAGTGGTGGTATTTTATGCAGTATAATTAGAGGTGTCTAATGGTTCAGGAACCACGGTTCAAAACTGACAGCCTGCTTAAGAACTGGCGGTTTACCTGCGAAACTGGCCCATTAGGACTGCAACCTGGCAGGACCGCAACCCGTCAGGACCGCAACCCGTCAGGAACGCATAAAGAGCAACCCGCCAGGACCGCAACCTGGCAGGACTGCAACCCGGCAGGACTGCAACCTGGCAGGACGGCGAAACCACGGTTTATTTGTAAAAAACCGGCGGTTTGTTGGTAAATATTATGCTGATTTTATTTATTTTATAACCAAAATGTTATATTTAAAAAATATTGAGATATTGCATATTATTATAGAATTATTATTACATTTTTGTTAATATTAATTTGTTTTGGTTATTAATATTTTAAGTGTTGTAATTATTATATAGTCCAAAATTTTAAATATTACTTATGTTATTATCACATTTTGAATATTATTATTATGTTTTTAGATCTAATACAAACGAAAACTATATCTTATCATGTTAAAATATTACAAATTCTATGGTTATAATTTTAATATTACATTTTGATTACTATTGTGATTTGGTTATAAATTTTACAAGTGTTTGTTATTATTTTTTAAACCAAAATTAGATCTTATGAAGTTATAAGTATTTCATAATACATTTGTTGTTGTTATAATAAAGGTAAAGTCATTTTTAGATAATTTAGCCGTTCACAGTTTATACTCGTGCGGGCCAGGAGTTGTACAAATGTTTTCAAATTACAATACAAAATAGCAAAAAACTATTACAAACATCATTCATCTCCAGCTTCGTCTTCTTCGTAAGTAAAATCTTTGTCGTCATTTTCGTTTTCTTCCGCAATTTTTTGTTCAAGTATCTCTTCGTAATCATCCGGATAATCTTCGAAGATGTCGTCTACGTTCACTTCGTCTCTGAACTCTATGCCTTGCATCCTTTTATCCGCCGATGTCCAATCCTTAACTGCCACAAGCACTCCAAGTGCTTTTCCCGTCAATCTTGTTCTCTTAGTCGTGTATTGCAACCTCGCTTGGCTGAAAGCACACTCACTTGCAACTGTAGACATAGGTATAGCATAAATCTCTTTAACAATCCTGCAAAGAATAGGAAACTCTTCAGTTTTGGTACCCCACCATCTTATGATATCTTCAATACCTTGGTGGGGATAATTCGTAAAATCAAACCTAGTGCTCCAATATCTATACAACTCATTATCAGATTGAGGGGTTTCTGTAACATTGTTTCGTAACATTTCCAATTGAACATAGTTAGTAGGTCTCCCTCTACCCCTATTGTTACCACTCCTTACATTTGTAGATGTAATTGATCTATATCTTGCAGCATACTTATCATAGATATTATACAAACTATCATATATACCGCTAATATACCCTTCAGGGTCAATTGGTTCGGTCGGTGGTTTATCTGTAGGAAGCCGTACAGACTTATAAAAGCATCTAACTAGCAATTCAAATTGTTCTTTTCGTGAAAAAGGATCTAAAAGGCAAGCAAATGAATAACTATCAGGGATTGGATGAAAATACTTTGTGAACTTATATTCCATTCCAGGCACCATGTCTACGCATGCATAATGTGATCTAAATTCATCCATATGCATGGCAAGATTAGCAATCGTGAAAAAGGCCAAATGAGCATTAGGTTGATTTTGTGAAGAAAAGGTTAGGGTGTTTTCTTTAAAAAGTCTTAAAAATCTTAACATGTGTGCACAAAATTTCCAATGATCTGGTTCAATTGGTGTTTCACGATATGCATTATAAAGCGTCGTAATCTCTTCTTTAAAAACATGCGCACGTGCAAGCATTGTGTAAGTAGAATTCCATCTAGTTTCGACATCTAATAAAAGTTTCTTATATTTTTTCCCATTTGAAGTAACAAGTGTTTTAAAAGCTCTTTTTTTAGCAGCGGATGTCGAGCAAAATAGGATCCCATTTTTTATAGGGGTAATATAATCACCCTGAACCATACGTATTCCTTCTTTCGCAATTAATTGAAGTACGTGGCATAAACATTTGGTGTGAAACAATTTTGGAAAATGGGGATTGCAATCTTGTATAAGCAATTGTATAGCACTAATATTAGAAGATGCATTATCCAACGAAATAGACATAATCTTGTTTTTAATGCCATAAACATTCATGCATTCAATCATACTCTCCCTAATTATTTGTGCGTTATGCTTCCCAATTGATTCAAACCATATAATTCTCCTTTGGAGGACCCATTGGGCGTCCATCCAATGGAGGGTAACACATATCATATCTAAATCAGTAAAAGTAGCTATGTCACTAGTAATCGAAACATTCCATGGCAAAGTCTGCATAGTTTGAATAATCTCTTTTTTTCTTTGTAAATAATATTTAAAGGCTAGCGATCTCAAAGAGGTACGTGGAATGCGTGTTGCCTGTGGGTTTACCCCAGCTTGCATCCAATTTTCGTATCTCCAAGAATCCCCAAAACTAAATGGTTGTAAACTACCGACTGCATAAATCATTGTTTCTTCCCTATACGTATCGTGGTTAAACTCAAAAAGAAGACTTGTTTGAGGGTTCGTGCAAACATTAGTTGGGTTAGGTTTTGTAGGATCATATATTTCATGTTTCGTTTAATGTTTTACCATAGTGCTAGTGCCCATATTTCTAGATCCACTTACGTGAAGATAACATTTATTGCACTCCTTACAAATACAAGACAAACCATCTTCTGATAGAGGATAGTGTTTCCAAATCCAAGATGTTTTCTTACGAGATCTCCCCCCACTAGTACTTGCACCACCACTTTCGCGGGAGGAGAGTGTGTCAACGTGAGGGAATTCTGTAGAAAATTCATCCATGGTATTGAGATCCACATTAGATGGTGGGTTTATCCCAGTATTTATACGTTTTGAAGTCATTTTAAAACTAATAACAGTTTTTTTTATAAATATGCAATAAAATACTAATAATAAAATCTAAATTTAGACTAATAACAAGATAGAGCAACTAAATTTAGACTAATAACAAGATAGAACAACTAAATTTAGACTAATAACAACTAAGAAACAATTTGCGGAAAAACAAAAATCAAACAATTTCGAACGTAGGAGTATAATAAGTAAAATAACTAATTGTAGTTTTCTAGAACTTTTCGAACAAATAGATAGATTTAGAGAGAAGTAGAGAGTTGTTTGAGAGGTGTGAGTATTGGTGTTGGGGTCTCCTTTATTTATAGGGGAGACCCATAAAAAAAACCGAAAAAACAAACAAAAAATATTCGCCCGGACCATCCGGATGGGCGTCCGGATGGTCCGGGCACATGAACCGGGGCATCCGGACAGACAATTCGGACCATCCGGATAACGATCCGGATGGTCTGAATTGTAACCGGGGGATCCGGACGGTTCGCCCGGATGCCCGGATGACCAACGGCTAGTTCGTTGGAACCGCGGTTGGATGAACCGGGGCATCCGGACGCGTCGCCCGGATGCCCCGGTTCATCCAACGGCTAGTTCAAACGAACTAGTCGTTGGCTATGGCCAAAAGCGGACCATCCGCACGCCTGGCCGGATGGTCCGTTTGATGACGTCATGCTGACGTCATCAAACGGCTAGTAGAAATTAAAAAAAAAACAAAATTACCCTATAAATACACCCTACATCCTCCTATATTTTTCACTACAAATCTCTCCCCTCTCTCCCTCTCCACTACAAATTTATCCACTCTCTCTACTACACTTCTCTAAAAAAAAATTATATTTTTCAAACTCTATTTAAATTTCAGGTTTCGCAAATGTCTTCGAAAAGAACAAAGAATGCTCGTAATGCTCGTAAAGGTGGATGTAGTGAACCAACCCCTTCCGAATTGAGAGAGGTGGAACATATGTTGTTTCAATCCATGGAGCGGGAGGTAACGGAGAGCGAGACTATCGAACATCGCCCCGAGGGGGAGATTCGCATCCGTAGTAATCAGCAAGGAGGTCGAGGTGTAACAAAAATTTGGTCTGGTATGTTTCTGAACTACGAGGAACTGATCCAAATAGAGGGTATGCAAAAAAAATTCAAACTTATTGAACCTACTAATGGCCTAGGTTGGATGACACTAGCTAGATTCAAATGTGATTGGTATATAGAACTAGTGCGAAGGTTTTATTCCACAGCTAGATTAATCGAAAATGATCCAAGAGGTTTAGGAATGAATTGTTTGATTGATGGTAAAGACATTTGTTTTTTTGAAACTGATTTCGAAGATCTTTTTTCCGTTCCAACCCATGATATGTATACCGCTAATAAATTACCTCCTATTAGTTATCGCCCTACGATCTGGAGTGATGATTGGCCTTTGTCTTACGAAGAAGCAGTAGAGATTCTTACTTGTAATGGTGCGGAAGCTCCAAAAATTAGGGGTAAATTTCGAGCCATGCGGAGTAATTTGGATGGTATTGGGAAATTAGCTTTGAAATTGGTAAATAGTATATTTCTTCCCCCTAGTAACAATGATTCGCAGCTTTCATATATTCAAACATTTGTTACTGCTTTTATCATTCGAAATCAGGGAATAATTAATTTACCTAGCTTGATGATTCGAAATATGGTTACGAGGTGTGGTACGGATAAACTACCTTATGGGATGATGTTGAGTAAATTGCTTGTTTCGAAAGGAGCTAATGTGAGTATGTACACTCCGGTGAAGGTGAGGCCGACTACTGCTATAGGTAGAAACTCTTTGCGGTTGCAGGAAATATACTCTTGGGATGGAGAGTTGATTTCAAAATTGGAGGCATGGAACCAACATAGAGAATACTTGAATGAGATATATATTGCGAACGGTCTTACAAAACCGCCAAATCCACCTACTCAGTATCGAGTTGAGGCTGCAGCGTCTTTCGATCCAAATGCTAGTGGTTCTTCTAGAGTACCGCCACAACAAAGACGAACCGATCGCGAATTTGCTGAGTTCGCGCATACTCAACAAATGGATCATATGCAATTTGCGCATACTCAACAAAAGGAATGGCATGCTGATTTTACAAAATGGCAAGGTGAATTTCAAAATTGGCAGGGGGTAAATGACCAGCTTAGCCAGATACAGCAGTGGCAAGTAGGGGTGAATGATCAACTTGGTCACCTCCAGCAGTGGCATGGTCAATACGAGCAGTGGCATGGTCAATACGAGCAGTGGCATCATGGACAAGATCAATGGAATGAGCGATTTGCAAACTCTCAAGCCCAACAGTCGGAGTATATGCGACAGATGATGGAGAACATGCATTTGCAAGGCCAACCACCTAATAACAACAACGATGAAGCTCCTTAGTTTTTCGCAATTGATTTTCATTATCGTTGTAATGTTTATCTTTTTTATTTGATTGAACAACTATGTTACTTGTTTGGTTTTTATTTTTAATGAATTGTTTGTTTTGCTTCTATTTTTTATTAAATGTTATTTAAATCACTTACCTAGCTTTCAATTTTTATTTTGTTCTTTACAACTTACAAGTAATTTATGTTTATGCATATAAACTTCTAATATTGAATAGTTCGAAAATACAATAAACTATATAATTCATCTAACCATAAACACTTCAAGCTTGAAAGAATCTAAAGAATCACCTAATAATTTAAAATTTTAATACAATTATATGTCTAATATGTATATATTATTTAATAGTAATATATTATTCAAACGTATCAAAATCAAATTACAATTATTTTTTTAAAATGTAATTAATGATTATAAAATTTCGATTAAAATGATAACATATTTAAATTAAAATACATGAAATAAAATAATTAACTCAATTATTGAAATTAGATTCATTTAACACTTACAAATTAATTTTAAATAACATTATAATATATTCTGATAAACGGTTCTTAAATGGTTAAATGGTTTGGCCGATGGTTTGAACTGGTAAACGACTCTTAAATGGTTCTGGTGGTTTGAACTCGCGGTTTAACTGTGAAACTGACCCATTAGAACTGCAACCTGGCAGGACCGCCAGACCATCAGGACCGCATAAGAGCAACCTGCCGGGACCGCAACCTGCCGGGACCGCAACCTGCCAGGACCGCAACCCGGCAGGACCGCAACCTGGCAGGACTGCAACCCGTGTTTCTGACTTAAACAGTGCGGGTTGGTGCTGGTTCAACCCGTTTGACACCTCTAAGTATAATCATTACTCACCTCAAGCGAGGCAAAATCAATAGACGACAATATAAGTTATAGGTGCTACATATTTTCAGATCATTTATTCTATCTCATATAATTTCAAATAAGTATTTAAAAAGTATGATATCATTATTAGTATTTATATAGCTGAAAAATGATATTAATACCTAGGAAAATGCCATATGACTCTCATTGATTTTTATATTAACCATGTTGAATATGCTTTTGAAATTGATAGCCAAGTTCTCATCATTTAGGTTTCAAATATATGGTAAAGATTCAATAATTATCATAGTTTTTACTAATTTAATAATTTTTAAAGCATTTTGTGACAATTTGATAACAAGTATTCCCGAACCAAGTTTTTTATCAAACTTGGAAAAATATAATTTTATATATTATATAATAAAATAAATAAGAAAACAAATGTTGGAGATCAACACAAATGAAAATTACCGAATAGAAATTTATCAAAGTTGGATCAAAGTTATTAGACTAAACATATTATTCTTAATTAGGGTTGTTGAGATTAAGATATTCATATAAAAAGAAATAATCTTATTTTACCGACAAAAATTAAAAGACAAAAGCATAAACTTAGAGAGATAAGGAAAGAAACTAAGTCAAAATCTCAGGTATCTTTAAGGACTTTTAATCTAATAACCTAGTATTTCAAAACTCGACATACCTTTCCATAGTGTTTTTCAAAGCCATTTTTATAAAAAGACATACCTTATTCGATTCGAACTTGAACCTACATCCGATAATACTAGCCGACCAACTCTTTATAACTCTTTCCACGAGCTTGTTGGAAATCTTCGATGTCCCTTTAAAAATTTGTGGATACAAGATCTGTGCTTTAGATAACTCTTTCATGTTTGGATTTTCTTTGTCGGTATCCATACAAGATCTCTACGAAATAGAACCGGATACCAGCAATTTCTGAAAGATTTAACCAAGTTGAACATTTGTTTCAACAGCTAACAGCTACTCAGTTTCTGATAGATGCAAGTACAACTAGATAAATGGATGGGGTTTGCTTGCGGTGGTATTATAATAATATAAATAACATAGAAAATTGCAAGTGGGTAGTATCTTAACATTATCTTGTATTTTAAGTTATAAAATAACTTAAAATACAAGATAAACATTATCTTGTATATTAAAGAACTTTTTAACAACATTATACAAAATCAATTATATAGTTACATATTAAATTGAAATGTATCAAACATATAAATCAAATAATTCAAACAAATCAATTAAAAATGCAAACAAATCAAACTAAATAATGGAACCAAACCAACCAAATCAAGCATATAAATTCAAACAAATCAATCAAACACCTTCAAAATAAACAATTAAACAAATTCAAACAAATTAATTAAACAAATTCAAATAAATCAAATAAATAAACTTAAACAAATTTAAATAAAACAAATTCAATAAATTCAAACAAATCAATTGAAACTAATTCAAACAAATCAATTAAACTAATTAGAAACAATTAAATCAAAAAAATTCAAACAATTCAAGTAATTTAAAAAAAATCAAATGAATAAATTAAACAAAAACTAAACAAATTCAACCAAATTCATTGAAGGAATCAAACAAATCAATCAAACAAATTCAAACAAATCAATTAAAAATATTCACACATATCAATCAAACAAATCAATTAAACATATTCACACATATCAATCAAACAATATCAAACAAATTCAAAAAATATTATACACATCAAACAAACCAAAATCAAAGATGAGTTAAACAAATTTAAAATAATTCAATCAAACCAAATAAGTTAATTAAACAAATTCAAACATATCAATTAAAACAATTAAAGAAATCAATTAAAAACAATCAAATAAAATCAAACAAATCAATTAAATATAATCAAACAAATAAATTTCAAAACCAAACAAATAAATTTATTTCTTTTAATGTTTATTAAAATCTAAAAAAAATTGTCGAAAATAAGTGTTAATGTTATTGTTGGATTAAAAAAGTGCGTGCAATGTTTCTGAATATATCTAATTGTTTTAAGAAGGAACTAACTTACTAATATGATTGAATAGTTTGAACTTGATTAATTTATCTCAATCATTGATCATGTATCAATTAATCTATGCATGCTTGGAAATAGTGCAGAATCGTACACTAGTTCAGTGTCAGGCGTCAGAAGGGTAGTGTCACTACCAGGTGCAGTGTACGATCGTACGAATGGTTGTGTTGCAACGTCATTTCGTTCGACTACATAGAGGACCAAGTTATAAGTTGCTACCATAAGCTTGGTAGGTAAGCTCATTCATTAATGATTCTATATATATAGCGGAGAATAGGTATAAAGATGTTGTCGCACGATGAATAACATTTTATATATAGAGAGAGAGTCTCAATCTTGTCTAATTTTAAAGGGAGAGTTAAGGTAGAAGATAAACATTAATAGAGATATTGAGATTCATAGTTCATTTTGGTAAGCCAAAGATTTGTAAACAAATAATAGTAGTTGTGTTAGTTCTATTTGAGAGACTCTTCTGGTAACCTTACTCTATATAAAATATGTGTCTATCACCTGTGGATATAAGATTTCCTCACAATCTATACCACGTTAAATCTGTCTTATGTGATTGGTTTTATTTATATCTTTATATTTTTGTGGTTGGAGGTTCACAGAGCTAGCTTTATACTTTTTATTGCTACACTTGCAATGAGTAAATGGTTTAAGGTATATAGTTACGGCCTACTACCGAATAATATATATCGCGTAAGTCATATGGTCTTGGCTAACGCAATTGGACCCAATATTATGGTTATCACATAAGTTTCTTGTCTGGCCGAATAATCATTTTGATAGTTTTTACCCTAGCAAGGGAATCATAGAATTTCACTAAGATGAGTTCCATGAAGTTCGATCTTCAAATATTCAGTGGAAATAATGATTTTAACCTTTTGATAACAAAGATTCGCGATTTCCTAGTACATAAAGGGGTTTCTACTGTCATTGATGAGAATCTCAAAGAACCGGTTAATACCAAAGTGTTGTCCAAGGCCCATACTGCTCTGATCTCGAAATTGAGGACGATAAGCTTTGAGAGGTATCTGCAGAGTTGGTGACATTGGGGATATAGAATTGGGTGGAAGCTCTTTCATGAAGAAGTCTCTAGCAAAAGGACTATATCTTAAGATATAATTGTATACAATGACAATTAATATCGGAAATAAATTTTGAAGACCTCTCGATGATTTTAGTATAATCATTCTTGATTTGAATGCAATTGGAATCAAGATTGAAGATCAAGCAATAATCATCGTAGTAATCTATCGAAAATGTATGAGCACGAAAAATATTACGTGTGAATTATTTTTTCAATCATATTTTTTCAAAACTAGTGAACTGACAAACTCAAAGAGTTCCCGTATAGAATTATTACATTATCCAAATCCATCATTCTTCCAAATAAAGAACCCACCTCACAAAATATGAAGTGTTCCTGATATGGTGATAGTTAGGTGAAAGAACCGAAAAGTATGTACCAGAAAAGTAAACAAGACAAAAATCCATAACGATCTTTGAAAGAACCAAGTCAGCTAAACAAAACCAACACATCAACCACCAATCATGATGTTATCATTATTGATGGTACAAAGGATGCAAACCTAGTGAAAAATAATTCTCATCTCACTTTCTTGATTCTTATAATATATCGTGGTAAAAATAAAACGAATTAAGCTCATCTTCAACAACCCTCCTTTCGTGAAATGCGATCCTCCCTAAATGAATTTGTGGGTTTTCCTCATGTATGGTACCTAAATAATTAATGGATCATTTCCTAGGTCAATGTCTCGCGGGGTCGTATACATCACTCTCAATCAACCACTGACATGTTGAAAAGACATGTCACATTTACCCTAAATATTATTCATAACCAACTCATTTAATATTTTTTATTATTAATAAAATAATATATTTATACGTTTTTTATTTACTACATATTTTCTTCAAATATGTACCAAATTATCTGGGAAATAATATCGATCGGGGATACCCATTCACTAGCAATAAGATCTACTATTCCACTTGAGATTGACGATGGAGTGGGTTCTTTGAAGAAGGAATAAGCAAACATGGAGAAGGAGTATTCGTAATTAAAGTTATCCCTTAAGTCATTTAAACAAGAAAAAGATTTATTGGAAACTAATAAAAAAACTACTCTTCACTTGAAAAACAATATTTTGAAGAAAATTGTTGAAGAGTTACCAAAGCACATGAAAAGCGGCAAAATATGAGAAGGAAAAATCAAGAAAATAAATATTAGAAACTGAAATAACCAAATATGTGCTAAAGTTTACAAAATGTTACTCCAGAATAGGTGTGATGCCTTCATCTAGAATTTCGTATAAGATCACATCAAAGCAACAACCAGAAAACCATTCCACGCTCTCTTAAGAGCTATATATGATTTTTAGAATGATAAAAATATCACTAGGAAACAATGAGACTTGATTGTATAAATAATCAAAAAATATAACATTGATAAGAGAGTTTTCAAGTTGGGATCAAAATTTACAGAACTTACAACAAAAGATGCAAACACTATATTTGGGTTAAGTCCGACAAAAGACATTTTCGTTTATGAATAAAGCATTTCAATGTAGATATTCAAAACAATAAGAATAAATTATATTAAAATACATTTTTCCCTGAAAATATTTAAACAAGACAATTAGGAGGGAAATGAGCATCGGCAATTACGAATAAGAAGTGCAAGGCATGGATTTTGCATTTCGTAGTATATTTCCTACTTGTTTCACATTTCGTAATCCCTATACGACATGTTCTATATTTTACAATCCTTGCACTACATGTTTCACATTTCATATTATGTTAACTTCATGTTTTGCATTTTGCATCATATTTACTTGATGTTTCTATATTTTAGGATTTCATAACAAAAGCTACTAAAAATAGAAGAGAGTGAGATGTAACTAATGTCGTTGTACACACATGAGAGCATTTATTTTTGATACATTTCTCAATGATATACACACAAACAAATTCTAGTAGAATTGATGTATCAATATTAAAAACATTGTATATTGCATTATACATTACTCATTGTATTATTATATATGAACATTTACAATTTTTTGAAATATTGTTACATGTTTCGTAATTGTGTTAATATATGTTCTGCGACTAGTAACTCACACTTAGCAATGTTAAATATTATTCTTCGTTCATATTTCAATTTAGCTATTTTTCCATGTCATATTTGAACTTATTAATATTTCGCAATTCATATTTGACTTATTGATGTTTCACATTTTGGTCTTTCGACTTATTAATGTTTTTCATTTCGCAATTAAACTTAATTCATATTTATCATCGTTTAACACTTCACAACTACAAAATCGCTTTATTTCGCATTTTACAGCTACAAAACCGAATTGTTTCATATTTCACATTACCTATGTAACCATTATTTTACATTTCACAAATTAAATTTCAAAAATTAAAGAAAAAATCAATTATAAAAAGTATCAAATTACATTGGTTTTATAATACTTCTTTATATGATCGTTTATTATCATCGACTTTTCCACATTGACTACATTTTATTTTTTGGAAGACGATTTCTCCTCTAGATAGAATACGTTTCTTTTTAGGTATTCCCGCTTCTTTTTTCAAATTTGGTGGAGGAATAACCAGAGATTCAGGAAAAGTATATGTTTTCTTATAAGTACTTATATTATGTATACCATTTAAATAAGTTTTCTTATAAAAGTTTGAGTAATATTATGGATCAAGATATTTAAACGGATTTTGTTGAAGCGTAAATATGACAACGAAATCATGAGAGCATGGTAAACAATAAATTTTCCACATACCTTAATATAAAAAACCATAACAGATTCTAAAAAAGCTCAGTGTTAAACTAGTGACACGAACGAACTGGCCATAAACGACATATTTTGACGTGGGCCTTAAGCTTTATTTCAAATTCAGGACATAATTCAGTAGTCTAATTTAGACCCTCCGTATATCGTCTTAATCTCTGACTCATAAGTAAAATTCTAATATTTTCAATTAATTCTAATACATGAAGAATACAAAATTCTTTGATTTGAATATTAAACCATTCGACTAGACTAAAGGCCACTGAATCGTATCATGTAAATTTGACAAATACACATAAATATTTTTTTGTGGTAAAGTTTCGCAAAACCCTATAGTTAACAAACCTCTTTCATTAATAATATTTTCCATATATAAAGTGAAGATGTTTGGAGTAGATGCATACGTACATTGTTTAAAATTTTGAACCATTTTTGTCTAGAATTTAATAGATGTACGACTCAATACATATTTAAAATTTCTAATAAGATGATAAATACGTATGCATAATATCAATGAGGAAACAAAATAGATAAAAAAATTAATTATATATAAATTTCGATCCAAAATCAATGTGATTTGATGATCCATAAAGTGAGGTTTCAATAACTATAAAAATCATAGCTAATTATCCCCATCTTCATCTTCAGACCCAATAACAAATGCAAATGGAAAACACATGCAACAATTATGGAAAAACTACAATTTATAAGGACAATTTATATTTTGCAATTACGAAATGAACATATTTCATAATAATATTTTAGAAATCAAATTTTCCAAATGTGTTTCTCATTTCGTAATTAAGAAATATGGAAGATTTCACAAATCACTACTAAGCTATTTTTTGCGAATGACATTTGTTATTGCGTTTTATACTCACAAACTGCTCTTAAGGCATGTTTCACAATTCACTACCAATGAAGTTTCATAATTCATAGTTTAAAAATAAAAAATATGTATGTTTTGTGATTTTCACTTTTCAAATCACATATAAAGCATGTTTCACAATTCAAAATTCAAGAAGACATGTTTGGCATCTCGTACAATAAGAGAATAAAACCTACCATTATCACCATGTTTAGTTATGGTAGATAACAATACTTATTTATCTTTCTCCGTAACAAATATTCTATAAATAAATAAAATTGGATGACATGCATGGAAACCTTGGAGACAAGACCTAAATGCTACAAAATATCGTTTTTAAAAATTATTTTTGAAACTTTATTTAAGTATAAAGTTCATTTAATATCAAGATTCTTCATTGATTTGAAGTAGCCTTTAATTAAATTATAGAAAGTAGAACTATGTTCGTAAAAGGCCATCCTAACTTTCTTTAAAGAAATCAATAATATTCAATACGCGAATATAAACCATAGTCATATGTAACCAATAATTGTACAATCTTGGTTATCACATAAATTTTAGATTTAATATAATCTGTTAACATGCACATGTTCTACGTACCATCTCAGTTGTTGTCTTTGTTTAAAACAAAGAGAGAAGTAGCCGCCAGGAAGCGGCTAGGGTTTTGTGTTTATTAGAGAATCTTTTTTTTTATTATATTGCAAACCCAAGTAAGGCTCTCAATATATAGAGAACTTAAAGGCCTATACAAGGAAACTTAATATATTGAATATAATAACACTAAGTGTTTTTTCTCCTTGCAAAAGTGTGTCTCCTAGTTGCTCCATCAGCTATATATTCTAACACTCCCCCTCAAGTTGTGTAGTGGGATCACCAATACCCAACTTGGATAAAACTGATTCGAATGTTCTTGCAGCAACCGCTTTTGTCAGGATGTCTGCCAGTTGGTCTTCGGATCTAACAAACGGAAGTTCGACTGTCCCATCTTCAATATTTTCTTTTATGAAGTGTCTATCTATTTCAACATGCTTTGTTCTATCGTGTTGTACCGGGTTCTCTGAAATCTCAATCGCAGTTTTATTATCGCACATTAACTGAGCTGGACACTTCAGAGGGGATCCGATTTCTTTCATTATCTTCTTTAACCAAAGTATCTCGGTAATCCCCTAAACGATTTCTCTAAATTCTGATTCAGCACTTGACAGTGATACTACTTTATGTTTCTTACTCCTCCAAGTCACCAAGTTACCTCCAAGAAGAGTAAAGTAGCCAATAGTTGATCGCTTGTCGTTAGGATTCCCTCCCCAATCAGCATCTGTGAATACTTCAACATCAAGGTGTCCATTTTTCTTAAAAATTATGCCTCTTCCTGGTGTGCCTTTAAGATATCGAATAATTCTCATTACTGTCTCCATATGGTGTTCCTGAGGATGAAACATGAACTGGCTAACTACTCCCACCGCGTATACAATGTCGGGTCGAGTGTGAGCCAGGTAAATCAATTTTCCCACCAACCTTTGGTACCTTTCTTTACTCGCTGGTCTGGCCCCTTCAATTATCTTTAGTTTGTGATTCACAACCATAGGAGTGTCATTTGATTTGCAATCCACCATGCCAACTTCAGCTAATAAATCCAATATATATTTCCGTTGGGAGATATAAATCCCTCATCTTGACCTAAGAACCTCGATTCCTAAGAAATACTTCAATCCCCCAAGGTCTTTCATTTCGAACTCCTTGAATAGGTTTTTCCTAAGAGAGCTAATTTCTTCTTCGTCATTCCCCGTTATAATCATATCGTCGACATATATTATAAGACAAGTGACTAATTCTCCTCTCTTTTTGTAAAACAAGGTATGATCCCCATTACTCTGTTTGTAGCTATACTGCTTCATTGTCATTGTAAATCTCCCAGACCAAGAACGAGGACACTGTTTGAGCCCATATAATGCCTTTTTCAGTTTACATACCTCATTTTCTTGAAAACCATTAGAGAACCCTGGTGAGGGTTCCATATATACCTCTTCTTCCAAGTCTCCATGTAAGAAAGCATTCTTTACATCAAATTGATGAAGAGGCCAATCTTTATTCGCGGATATTGAAAGTAAAACTCTAATAGTGTCAATCTTTGCAACCAGAGAGAACGTTTCAGAGTAGTCTATACCATATGTTTGTGTATATCCTTTGGCAACCAATCTTGCCTTGTGTCGCTCAATGGTGCCATCAGATTTATATTTTATATTAAACACCCATCTACACCCGACTGCTTTCTTCCCTTGTGGTAACACACAATTCTCCCATGTACCATTCCTTTTTAGAGCTTCCATTTCGGTATTTATTGCCTCATGCCATTCAGTCATCTTCTTAGCTTCTTGAGCTGTTTTAGGGATTTGTTCAGAGAGAATAGTAGCTGAAAACGCCTTTGCAATCTTCGTCATTCCTTTCCTGTCCGTTTGTACCGGATATGTAAAAGCACGAGGAATGTATTCCGGTGAATACCGGTCAGGAGGAACCCCTCTATTTTTTCTTGGGGGAAGAACCGAAGTTTGAGTTTCAACAAATGAAATTCCTGAAATGTCATGGTCAATAGCATTTTGTGAATTATGACATTGTAAATTGTTTACCTCTTGGTGGACATTTTCTTCGGCTGATTCGCTGGTAGTATCCATTGCATTTATTTTTTGTTGGACATTGTCTTCGGGAGAATCATTGGTGGTAAGAACTGCCTCGTCAGTCTCCTTTATGTTAGAAGAAGTGTGTTCGGTGGCGCTATCTACCGACTCTGTCGGCACATCCTCAAAGTAACTTTCATATAGCAACCAGTCGAGTAATTCACTTACTTTCTCCCCCTGAGCACGAGATTGGTGGTAAAAAAATAATCGGATTCTAAGAAGTCACAGTCCATGGTGACATGGATTCGACGAGTAACCGGATTATAACACCGATATCCCATTTGATGAACACTGTATCCAACGAATACACACTTTTCAGCACAAGGATTAAGTTTGTTTCGACTAGTTTTAGGGATATGAACAAACATCGAACAACCAAAGACACGAGGTGGTAAGGTCATAACAGATGGAATTGTAACTTGGGTGGCAAGCACTTGTAATGGAGTTTTATTTCCTAGACATCGGGTTGGTAGACGATTTGCAAGATACGTAGCTGTAGCAAGAGCTTCTGGCCAAAGAGAATGAGGAACTCTAGATTCAATCATAATAGCACAGGTTTTTTCAAGTAAAGTACGATTTTTTCGTTCTGAAGTACCGTTTTGTTGAGGTGTGTTTGGACAAGTGGTTTGATGGATAAGACCATTTGTTTTGAAAAAATTATTCATTGTTTGGTTGACAAACTCTGTTCCATTATCAGAACGGAGAATCTGTATTTGTTTTTCAAACTGAGTCAAAATCATTTTGTAAAAACAAACAAATATTTCTGGTACTTCCGATTTATGTTTCATGAAGTATATCTAAGTCATTCTTGAGAAATCATCCACAAATAAAACAAATTATCTGATTTGATTGTTAGTGGAATTTGATGTTGGACCCCAAACATCAGAATGGATTAGCAAAAAAGCATAATCAACTCTAGCATTACTTTGATTAAATGAGACCCTACGATTTTTTTGCAAGAATGCAGGTTTCACATTTCTCATGAATAGAGTTATTCACAAAAAGATTATGAAACAAACTCTTAAGATAGCTAAAAAAGGATGACCAAGTCGTCGGTGCCATAACCAAAGTTGCCTTTCGGTTGTTCCGTGAGCAAGCATGGCATGTCCTTTATGAACTACCTCATCAACATAATAGAGACCTCCTTGTTCAGTACCACGCCCAATGATCTCCTTCGTACGAATGTCCTGTAAAATGTAAAAAAAAATGGATACATAAGAACCACACAGTTGAGTTGTTTTGTCACTTGACTAACAGATAATAACTTTAAGGATAGTGAAGGAATGTAGAGGCAGTTTTTAATTTCCATTTTTTCCAAAAAAATAATTGAACCTCCCCCTTTGACTTCACAAATTTCTCCACTAGCAGTCTCAATATGGGATTTCTTTGGAGATGACATGTCACCAAATTCTTTAGGATCATAAGACATGGTGTCCGTAGCCCCGCAATCAAAGATCCAATTCATTGATTTCTCAAACCATTTACCTCCAAGTTTTTCATAGGAGTTCGTCGTCATTCCTCCAAAACTAGTACCACCTCCTTGCTCATTTTTAGTCGGATCTTCACCGTCACTTGTAGACGAAGCCCGTTTGACATTAGATCTGAAACGCTGGTTATTTTTCTCCTTATGACTATCCTCCCACCATTCTGGATAGCCAACCAGCTGGAAACATGTCTCTTTAGTGTGTTTCTTCATCCCACAATAAGTGCAATACAACTTGGATTTATCTTCTTTCTCTTTGGATCGGAATTTAAACCTCTGTACAGAATCTTTAGCAGCCAAACCCATTCTAATTTCAATCGAGTCACTATCAGAAGAACTTGATTTTAGTATATTAAGCCTGGCCACTTCCCTTCGTACTGTAGCATATGCTGTTTCCACGGAAGGAAGAAGATCTTTTTTCAGGATATCTCTCTTGATTGGTTCCAGCTTGTCATTAATCGTCATTAGCAATTGATAGAGTCTTTGTTCTTGAGTCTTCTTATTGTAGATCTGAATGTCTTCTGGGTCTTTCATAGGGTTTGGATCTCGCCTATCTATAGACATCCAGATGTTCTGTAGTTTGTTCCACAAGTCTTCTAGTGTATCGGACCCTTGCCTTAATGAATTAGCCATCTTATGAAGATCAAACACCTGTAACGAATCTGTACCAGAACTGTATGTGGTGGCTAACCCATCCCAGAGGGATTTTGCAGTGGGATATTGCGATACATTATTCACCAAGCTGGATTCAAGATTCTGGGTAATCTATGTGAAAACACATTGATCATCTTGTTCCCACCTTGTATATGTTTTGTCAGTTTTGGATGGAGGTGTCGGCTCCCCTGTAATGTGAGAACTTCTCCTCTTTCCCCCAATTGCTTTCTTCATCAGGTTTGCCCATAGGGCATAGTTGTCACCACCGAGGGGTTAGTTGTTTGTTGTTGTGTTCCGAGACCATTTCTCAGAATGGCAGCAATCTGCATTGTTAATTCATCAGGAATTTGACTGACCACGACTTCATTGCCAGCCATCTTTGTTGAGGATGTTCAGAATTCCCAGAATCACACGTGCTTTGATACCATGTTAACATGCACATGTTCTACGTAGCATCTCAGTTGTTGTCTTTGTTAAAAACAAAGAGAGAAGTAGCCGCCGGGAAGCGGCTAGGGTTTTGTGTTTATTAGAGAATCTTTTTTTTATTATTATATTGCAAACCCAAGTAAGGCTCTCAATATATAGAGAACTTAAAGGTCTATACAAGGAAACTTAATATATTGAATATTCTAACACTAAGTGTTTTTTCTCCTTGCAAAAGTGTGTCTCCTAGTTGCTCCATCAGCTATATATTCTAACATAATCCGATATAATTTTAATAATCAAACTCAGTGTCAAATGATTTTTGTTTTTCTTGAACAAGTACTATAATTATGTTGTCCTCTATATATATATATATATATATTTAATGACCATAAAACAAATATACTTATCAATTGATGCATAAAATCTTAATGGGCATCCCCTTAAGACATTATTATTGCGATTAGAACTTTTTTTTTATTTTGCAGTATGCATATATTTATAATAAAAATCATTATCAACTTTATAAAAAAATTAAAAAAATATTAAAGAAAATCCCTTTCCTTGAAAATTTGTGTAACACCTCTAATACCATCAATCCAACAAACAGTAGTAAACTATTTTTTATTATAAAAAAAGAAGTAACACGTAGTTTTCCACTAACTAAATTATCATCCACAAGTTCAAATAAACTTAAAGCGACTTCTCTCATTGTTTCTCAATCAACCACATCCACGATTATTTCAATATTAACAGTTGGAGCACCTAAATGATCACTAAATGGTAATATTACCGTAAAATATTAATTACTACTTTAAAAACATTTCTTAAGTTTTCAACACTAGTAGCTAAACTTTAAATTCACTCTAACCAATTCCTCTTAATTGGTTAAAAAAATCATACCTTTAAAGTATTCAAACTGACCAAAAAGACAAATTCCATTTTGATCATTTAGTTTGAAAATACCTAATGCAGATTTAAACATTAATTATATACAATTCACCTTTCGCAAAAATATAGTTAACTAGTGTTTTGCAATTAATATATGACATGTATATTTCAAATCATACTCAACAACTATTTTGTAAAAAATAAGTAACATATATTTTGCAGCTAATACTTAGACGAATTTCATAGGTCACAATTGAAGTGATGTTGATTTCGTAGTTTCTAAATTAAGAATTATTTCATAGTTTGTAATTTAAGTACAGTTGATTTCGAAATTCACAATTTAATCTTATATTTATTTTTTATTATAAATTTAAATAAAAATAATTATCAGTTTTATGGAGAAATCGTTACACAAGCCTTTCTTAAGACCTAGTTTGTTAAGATCTAGAGATTTTTGTCACATGTTTTCTAGGTAAATAGCGACTACCTAAATTATATTTGTTAGGATTAAATGACGAACATCTACACATTCATTCGACCGTAGCGAAAATCACTCACGAAAACAACCTGACACACATAACTTAACTTTTTCAGTTCTATCCAAAATTCAACAAAAAACATCCAAAACGTACATAAATATCAACCATATACTACAAAACTAACTAAACATCAACCAAATAACTTAAAATATATAAAAATCGAAATTTTAATATTTAAAAAACTGGAACCTGAATAACTAATAATTTAAAAAGCCAAATCAAAATCAAAATATCATAATATTTGAATATTATGTTTGTAGTTTTACTAAGAGTCATTGGTACAACTCCATGACTAAGTTGGGTTTTCCGTTTTCCATCTCTTGTTGGTATTTTTGGGTCTGCGAGACGTCAAATTGGTCTCCCTCTCAAAATCGTCATATTTGGCGCACTTATTTTGACACAATTATTTACCACGTCTGGAAGGAGGCAACTCAAGAGTTTTTGTTCACTCATTTCATTGCCTTTATCGTTTCGCACATAATCTTTTCTAATCTTCAGTTAAGATTCCACGACACCAAGTATTGATGGCCCGTGTTGAATTTTTCTTTTAGCTTTTTATTTTATTTTTGTAGGTTCTTTCATTCTCGGTCCTGACTACTGTATCCTTTGTTGTTGTCATCTTTGGATCCTCGGCCTGTAGATTCGGATATTCTCTGTACTGCTATTTTTTTAGGTTTACTTCATTCTCTAGTTCCAGTTTCTCTATATGTTTTGCTCTGTTTTAAGCTGGTTATGTTTTTCGATTCTCCGTCTCTCTCTCATTTATATTCCTAAAAATATACCTAAAATATATGTATGAACTACTTATTTTATCTAATATTTTTTTTCATCTTAAAAAATATTTAAATATTATTTACACTGCAAATATCACTAATAAACTTATACAGCCCCAAGGGTGTAGCCGAGTTGGTTGAGTATGGCATTCTTATAACCAAAAGGTCATGAGTTCAAGTCCCTCTACATACGCTTTCTCGGCTGAGCCTGTCACCTTGTGTGGTTTACCTTCTGGCATTGGTTTGCAGGCTATCGCGTCAGACCGAGGGTTTACCCTGTGCGCACTCATTGCACTCTGAGTAGCGGCTGCGGGTTCCCTCCGAAAAAAAAAGACCGATAATATTAAAATTCTAATTCCGAACAAAAATCTAACAAAATATAACCTCAATCTATTTACACCCAAATTGTTGAATAACGACAAGCTAACAACTTGGTTTCCATTTAATACATGGTGATGTTGTAAGTAAATTGTCCATCTGAATTAAAAAAGATTTTTAATTATGTCCTAAATATTTATATGAACTATTTTATTTTATTTAATTTTTTGTTTCACACCAAAAAATATTTAAATATTATTTACACTGCAAATATCACTAATAAACTTATACAACTATAAATCGACAATAAAAAAAAATTATAATTTCAATAAAAAAAGATTTAACAAAAATCTAATAAAATATAACCCCATTTTAATTAATTCTCAAGTCCAAATAAAATTCAGATTTATAAGTCAAAAATATTTGATAGGTAATAAAAACAAAAGGATGTTGAAGGAAAGACTGTCCAAGGAGGTGGTCATATGGCCCACCTTACACCCAAATTGTTAAATAACGACAAGCTAACAACTTGGTTTCCATTTAATATTTGGTGATGTTGTAAGCAAATTGTTCGACTGAATTAAAAAAAGGATTAATTATATCCTAAATATTTATATAAACTATTTTATTTTATTTAATATATATTTTTTCACACCAAAATAAATTTAAATATTATTTACACTACAAATATCACTAATAAACTTATAGAACTATAAATCAACAATAAAAAAATTTAACAAAAATCTAACAAAATATAACTTGTTCTAATTAATTCTCAAGTTTGATTAAAATTCAGATTTATAAGTCAAAAAGATTTCGTAGGTAATAAAAACAAAACGATTTTAAAGGAAATAGTGTCCAAAGCTATGGCCCACCTTACACAAATTGTTGAATAACGACAAGCTACTTGGTTTATATGTTGTAAGCAAATTGTTCGACCGAAATTAAAATTTTTTTTTGGGAAATCAGAATTTATAAATATAAAATATAGTGCATTCATGAACCATCTAAGACTAAGAGGAAGAGTACAAAAACTTAGGGAATCTAAAATCCTCGTGAATCGAAAGTCATGTTGATGTTCATGTGATCAGTAGGGTCCATCTCTGTGGCAAAGCTTTACCTCACGGTCCTCACCCCATCATCTTAGAGATAATATCGAAGCAATTTATAATATTATATTGTGATGAACCGCCTTAAAGTTAAGTTAGGTGAAAGATTGAATGAGTAGATATGAATTATGGTTTCACGAAATAAAATAGTTTTAAGCTATGAAAAAGAAGGTATGATTTTTTTTGAAATTTAAGAAGTTTTGTATAAATATAAGATTTTTTAAAAAATATATTAAGGTTTTGCTTGCTATAATTTTTTTTTTTAATTATAGTAAATATAAGGTATGGTTTTACAAGATGAAATAAATTTTAAGTTATGAAAAAAAAAGTATGATTTTTTGAAATTTAAGAAATTTTGTATAAATATAAGAATTTTTTATTTTTTTTTCTATTGGGATTTTGTTTGTTATAAAATTTGTTTTTTTTAATTATTTAAAACTATACTGTTGTTAAATCTGGTTTGGTAATATGTATTGTTTCTATTTTTGGATTTGAAGTATGTCTATATCAATCTACCAAGTTTAATCATCTTTTATATCACGATGAACCGCTTTGATTTAAGTTAGGTAAAAAATTGAATGAGTAAATATAAGGTATGGTTTTACAAGATGAAATAAATTTTAAGTTATGAAAAAAAAGTGTGATTTTTTTTTGAAATTTAAGAAATTTTGTATAAATATAAGATTTTTTGTCTATTGGGATTTTGTTTGTTATAAAATTTGTTTTTTTAAAATTATTTAAAACTATACTGTTGTTAAATTTGATTTGGTAATATGTATTGTTTCTATTTTTGGATTTGATGTATGTCTAAATCAATCTACTAAGTTTAATCATCTTTTATATCACGATGAACCGCTTTGATTTAAGTTAGGTAAAAAATTGAATGAGTAAATATAAGTTATGGTTTTACAAAATAAAATATATTTTAAGTTATGAAAAAAGGTATGATTTTTTTAAAAAACAATTAAGAACCTTTGTATAAATATAAGAATTTTTTATTATTTTTTTATCTATTGGGATTTTGTTTGCTATAAATTTTGTTTTTTTAATTATTTAAAACTATATTGTTGTTAAATTTGGTTTAGTAATATGTATTTTTTTTTGGATTTGAAGTATGTCTAAATCATCTTTTAATATCAACTTTTTAATTTTTTAATCTCAACTAATAAATCATTTTTACTGTTTTTTTGTTTAGAATTTGATTAGATTATGTATAGAGATGAGATAAATCCTCCAAACTACACTCATATGTTTCTCATTTTCTAGTAAATAGTAGAGTTCGGGTACATTAAGTAGACTCCATGATCAGGACCATTGTCCATTTTTGGTATTACGTAACTAACTATGTTCACACCTTCTCAGTAAGATTTGAAAGGTTTGAAATCCTAGTGTCATCATTATTTTCACGTTATTCTCTTCCTATAACGCATTCATTATAAGGCGAGAGTCCATAACTTCCATATTTCCTTTTCTTCTATTATCATTTATGTCTTTAACGACATTCATAATCGTATCCCCCCTCTAGACTGACCTTGAATCCATTACGGACCAATCAAGGAATCCCTTGGGTTACTTTCAAGGATTGCAATGATATCCATAAGTGGGAGGAGTGCATTGGCTCCTAAAAAAATTAGACTACGACAATTGAAGAGTTCAACAATTGTTGTTATTAGTGCGAGCTTAACAACATTTGTTCAACTGGTTTTTATATTACCTGCATCATAAAACAACCTCTCAAGCCAATATATTCCAAAATTGACCATGCCTTAGTCAACAATGACTGTGGATGAGTCATTTCGATTATATTCCATTCACTATGGATTTCTATGAATATCAGACGATACACAGTCACATTAAACCTAGGCACCCTTCGCAAACGTAGGAAAAAAACTTTCAAATTCTTCAATATGTGGAAATCCTACACTATGTTTAAAGAATCTATCTCTAATATATGGAGCCTTCCTACCAACCCTCAAGGTATGAGTTTAGTTTCTAGTCACACGTCTTCAATTCGTGCTCAGTGGTTTCAGTCGTAAAAAATATAACGACATTAGCTCTCGAGTTTCCATCACCCAAAAATACCTTTTCCAATCTCAAATGATTCTTTCTCAGTACCTCATAAATCCCTCTCTTGTAACTAGAAAAATTGAGGTCTCCTCATGAGAGAGTTCCCTCAAACTTGGAGACATAAACATAAAATTCTTTCACAAAAATATCAAAACTCATAGCATACATAACATAATTGTCTCGATTTTAACTAATCAAGATGGTTTGATAATTAATTCATACGATGTTGTTAATGTTCTGGTGAGCTATTTCAATGATCTTCTTGCTACAAGACATCATTTGGGTTACCCGAGGCTTGCAAGGGTTTTAGACCTTTTTACATCTAGGGTCAATAAATTGAATAAAACATATATGACTCACAAGATAACGTGTGATAAAACTATAAATTGCATATTCAGTATCGATAACAAAAAATCTTTGGGGTCTGGTGGTTTTAATTTAATTTTATTCAAGAACTCCTAGAATAGTGTGGGTAAGGACATCTGTTATGGGGTCCTAAAGTTCTTAAATTATGGGTATTTAGACCTTTCTTATAACTGTATTCTATCATTTGCATCCCAAAAAAGAACACTCTCACCTACATCACTGATTTCAAGAGAACTGCACTATGTAATACCGTCTACGAGATAATCTCTATGATTTTGGCTAATAGAATAAAATACTATTTTCTTTATATGATTGACAACTCTCAACCAAATTTCATTTCTGAGAGGAGTACATTGACAACACCCTCATATCTTAATAACGCTTGAGGGGTTACCACATATTGTAAATGCAAGAACATTTCCCTAAAAATCGATCTTATAAAAGCCTATGGTAATATCCGATGACACTTTATTCTTGGCACCATTATTGATATGAAATTTCCGGATATGAAGACCACTTGGATCATCCAATATACTGTTATCCCTTCATATAGTATTAATATTAATGTTGATCCTAATGATAATTTCCATGGTAGAAAAGGGCTTAGACAATGTGACATTCTCTCCCGTTTTCTTTTCGTTTGGTGATTCAAGTTTTATCAAATATTCTTAAGAAAAAAACAATGACAAAAAATTCAAATTCCAATAGAAATGTCATAAGCTTAAAATAGTGAGCCTCTATTTTGTTGATGACCTTATAATTTTCTGTCATTGCGACCTTAACTCCCTCTAAATTATCAAAGATTTTCTACATAATGTTTTTTCTCTCTATAGGGTCTCCCAAGTTAATCATGTCAAAATTCACATTTTCCTCTCATAGGTAAATGCCACTCTTAGAATTATCTCATCAATATTTCAGGTACAAAGTAGGCTCATTATGTATAAAATATTTAAGAGTTCTCCTCCTCACGAGCTGACTTTCTTACACCGATTGACATCCTTTATTTCATAATATCACTATGATTATAGGTTGTAAGATCTCCAATTATTTTTCCTATGTTGGCCGACTCCAGCTCATTAAATCTATTCTCTTACTAGGCAGTTTTACTGGTCTTCGATCTTTATTCTTTCTAGGGTTCTCAATTTGCTAGTATAAGCACGCGTGGTAATATTTTTCTTTCCTAAAAGCTCTTCAGAGACTATAGGACAAATAGTAAGAGTGTTAAAGTGGCCTTCAAGATCGACCTCGTAAAGACTTCTGACAATGTGCAATGGCATTTTATTATATATATATATATATATATATATATATATATATATGTGTGTGTGTGTGTGTTATTAACAATGAAATTCTCGAACAAATAATCTCATGGATCGTTCAATGCCCTCGACCCCGTCAAATACAATAAATATTTATGATGATCCATATAGTAATTTCCTTGGTTTAAAGGGAATTCACCTGTTATTAAATTACTATGCAATTATCAAAATGGCTCAAGCACAGAACATATACGAAGGAAAGATTTAAATGAAACACAGGATTTAACGTGGTTCGACAATTGTCTACGTCCACGGGCGCCGTCAGAGAAAAGAGTTTCACTATGATAGAAAAAGTTACATATTTCAGATTGTGTTTTGTGTCGCTCTAGTAATCTATTTATAGGGAATTAATAGACTTACTAGACAATGGGCCTAATGGGCTCATACCACAAGACTAACTCAAGTTACAACCGAACAGATTGCACAATATCACTATCACAGACACAAAACTGTACTGCCGGACACAGTACACTGTCAAGGCACTATTCGACTCATTCACAATAAATCTTCCCCTTGAGGCGAATATCCTTTCTTCACCATCAACAAAGAACCTTCTCTTCTTCTGAATCACCAAATGCCCTTAAGGCATTCACTCTATAATGCGAACACCGATCCCGTTTAGGCACTCCCTAAACTTTCGAACTGATACTGCCTTGGTCATTATATCTGTTGGATTATCGTGTGTAGACACTTTCTTCACATCAAAAATTCCCTTTGATATTATATCACGAATAAAATGATACATGACATCTATGTGCTTTGTACGCTCATGGTACATCTGGTTCCCTGTAAGGTGTATAGCGCTGTGACTGTCATAAAACACTTTTGTAGTAGTCCTATCCAAGCCCAAATCTGCCACCAAACCTTGCAACCATATTACCTCTTTAACTGCTTCTGTTACTGCTATGTACTCTGCCTATGTTATAGACAAAGCTACAGTAGCTTGCAACTGTGCTTTCCAACTGATTGCACTCCCAGCTAGAGTAAATACATATCCTGTTAGAGATCTTCTTTTATCCATATCACCTGCAAAATCAGAATCAACTAAACCAACCAATGATCCTGCAACATCATTCAACGATTCACCAATATCGGTCTTGTTAAAGGTTAAGCCAACATTCACAGTATTCTTTTGAAAAGATTCAATATCTTCCCCCATAGCACCAATCCATCAATCTGTCTCTGAACTCGCTATAGCTTCTCTGTAGCTACTAGGTTCCTGCATTTCAACTTCTTCTGCAACTGACAGAGCATATGAAACTAGATTCGCATACCTTTTTGGAAGTTTAATATCTCTTCTTTCTCTGCCCAATGCTATGCTATAAGGTTGTTGTTCTGGTTCATGCGCATCATCGTCACTATCATCCGATGCTGACGCTTCACCTCCTGATTCTGGATCCACCTCAGAACCACTTGAATTATTGGACCTGCTAGGAACTGATTCTACTTCAAGCTCCACCTGTTTACTCACAACCGATCCTGATTTGACCATTTCTCCTACTTCATTCTGACTTTCTATAGAAGCAAACTCATTAAAAGTAACATCCCTACTGATGAGAAAACCTGGAGACTTTGGAGAGGTACACCATAACATATGTCCCTTCACTCTAGTAGCATATCCTAGAAATATGCACCTCTTTGCCCTCGGCTCAAGCTTACCATCTCTCACATGAGCATAAGCAGGACAACCGAACACCCTCAAATATTCATAATCAGCAGACGATCCAGACCAAATCTCAAAAGGAGTTTTACAATCAATAGCCGTTGATGGAGACCGATGCACCAAGTAATATGCTGTATTGATAGCTTTAGCCCCAAAATCCTTTCCCACGTCGGAATGCGAGAGCATACTTCGTTCCTTGTCACAAAGCGTTCTGTTCATTCTTTCTGCGACTTCATTCTGTTGTGGTGTTCTAGAACAAGTGTGATGGCGCATTATTCCCTCAGCTTCGCAGAACTCGTTGAACTCACGACTGCAATATTCTAACCCATTATTTGTCCTAAGACGTTTGATTTTTCTTCCTATTTGCTTCTCATCATCATCTTCCATTTGACAAAGGTTGAATAGGCATCATCTTTCATTTTCAGGAAGTAAACCCACATCATCCTTGAATAATCAGCAATCAAACTCATGTGCTATCTAGCTCCGCTCTTGGATGGAATTCTGTTTGGACCCCAAAGATATGAGTGAATGTAGTCCACTGTCCCTTTAGTCTTTCTTATAGCCGATTTGCTGAATTTGACTCTAGTTTGTTTACCAAACACACAGTGCTCACAAAATCCAAATGATTCTGCTTTATACCCTTTCAACAAATCTCTCTTTCCCAAAACAGCTAATCATCTGTCACTCATGTGACCAAGACGCCAATGCCACAATTACTCCCTGATGATGCTACTGCAGCATCGCCCATAACAACACTCCCATGGAGAATGTAAAGACCCTTCTGCAAACTGCCTTTCATGCATACCATTGAGTCTTTTGTCACTTTGATTACACCATTTTCTGCACGGTACTTGTAACCCCGAGAGTCTAGAGTCCCAAGAGAAATCAGGTTTCTTTTTAGCCCAGGAACATGCCAACACGTCAAGATTCTAACAACCCCGTCAAAAATTCTGATTCCCACGTTACCAATACCACCAACAGTCAACGAATGATTGTTCCCTAAATAGACAGTTCCTTGCATTGGCTTGTACGTATCAAACCACTGCTTGAACTGACGCATGTGATATGTAGCGCCAATATCGAGTACCCAAGAGTTTTGCCCAAAGTCTGAACTCACGGACAATACATCTCCTTTACCACTGTTTGCACTATCGTCAGAATCGTTCACACCTTCAACAATGTTTGCTGCATTTTCCTTTTGATTTCCCTTCTTACCATTCAGTTTCGGATAATCTCTCCTATAATGACCCTGCTCACCGCATTTATAACAGTTTGAGTGCTTTACACTTGACTTGGACCTCCAGTTCTTCCTTCTTAAAGAACTCGCTTTGCTTTTAGATTTTCCCCTAGTCATAAGACCTTCCCCTTCAGTTTGATTGTCTGGCTGCAACTGTCTCATCTCTTTTGATTTCAGTGCCCATTTGACATCTGCTAGCGATAACTTATCCTTACCATACATAATGATATCTACGAAGTTTTCATAGGGAGCTGGTAACGATCTCAATACAAACAAAGCTTGATCCTCATCCTCAATATTGATATCTATGTTCTCCAAATCCATTATAATTGATTTGAAATTATCAAAGTGCTCTGTTATGGACATACCTTCTTTCAATCTGAAATCATACAAACAATTCTTCAAGTATAATCGGTTTACTACTGATTTCTCTGAGTAAAGATCTCCTAGATTTTTCCATGCGCAGGAAGTAGTCTTCTCACCACTAATCTCGCGAAGCACATTATCTTTCACACTCATTCAAATCCAGCACAAAGCCCTTTCTTGAAGATCTTACTTCTCCTCTTCTTTCATCTCTTCTGGTAACTTATTCTCCACAGCCTTCCATAGCCCTTGCAGTACCAATGAAGATTTTAGTTTAATCTTCCACAACGTAAAGCTGGATCCCCCATCAAATTTTTCAATCATATATTTTGTTGCTGTAGACGCCATTGTGAAACCCTAATTACAAAAGCCCTAATTTCACCACGTTGCTCTGATACCAATTTTGTTATTAAATTACTATGCAATTATCAAAATGGCTCAAGCACAGAACATATACGAAGGAAAGATTTAAATTAAACACAGGATGTAACGTGGTTCGACAATTGTCTACGTCCACGGGCGCCGCAGAGAAAAGAGTTTCACTATGATAGAAAAGGTTACAGATTTCAGATTGTGTTTTGTGTCGCCCTAGTAATCTATTTATAGGGAATTAATAGACTTACTAGACAATGGGCCTAATGGGCTCATACCACAAGACTAACTCAAGTCACAACCGAACAGATTGCACAATATCACTATCACAGACACAAAACTGTACTGCCGGACACAGTACACTGTCAAGGCACTATTCGATCTTTATTCTTTCTAGGGTTCTCAATTTGCTAGTATAAGCACGTGTGGTAATATTTTTCTTTATGGCATTTTATTTTATTTCATATATATATATATATATATATATATATATATTATTAACAATGAACTTCTCGATCAAATAATCTCATAGATCGTTCAATGCCCTCGACCCCGTCAAATACAATAAATATATATGATGATCCCTATAGTAATTTCCTTGGTCTAAAAGGAATTCACTAAAGTTATCATCTTTTTTCACTCTTGTTTTTTTTTTCGTTATGCATTTTTTCAGTTTCCTAAAGATGAGAAGTAATGACGAAGACTTCAAGTTTCACTCAGAGTGTCAAAATATTAAAATTGTTAAACTCGTGCTTTGTGGATGAACTTATAATCTATTTTAAAAGTGATATTAACTCTATAAGCATGATTGAGAATGACCTATATGAATTTAATACTATCTCGGTCCGCCAAACAAGAGTCATATTTTTTTAGAATTGATGATTCTTTCAAACCCGACATGATAGTTATAATGGGTTGCAATATTTTCTCCTTCCGTATATATATATATATATATTATTTTTGTAGGACAAGTGTACTGGTCATCAAGTATCATCATCCATAACATACAATTTTATGGTGCTAAAGTTGATTGACATAACATTACTTTACCAAGTAAGGAAGGAACCTTGTGATTATGGAACTTAAGGTTTGGAATCATATGGTTGTCCTTAAACATATGTGGTTCCTTGTAAGTGAAAAAAACTTAGGAATGAAGCCTTAGGATTATGGACTTTAAGGTACATAACCATATGGTTTTCCTTAAACATATGTAGTTCTTTATGAGTAAAAGACTCCTCTATTAGGTATGGCTGGATTAAATCCAAAAATATAAAAAAAAAATTATGGAATGTAAATACGAGCTCATCACCTTCATAGACTTAGAGAAACATACCTCATCTTAGGTATGTGGCTATGAACACGTTTAAGATGCTAGTGTATGATGTTGAATCAACATCTATTTGGTTCAACCCATAATTTGTTCCACGTCTATTGTAACCCATTATAGGTCTTATATTATATATGGCTCTAGGTTGAATACAAACCTTAAGGTATTTGATATGATTAACAACTGATGTTGCTTCCAGCCTTTGAGGGGCATATAAAGTAACATTTAAAATCACGAGAATCTTATGTAACTTATAAATATTATCTAATATCTCTCTCCATTTAGTATGAACAGTAAAGATGTCCCCCGCTGGACCGCAAGTAGAGAAAGTGGTAAAATCTTCATCAGTGATATCTACAATGTCACTCGTCGGTTTACTCCTTGTGTTGAGTGGATGAAGTTGGTATGCCATAAATATGGTATCCCTCGTTATGCTTTTGTTATCGGACTTGTTATTTTAAGAAAACTCTTTACTCAAGATATGCTTGTTAGGGTTCAAACTCATATCCCCTGTTTTGTATTATGAAGTAATAATGTGGAATCAATTAACTGTATTTTTGTTGACTGTGAATTAAGTCGCAATACTAGAATGTGTGCGCTCCACCTTATGTCTTGTCTCATCTGGGTTGGATTTACCTACATTAGTTAATGTCATTGCGCAGTTGATGTCCACAAGTGGTGACCATCTTTGACGGACACGATTCAGTGCGATAGTTTATCACGTATGACGAATCTAATTTTAAGTTCTCTTGCCTCAACATATACAGTAATGCATCATATATTCTCTGATCTTCAAACCAAAATCGCATCGTATACTTAAACCACATGATACGTTTCAATTTTTTGTTTGGTTTACTTATCCAGGATTGAATCCTACCTTTCGTATTAGTTTATATAATATTTTCTGACGGTTTAATTTTGATTTTTCTTTTTTCTATATATATTTTTATTTGGTTGCATGTTTGTTTAATTATATTTTATAAATTTATATTCTAATTTTATTTTTTATGTGTATCTATTTTTTTAAACATATTCTTCGTATAGTTATAAAAAGCTCTAACTTTTTAATATGTTTAATTAAAAATATATTATAAAATTAAAGGGCATGTAGGTTGTTAGTTAGGAGATTAGGACCGTTTAGGGTGTTGGGTTAGAGTTTTAGGGTTGATTTCGGGCAGATCTGGGTAGAGGGGGCTGTATTTCTCGAACAGGCGTTTCCACGCATGTTCGTGCGTGGAAATACCAAATGTGGATTTTGCGAACTCTTTGCAATTTCGAAATCACAAAACCGACCAAAAACTTAATGCAGACAGTTTTAGCTCAAATTGTTAACAAACCCTTATACTTCTCTCTCGCTTACAAGTATTATGACTCACTTTCCAAAATCGACATAAATCTATTTACTAAAGTGTCTTTTCAAAACGAATTCAAAGATTTTACACCCCTAATTGATAAGAAAAAATAGATAAAGTTTGATTTCGTAAAATGTAGGAAACTACGTGGTTATATCCATAAATTATTTTCACTATATAAACACATATCATTTGCTCTTCATTAGATGCTTGCAAGTTATTTCTATTAGCTCCTATGGCTACCAAGACTCAGCTTCAAAACTAGAAAACGAACCGAAAATCGGAAGAAGACTTTGATCCTGAAGCTTTAAACTCAGTTACTACTCAGATTTGCGTTAAGCCATCTAATTCAAAGCAGGGTTTAAACAGAGAAGTGGTTTTGCGACAGATTCGACAACACAAGCGTGTTAACAAGTTTAAATCGGCGGTTGGATGGTTTTTCGGGTATTCGGCGAAAACCAGAGAGAAGGTTAAACCTAATTGTGAGATTAAGTGGGTTGATGATGCGTTTGCTGCTCCTTAATTAAGGTTATGGTTATTGTTAGTGTTATTGTTGTTGTATTAGTTTGTGTTGTGCTGTATTGTTCATAGGGATGTAATAAGAGTTATTCGTTCTTGTTGGTTTTGTTAGGGTTCTCGTTGGTTTTGTTTTACATCTGGTGTTTTATCTTTGTAAATATTATAATGTATTAGATTATGATTCAAGAGAATAATGTTATTTAATTGTCACTATCAGTTATATAACATTATTTTTTGTTCCATTTAAGTTGCTCTCTCAAATTTATTATTACTATTTGTACGGGTTGCTAATGTTATTTTTATAAATGATAAGTATAGATGGCATACAATGGACGAAGCTATATTTTTCTTTACGCTTTTTATTTTTTCTACCATCGTCATCTTTATCTACCACGACAATAAATCCTATACTCTTGCTCTCTATGTCAACTCATTCGATCAATTCCGCTTTGGTTAAGAATTTATCCGTCGTAAATATTTGACTATAATCCGCCATGTGACATGGTGTTTCGGCCGCTTCCTACACAAACACAAACATGTATTTACAAGTCAAATAATAAAGACAAACCTCATATTCAACCAAAAAGGCATGTAAAACCAAGACCAACCCAATATTCAACCAAAAAGGCATGTAAAACCAAGACAAACCCAATATTCGCAATAAAATGCATAGATTTGGTAAAATCTTGGCATGAAAATGCCAAGATTATGCCAAATCTTCGCAGAATCATGCGAGGATTTGGTAAAATCTTGGCATGAAATTGCCAAGATTTTACCAAATCCTCGCATGATTGTGCGAAGATTTGGCAAAATCTTGGCAATTTCATGCCAAGATTTGTCATCTTCCACGTGTGTTCTTGCGTGGAAGTGTACATTTGAAGGCACGAAAACGCAAATTTTTGTTCTGTGCATAAAAAAACTTGATTTTTACCTCAGCTACGCTCTCCATGTGATCAGTAAGCGGCTCCTCCTCCTCCGAAAGGAAATCATCAGCGTTGCAGCTCCAATTGTCATTATAGTCGCTTAAATCCATACTCGGAGTAATTGGGTTTAACTTTTGATAATTAATGTTTATTAAATGTTGGGTGGGAGTTTGCAAAATTTAAAGTTTGTGTTTTTTTTTGAATTTTGTAGAGAGAAGTGGGAGGAAAGAGAGGAGGAAAAGAAGAGAGAATGAGTTGGTGGAAAAATTATTATTTTTATATGTGGGGACAATTTGATAATTTCATATTTGCAGAAATTTTTTGGATATAGAATCTCACTATAAAGAAACTAGTTCTCATTTTAGCCTAGCCCGTGGTTTTATCCGTCCACAGAAAATGTTCTACGTGCAATATATATCATGTTACAACTAGTACTGATTTACGTCATCCTACCGTAATTATACATAATGATTAAATGCTATAGTACTATTTTGTAAGGACCGACTTCATCAAATATAGAAAATAATTTGAAAGAAAAAAAAACCAACATTTAAAAATAATATTTTGGATTAAATATCGACGTAGACATCATATTAACAGGTAAAATTCACATAAACTATATATATATATATATAAAACTCGGTCAAGTTGGGTTGATTCTTTATCGGTTCGGTTCTAAAGCAGATTTTATAAATTCTGATGTTTATCGAGAATAATTATAAACCGAACACAGAACGATTAAAACTAACTCCAAAGGGATAGCCGAATTGGTTGAGTAAGATACATTTCATACCAAAAGTCATAAATTCTTAATTCCTAAGACGGTGCGCACTTAATACATTATTCTTAATTCCTAAGACGGTGCACACTTAATACACTAATTTATTCTTAATTCCTAAGACGGTGCGCACTTAATACACTAATTTATCGTGAATTCTTAATCCTTAAGAGTTTACTTTGTAGGCATTCAATACACGCACTCAATACATGTTTGTTAAATTAAAACGCTTTTGAACTCGAGTATGTGTATCCAAATTCTAAATTCAAATCTAGAATCCAAAACACAACGCTCAGTCTTTCCCTCGCTAGACGGGTCGGGCCTGCTAGCCCACCACTTGCTGCATTTACTTGAGAGACTATAACAGATTATACCGTTAGCAGTCTAAAAATCACAACCGTTTGACAGGGAGTTGCTGGTCGTTTTCGACGACCGGAGCTATCGAAGCAGTGAACGCGATCGCGACCGGAGACCTAGTCAGCGTATCAGAGCAAGAGCTCGTCGACTGTGACTCCACCAACGATGGATGCGAGGGACGGAGGGAGGCTACATGGACTACGCCTTTGAATGGGTCATCAACAATGGTGGAATCGACACCGAGTCCAATTATCCATACACCGGTCTCGATGGTACCTGCAACGCCACCAAGGTTTGTGTTTGTTCCCTCTCTATCGATTTTGACCCGTCATTTCGGAAATTGGATGTTTGCGTTTGTTAGATTTCGGTTTCTCGGATTGATCGATTCTACGTTGATTGGATTTTGGATTAGGTCGTATAGTATTTGTTCCTGATTTCTCGATTTTTTTGAAGTTTTGGTATCACAGAAGTTTAGGGCTTAGATTCGAGCTTTTATTCATGATGATAGCTCTTGAACTTCTAGAATTTTGTATGCAACTTGAGTCGATTTATACATTCTTTGATTTGTAGTTTTACTCATGCTTGAAGAATCAATATTAGCTGAATCAAATATTTGTCAATTCTTACTGAGTCAAGTAAGCTAATGCTTGTTACTTGTTAGTTTCATCAAGCAAAGCCTACTTCTATGTTAGGTTGCTCTATTTAGTGTGGGTTATGAGGTTTCTTTGCTATATTTATTCGCTTTCATGTTGCTTTCTTTTGTTTCAGGAGGAAAATAAGATTGTCACAATTGATAGTTACAAAGACGTGGATCAATCAGATAGTGCACTTTTGTGTGCTGTGGCTCAGCAACCCATAAGTGTTGGTATAGATGGCTCCACAATGGATTTTCAACTATACACCGGCGTAAGTTTATAACGCATATGTAAATATAAGTTATATTGATTTTTGATATGGGAAGCTCGTGTTTAGAGATAAAACTAAATTATGCCATATATGATCAGGGAGTCTACGATGGAGATTGCTCTGACGATCCAGATGACATCGATCATGCAGTTCTGATCGTTGGTTATGGATCAGAAAATGGTGAAGATTACTGGATAGTGAAAAACTCATGGGGAACAAGTTGGGGACTCGAGGGGTACATATACATTAGAAGAAACACAGATTTAGAGTATGGTGTTTGTGCTATCAATGCCATGGCGTCTTATCCGAAAAAGGATTCGTCAGCTTCACCGTCTCCGACTCCTGCACTATCAGGGGGTTCGCCATCTCCACCTCCGCCACCGCCACCGCCACCGCCACCGCCACCGCCACCGCCACCGCCACTGCCACCTCCTCCCCCACCTCCTCCCTCTCCTTCGCCAAGTATTTGTGGAGACTTCTCTTATTGTTCGAGTGACGAGACATGTTGCTGCATTTACGAATTCTATGGTTATTGTTTGGTGTATGGATGTTGTGACTATGAGAATGGTGTTTGCTGTAGTGGGACTGAGTATTGCTGCCCAAGTGATTATCCGATATGTGATGTCGAAGAAGGCCTATGTCTCCAGGTATGAAGCTTCGCACCTTAAAACTAGGTTTGCTTCCTTTATGAGTGTGTTTTGAAGACCGAGTATGATTAGATAAATTTAATATGATTGAATTAGGTTAGCTAGGATAACATCAGAATGAAGCGGGTTATTTAGTTCTATGATCCAATCCGAAATTCTTCACATTAAACCAAGCTCGACTCAAGCTTGTGTATGATATGGTGATTGGGGTTGTTAAAAATACTAGATTGGCTCGTTTAAGAATTTGAAACATTTGGAGTCTAAATAAGTTAGGTTCAAGCTCGAAATTGATAAAAATCACAATTTTTATAAGTTAAGTCAACTTAGGATTTTTATTCGTACTCTTAAAACTTCAAGAAGAAATAATGATTATATTAGATATAATGTAATAATGATGTTAGGAGTTAAGCATTTCAAATAATACAACAAAGATAATAATTTACATATATAGATCATATAATATACTTCATCGAGCGACTCGTGATCTCTACTAGCTCGAGCTTGGATGGCTCAAGTTCTGCTCACTTACTAAAGGAGGTGAGCTTTATACCTATAATTTTCACTTCTAAGTTGAGCGTAGACATTATGACCTGTAATATAATGTTTTAGTGCAGTACTAATTAATCCTGTCATGACACCAAACATTAGAGTGAACTATCTAATCTGATGACTAGTTAGTCCCGGACATCACCAAACATAGGAAAGTCCAATGCCATCTCAAGCCTATGTACCAAACAAGTCCTGTATGCATATGCAAAATAATAAAATATAAAATAAGATTTTGACTGCAAAAGCATCTGGATGCCATTATATTTGGTTTGGATGCTTAGATTCGTTGAGCCTAACCTTATTGCTAACATTTGATATTTTCAGAATGCGGGAGATTACCTTGGTGTAGCCGCAAATAAGAGAAAGATGGCTAAACACAAGTTTCCATGGGCTCAGACAGAGAAAACACAGAAGACATACCAACCTCTGGAGTGGAAAAGAAACCCTTTTGCCGCAATGGGCTGAAGAAAGAAGCATTGCCTTATACCAAAAAGAAAGAAAGAATCATTGCCGGTTTCGTTAAATTTGATTGATGGTTGTGTGTAGTGTATGAGTTCTTCATTCTCCTTTGGCTGCATTTACTTTGGTTTTATTTATTTTATAAATTTGGTTTTTTTAATCCTGAGTATATAGGCTGTGTTTGATTTCTTACTAAAGGCAGAAACTTATGTGAATGTCTATTTTGTATTTGAATATGAAAACTGTATACATTCCGTAAGTTTTCAGACAGATAAAGGAATAGATTTTGCTGTTAATTATTATAATAGTATGGGTGTTGTTGCTGTTGTTGACTGGTAGATCACTCTAACTTCATGAGTCAAGTGATAAAACACCACCAAACAATCAACACGTACACTTCCACCTTGAAAAACACTAGTCATGTAACTAGATATTGAGTTGACTAGTAGGTTTAGGTTTATTGCTATTAGGTGATGGTACTCAAATCTTATAAACTATGCTCTCAAGAACACTTAAAGATCCAAACACAACTAGAGAAAGAAAGAAAAAAAACATGGGTTTGGAGAAAAAACTTGTTATTCTATCACTTGTAATCTTTGTTTCATTTACATGTTTTTCTTTTTCTTATAGCTTGCCGATTGAATACTCTATCTTAGAGAATGATTTTAATGGAAGTTTTTTACCGGAAGAAAAGATCGCGGATTTGTTTCAGCAATGGAAATTGCGACACAAGAAAATATACGACGGAATTGATGAAGCGAAAAAAAGGTTTGAGAATTTTAAAACGAATTTGAAATATGTGATTGGAAAAAACGAGAAAAATAAGTTTTCGGATAAAGGTCATCGGGTCGGGTTGAACCGATTTGCCGACATGAGTAATGAGGAGTTTAAGGAGGTTTATATTTCGAAAATTAAGAAACCTTTGGATAAGAAGACTGTGTTAAAGAAAGGTAGAGAAGAGAGTTGTGATGTGTCTTCCAGCTTGGATTGGAGGAGTAAAGATGTTGTTACTCCGGTTAAGGATCAAGGCAATTGTGGTATGTATATCTTCTATATATATTCTTTTTATTACACGACCGCCTAGATTGTTAGGGTCCGAATTTTAACGAGACCGATCACTAAATTTATCAGATCGTTAAATTTTCAGTTCTAATTTTTAGAATCAAAATGAACCTAAGTTTTCGGTGAAATTCGGTTTGGTTCATTTCGATTTCGGTTTCGTTCTGTTTTAGTCCGGTCTCAATGCGTTTGAATTTATTTTTGTAAAAAAATTAAATTTTATTCTCTAATTTTTCATATTATTTTTCTCATGTAAAATTATAATTTCAAAATTAAATATAAAATTTAATTACACATTTTGGGCTTTTTAGAAAGAATCCTGTTCGTTAGATTGAGATTCCAAGTCTCAACCAAGAAAATCCATAAATTTGATAATTTTTTTTCTTCGCAATAAATTTTATGGGTAAGTGGCAAAATTATTTTTTTATATTTTTTCTAAAAATCCGATTTTAGAATCTTATTACAGGGAAAAAAGGTTTCAGTTCAGTCATGCCAAAAAAATACTCGTGTAGAGTTCTAAACTAGATTTTATCAATTCGGTTGTTTATTGTTCTCGATTTTTAAAATAACTATAAACAAAACACAAAACGAATAAAATTACACTAAAAAAAATAGCCTAGTCGGTGAGTAAAGCTCGAGTCTTTCTGCATACGCTTTCTCACATGAATATGTTATCTTATGTGGTTTACTTTCTGAGATTTATCCTGTGCGTATTCATTATCAAATTTTGAGTAGCGGTCCCGGGTTAAAAAAACTACTAAAATTTATCTGATTTTCTATTCAGTTTTCACTTGTTTTGGTTCCTATCACGTTCTAAACAACCACTACAAAACTCTACACGAGTATTGAGTTCGGTTTGTTAAATTAAAACACATTTGAACTTTTGTGTATCCAAATTCTAAATTCAAATCTAGAATCCAAAACACAACGTCCCCGCACCAAAAGAAAATACAGGTTCAGTATTTCCCTCGCTAGACGGGTCAGGCCTGCTAGCCCACTATTTGCTGCATTTACTTGAGAGACTATAACAGATTATACCGTTAGCAATCTAAAAATCACAACCGTTGATAGGGAGTTGCTGGTCGTTTTCGACGACCGGAGCTATCGAAGCAGTGAACGCGATCGCGACCGGAGACCTAGTCAGCGTATCAGAGCAAGAGCTCGTCGACTGTGACTCCACCAACGATGGATGCGAGGGAGGCTACATGGACTACGCCTTTGAATGGGTCATCAACAATGGTGGAATCGATACCGAGTCCGATTATCCATACACCGGTCTCGATGGTACCTGCAACGCCACCAAGGTTTGTGTTTGTTTATTGTCTATGGATTTTGATCCGCCATGTCGGAAATTGGATGTTTGCGTTTGTTAGATTTCGGTTTCTCGGATTGATCGATTCTAGGTTAATTGATTGGATTTTGGATTAGGTCGTATAGTATATGTTCCTGATTTCTCGATTTTGTTGAAGTTTTGGTATCACAGATGTTTAGGGCTGTAGATTCGAGCTTTTATGCATGATGATAGCTCTTGAAGTTCTAGAATTTTGTATGCAACTTGAGTCGATTTATACATTCTTTGATTTGTAGTTTTACTCATGCTTGAAGAATCAATATTTGCTGAATCAAATCTTTGTCAATTCTGGCTGAGTCAAGTCATGCTAATGCTTGTTACTTGTTAGTTTCATCAAGCAAAGCCTACTTCTATTTTAGGTTGCTCTATTTAGTGTGGGTTATGAGGTTTCTTTGCTATATTTATTCGCTTTCATGTTGCTTTCTTTTGTTTCAGGAGGAAAATAAGATTGTAACGATTGATAGCTACAAAGACGTGGATCAATCAGACAGTGCACTTTTGTGTGCCGTGGCTCAGCAACCCATAAGTGTTGGTATAGATGGTTCCACAATGGATTTTCAACTATACACCGGCGTAAGTTTATATCACATATGTAAATATAAGTTATATTGATTTTTGATATGGGAAGCTCGTGTTTAGAGATAAAACTAAATTATGCCATATATGATCAGGGAATCTACGATGGAGATTGCTCTGACGATCCAGATGACATCGATCATGCAGTTCTGATCGTTGGTTATGGATCAGAAAATGGTGAAGATTACTGGATAGTGAAAAACTCATGGGGAACAAGTTGGGGACTAGAGGGGTACATATACATTAGAAGAAACACAGATTTAGAGTATGGTGTTTGTGCTATCAATGCCATGGCGTCTTATCCGAAAAAGGATTCGTCAGCTTCACCGTCTCCGACTCCTGCACCATCAGGGGGTTCGCCATCTCCACCTCCGCCACCACCACCGCCACCGCCACCTCCACCCCCGCCTCCTCCCTCTCCTTCGCCAAGTATTTGTGGAGACTTCTCGTATTGTTCGAGTGACGAGACATGTTGCTGCATTTACGAATTCTATGGTTATTGTTTGGTGTATGGATGTTGTGACTATGAGAATGGTGTTTGCTGTAGTGGGACTGAGTATTGCTGCCCAAGTGATTATCCCATATGTGATGTCGAAGAAGGCCTATGTCTCCAGGTATGAGGCTTCGCACCTTAAACTAGGTTTGCTTCCTTTATGAGTGTGTTTTGAAGACCGAGTATGATTAGATAAATTAAATATGATTGAATTAGGTTAGCTAGGATAACATTAGAATGAAGCGGGTTATTAAGTTCTATGATCCAATCTGAAATTCTTCACATTAAGCCAAGCTCGACTCAAGCTTGTTTATGATATGGTGATAGGGCTTGTTAAAAATACTAGATTGGCTCGTTTAAGAATTTGAAATATTTGGAGTTTAAATAAGTTAGGTTCAAGCTCGAAGTTGATAAAAAATCACAATTTTTATATGTCAACTTAGGATTTTTGTTCGTACTCTTAAAACTTCAAGAAGAAATAATGAGTATATTAGTATAATGTAATCATGATGTTAGGAGTTAAGCAATTCATATAATATAACAAAGATAATAATTTACATATATAGATTATATAATATACTTCATCGAGCGACTCGTGATCTCTACTAGCTCGAGCTTGGATGGCTCAAGTTCTGCTCACTTACTAAAGGAGGTGAGCTTTATACCTATAATTTTCACTTCTAAGTTGAGCGTAGACATCATGACCTGTAATATAATGTTTTAGTCCAGTACTAATTAATCCTGTCGTGACACCAAACATTAGAGTGAACTATTAAATCTGATGACTAGTTAGTCCCAGACATCACTAAACATAGGAAAGTCCAATGCCATCTCAAGCCTATGTACCAAACAAGTCCTGTATGCATATGCAAAATAATAAAATATGAAATAAGATTTTGACTGCAAAAGCATCTGGATGCCATTATATTTGGTTTGGATGCTTAGATTCGTTGAGCCTAACCTTATTGCTGACATTTGATATTTTCAGAATGCGGGAGATTACCTTGGTGTAGCCGCAAAGAAGAGAAAGATGGCTAAACACAAGTTTCCATGGGCTCAGACAGAGAAAACACAGAAGACATACCAACCTCTGGAGTGGAAAAGAAACCCTTTTGCCGCAATGGGCTGAAGAAAGAATCATTGCCTTATACCAAAAAGAAAGAAAGAATCATTGCCGGTTTCCTTAAATTTGGTTGATGGTTGTGTGTAGTGTATAAGTTCTTCATTCTCCTTTGGCTGCATTTACTTTGGTTTTATTTATTTTATAAATTTGGTTTTTTTAATCCTGAGTATATAGGGCTGTGTTTGATTTCTTACTAAAGGCAGAAACTTATGTGAATGTCTATTTTGTATTTGAATATGAAAACTGTATACATTCTGTAAGTTTGGGCTTTTACTTTTCTGATTGAGTCCGGGCTATAAGAGATATTTGGCAAAATTCGATATAGGTTAACAATTGAATATTAAAATGAGGTTTCTATGGATACATCCTAAAAGAGATTATATTTACCTATAATTAGTCCGGATCCTATTTCCCCTATGTCTACCAAAATAATATTGAATCAACTTACTACTTCAAAATTAAAATTTTAAGGCGAAAGCATCCCTAAATTAATAAAAACCAATTTTTTAATATTAAAAATGATTATCCTCTTCTTTAAAAATTGTTTCATATCTTAGAATTTTTGTCTCGCTACGGCGGAAGCGGACGTCCTCAAACGATCATAAGGTTTTTGTTTCTAGGGGTAATTTTTTTTTTAAAGAAAATCATTACCTCTTTGTTAAAAATTGTTTCAAATCCAAAGTTTTTTGTCCACCACTCTAAAATCCAAAAGCCTAAAAACCTTTCTCACTTGTTGTCGCTTTATTATGAGGTCGAGCTTTCCATCATCATCAGCCAAAAAGCTCGCGATGTTCATTTCCTCAAACTATTGTCATGGAATATGTTGAAGGTAAATCAAGATTAGTCTACTGATTTTATTTTGATTTAACCAGTTCTGAATGCAAGTTTAAGTACGGTTTATTGTAGTGTTTTGTTTTCTTTTTTCGGATAATTTGTGAAGTGATATGCAGGTTATGCTATTGTTGTTTCCTATATGACTTATAGGAAAATCCAAGTGATCTTGTTTTCATCCACTAGGTTTTATTTGTTATTAATATACAAAATTTTAATACTGAAGAGTTAAAAGATGGTCCGAGGGTGATTTTGTTATGAGAAGATTTGTTGAGAGAGGATTAAGAAGTAGAAGAATATTTGAGTGTTAGATCTAGAGAGAGAAAATGCTAAAAAGGTAGAGAGAGAAAGTCGTACTATTCATCTTGAAATTCGTGAAGCGTGTGTGGTCCTTTTATAGTACAATTGTGGACCCCACACGCTTTAATTCGGTTTAATTACATCTTTTGGTCCCTGCTCTAAGGTTCCTTCCTATTTTGGCTATATCTTTGCAATTAACGCATTTCAGCCTTTATACACTTATTTCTATGCATTTCGGCCCTTATACATTTATTTCTATGCATTTTGGCCCTTGTCTTTTATTCTCCCTCATCAGTAGCCCCCCAGTCTTAGTAAAAAATTGTTTTGCTAAGACTGAATAATTCTTCTGACCGGCCAAAATCTCTTCGAAAAGTTGCTCCTTCGAACTTCATAAGTCCCTTAGGCAAAAAGGTTGCTCCACGAAACCTCTTTGAATAACTTGAAAACCATAGACTTCTTAGGCAAAAGGTTGCTCCACGAAACCTCTTTGAATAACTTGAAAACCATAGACTTCTTAGGCAAAAGGTTGCTCCACGAAACCTCTTTGAATAACTTGAAAACCTCCTCGAATTTCTGCAAGGATCCCTTCGAATTTCTGTCTTCGAATAGCTTGAAGGCCTCCTCGAATATCTGCAAGGATCCCTTCAAATTTCTGTCTTCGAATGGCTTGAAGGCCTCCTCGAATATCTACAAAGATCCCTTCGAATTTCTGTTATATTGAGTAGCCCCCCCAATCCTTGCAACTTTTTCAGCCGGATCGTCATCGGATAATTAGGTACTTAGGCGAAAAAATGTTGCTAGGATTGATGACGTCATTGTACCAACAGCGATGTCAGCATGATTTTGGAGAAACGGTACCAATTCTTTTGTCAGAAAACCCTTCCACTTCCCATGACAATCTCTGACACAAGACTCTTCATCTTCTGCTATAGCTAGGTTGCCATACAATGTCCACCTATATGGACCATCATACCCCTAGGCAAACAACATAAAAATGTCCCCGGGCTTCATTTGCCAAGAAAGCCCATTAAACTTCTATAAATACCAACCTCTCCCTCCATTAATGCAACTTCTGTTCAATTGTTTCTAGAGAGATAAAGCTGGCGAACAAACCTCGTCGAATTCCTGAGTGGCTGTTGATTAGTAAGCGGTTCGAGGAGAGGGTTGCTGCTGGTGAAGACGTAAGGCCTCATCCCCCACCATTGACTACAACCTTTTTCGGTGCTTGGCCTCCTTCGAACAACTCGACCGCCATTATACCTCGTGAAGTAGCTCGTCGAAGCTTACTCAGCGAAACAAACCCTCCTAGAGAAATGGGTAAAGAGAGACCACACAAGCATTCATCAGGTTCGAAGAGGAAAAAATCCCATAGAGACAGAAAAGGTTCGCATGATCGAAAATGGGCCAAGGAAGCTCCCCTAACCATTCGAGAACCACCTGCTCCAACTAATACTGAACATCCTCCCTAGAGATCTTTGAGTCCTCGACGGACTTCGAGGAGTCCTCAACGGACTTCGAGGAGTCCTCAACGGACTTCGAGGAGTCCTCCTCGAAACCAAAATCAGCAACCGAATTCTGGAAGTTCTCCTCAAAATCAAAATCAACAACAGAACTCTGGAAGTCCTCCTCGGAGACATGGAACAGATGTTTTTAGTCTGCCCTCAACGCCATCCATGACCATTCATGGTACTCAATTCTCCCCTTCAAGGAAGCTTATTACCGACGAAGACATGCGCATTTTACATGAACAGACTTTAGACCCCAAAGTTACAAAACCCCTCAGTAAGTCCTTCAGACAGAAATTGCCCATTATTCTTCCCTCAGGCCCTTCGAATGGTGCAACGTCCTCTTCGACAATTTCCGAGGAGCAAGCTCGCCGGATTGCTCCCAAATTAAAAGGAGATATTGTGCTTCCCTTAGAGTTAGACAGTATCATTGGCAACAATATTCGGGGTATTGAAAATAAACACTTAGTAGCCCTCGCCAACATCAAATACAAATACTTTTCAAGAGAAGAGGAAACGATGCTGAGGGCTCGATGGGGCATTCCCACTTATATTAATATCAGATTTCCCGCTGAGGGAGAAACACCTTTATCTGTGAGGGATCACGAGGTGGTGGTCTACACAGAAATCATGAACTGGGGGCTAAGGTATCCCTTAGACCCCTTTTTTATTGAATATCTTTCGAAGATCGACCTTTGTCCGTCCCAGGTTGGGCCCAACATGTGGTTCACGTTAATGGCTTGCATAATGGCCTCAAGACTCTCAGGCCAAGAGTTTTCTCTGGAGTAAATCATTGGTCTTGCTGGTCTTGCTCGAAATCCTTACTTCCCCTTCTATTCATTAACATTCAACCGGGGGCAAAAAATACTGAAGGATCTATTAGAGGCCGACAAAAAATGGAGGCAACAGTTCCTCTTTTTCTCTGGCTGCTGGGAGACTGGATTGGAAGCAACTCCTTCGAATCCTCACAGACTTTCGCTGAAGTGGACAATGAAATGTAAGTACTCCATTAACCTTTACTCTTCGAATTTCACCAGTCCTTCGAAATTTACGCTTTTTGTTAAGTCTCCCCGAATATTTGTATGCCTTTGAAGTAATATGTTCCCCCGAACTTATATGTTGTGTTTGATATCTACTTTTCTGCTTCAGCTATGACTGGAGTGTCCAAACCCTACACCGACTACGTCGAGGGAGCTACCACTACTTTCACTAACCTTCGCTTGTGGGCAAAGGAACAGTGGGACAATCGTTTTCTCCGTTGCTTTGTTGATGAGAACTTGGCTAGGAGTCGACTCTGGAGGCTTAATCCTCTGGATCGGATAAGTATGAGGAGCCTAATGACTCCGCCCTCTGAAGGAGAAGTGCTAGAGCGATGTAGCCAACAGGATGTGACTATCTATCTGCCCAAACGCTCTCGCTCTCAAAGTCACCTGGATGACCCTCCAGAAGATGAAGCAATACCACCTCAGCCAACAAATCCCAAACCAGTCACTAACACTCAAAAGCCACACTCTTCGAAGAATATAGGGGCCTCGAATTCTAGTGACCCTCGAACAACTGAAACCCCTCGAACGACTGACACCCCTCGACCAACTGAAGCCCCTCGAGCAAGTCCCACTCCTCCTCCCCCTGCTCCCATCCTTCCACCAAAGAAAGATAACAAGAAAAAAGACTTGAAGGGGAAGGGTATTCTTCTTGAGCCCATCGAAGAGCAGTCTGAGGGAGGAGAAACTCCTGAGAACAATGAAGGGACTAACTTCGAAAAAAGAGTCCAAGAGGATGCCATTGATGTTGAAAACAGGGGTGGCCTATCCCCCAAGGAAACTTCCTACCAATCCTTGCACTCTCCTCTAACTGAGGCTTCTCACCCAGCCTCCCTCGAAGGCAGTCCAAGGCTGGCTCCGATCCCTGCTCCTCAAACAAACCCTCCATTACTCGTTCATCTTGATGTGGCTTGTGGTAATTTTTCTGAATTCGATTCCGCAGATTTAGGGTCTCCTTCGAGCTCCTTCGAGGTCCCCTTAGACGATGAGTTTTCAATGAATCTGCGAAGGCTGCTGCATACTTCAGTAAATCGAGGAAAGAAGATGCGCCATCTCAAAAAGCGTAAAAATTACTACAAGTTCAAAGCATCACTAGTTGCCTCTCAACTCGAGGAGGCCAAGAAGGAATATGCAGTGATCGAAGGCCAAGGTGATGCCCTGTATGAGCGCCTTTCTGCCTCTGAGAGCTATGTGATCATGCTAGAGAGGTGTTGCCAACAAGAACGGGATTTGTACAAGGAGAAGACTGCTACCCAGGAGCTGATGATATCTGAATACAAGAAAGGGCATCGCAAGGCCTGCGATGGATTTGAGCAGTGTACTGAGTCTCTTCGAAAAGTAGTCGAAGAGCGCGATAATTTGGAGAGGAAGATCAGATGTTTCCCAGCAGAAATCGAAGAGGCAAAGGAGAAGGGTGCAAATGCTTATGCTGCCACATGTTCGAAGACTTTACAAGCTCGAGATGCTGCCACTCGAGCCGGCTTATTGACCCAAATATACACCGATCACCCTGACTATGAACTGGGTCCTTTCTGGAAGCTTGTCCCCCCAGAACTTCGCCCACCCCAAATAGTTGTAAGTGAGAGTGAAGACTCAGAAGGCGAGGGGAGTGATAGTTCGAAGAATGCCGACTAAGTGAAAGTGTTGTAGGTAGTTTTTTGTATGGCCTAAAAGGCCTCTTTTTGTAATGATTTGGAACTTGCTGTGCTGCTTTAACTTTGTGAGAGCACTGAATATTTGACTTATCAATGTGTTGTATGTGGAACAAGTTCATAATGATTTTCAGGTTGACAATTTGTTCTTCGAATTATTATCTTATCGACCCTTCGAACTTCAGATTCATTGGCCAGCGAACGCCAACCTACTTAGCCTTCGAATAATTTTGTACTTTGACAAATGCAGCAAGTTTTATACTTACACTAAAGTTTTCAAATTCCAACTTATTTGGCCTTCGAACGATTTTTACTTAAATGAATTTAGCAAGTTTTATCTTTGCAATAAAACCTTCGAACTCCAACTTATTCGGCCTTCGAATAACGCGCAGGATCTCTGCAATAAAGTTTTATGTTTGTAATAAGGCCATCAAACTTCAGACTGAATGGCCATCGAACTCCAAATTATTGGCCTTCGAATAATTGTAAGGTCTCCGAAAACAATTGGAAAGAGAAAATATTCTAACTCATAACTGAGAATTTCTTCGAGGTACACCTTAATGTAACCCGAAGAATAGTTTGAAGGTCCCAAAACATCGTGGCACACTTTAATGTGACCCGATGAATAGTTCGATAGTCCCAAAAAATAATTCGAAGAACGGAAATTCAGGGCACATGTTACTGTGACTGAAAAAATAGTGTGAGGGACGACAATTCGAGGCACATGTGACTGTGACTCAAAAAATAGTGTGAGGGACGACAATTCGAGGCACATGTGACTGTGACTCAAAAAATAGTGTGAGGGACAACAATTCGAGGCACATGTGACTGTGACTCAAAAAATAGTTAAAAGGCAAAGAAACTTTGTATTAATGGGATCACCGAAACACCTCATTAAAACCTTCCTGTGCCTAACAGGGTAGGAAAGAGTGTGTCCTCACCAAAAAAATTTCCCGAGGGATACATAGAAAGTGAAAAGAAATACAATATTTTCTCCGAGCTCTGCTAATCGAGGTACAGCTTTAAATGCTCAATATTCCAAGGTAAGCGGAGATATCGTCCATCTTTATCTTTCAACCGATAAGTACCTGGTTTTACTCTTTCGGTGACCGTATATGGACCTTCCCAATTAGGGCCCAGCTTCCCCAAACTCTTGTCCTTGGTGTGTAAGAAGATTTTCCGTAGGACCTTGTCTCCCACCTGAAAATCCCTATGGTTGACTTTGGATGCATATCGGCTCCCCATAAGAGTTTGATAATGAAGGGAAGTCAGCTGCGCCCGTTGCCTCTTCTCCTCCACCAAGTCTAGAGCCAACGCTCTATGCTCTTTATTGGTGTCTGAGTCATAAGTTGCTATTCGATGGGAAGGGAAGAGGATCTCTGGAGGGATCACGGCGTCCATTCCATAAACTAAAGCGAAAGGGGTCACAGCGGTGGCTGTTCGCGGGGTCGTTCGATATGCCCACAACACCTCCTGTAAATAGTCGGGCCATTTTCCTGCCTTACCTTCTAAATTCTTTCTCAGTCCGTCGAGGATCGTGCGATTAGTTACTTCCACCTGGCCATTTGCCTGAGGGTGAAATGGTGTCGAGAAACATTGTCGTATGCCCCTTGACACACAAAAACTCTGAAATTCTTTGTTATCAAACTGTGGTCCATTGTCCGTTGTAATCTGCAATGGTACACCAAAACGACAACAGATATTAGACAAAACAAATTTGATCACATCCTTGGCTTTCGTGCCCGCAAGTGGCTCAGCTTCTACCCACTTAGAAAAATAATCAACGGCCACAATTATCGTCTGTCTGCCCCCAGAGGCCATCGGTAGGGGTCCAACCAAGTCAATGCCCCATCGGTCAAAAGGAACTGCCTCTGGGATGCTTTCCATCAGCGCTCCTGGCTTGTGAATTACATTAGCATACCGCTGGCACGTGTCGCAATATTTAACCAGATCTTTTGCATCAGCCGAAATAGTTGGCCAATAATAACCTGCCAAGAATACCCTGCGTGTCAAAGCTTTATATCCACAATGAGCGGATCCTTCGCCGTCATGTAACTCAGAGAGGATAATTTGCGACTCGTATCCGCTCAAGCACCTCAGTAATGGCCGACTCAAAGATTTCTTATACAACGACCCGTCCAGCAAAATGTAACCGTGCGACTTAAATCTAACTTTTCTGGCTTCATATTTGTCGGTGGGCAAAATGTCATGAGCCAAAAAATCAATGAGGACTGTTCTCCAGTCAGGTGTGATCGCTCGATTTCCCTCCGAGACGTTCATCACATGGTCTTTATCGATTGAGATCGACGGGCATGTCTGGACCAAAACCCAGGGATAACCTTCTGTCCGCGAAGCAGAAGCAAGAGAATCCGGGACGGCATTCAACTCTCGTCGGACATGTTCGAACTTAACGTCCTCAAAACCCGAGGCCAAATCTTTCATCAATTTCAAGTATTGTACCAGTGTTTCCTTTCTTGCCTCGGACTCCCCCGAAACCTGATTTATTACCAATTGAGAATCACTGACCAACTTTATCCGTCGAGCCCCGCATATCTGAGCCAAGCGTAGGCCGGCTAAAGCTGCTTCATACTCAGCCTCATTATTAGTGGCCTTGAAACCAAAACGGATGGCTTGGAACATAGCGACCCCTTGCGGGGATATTAACTGAACACCTGCCCCGCAGCCCGAGACGTTCGACCCCCCATCCGTCCGTACTACCCACTCTTCCTTGGCAACTATGTCAGATACCTCCTGTTCGTCCCTGTCGGAGTGGAATTCAACCAGAAAATCTGCTAAAACCTGTGCCTTTATCGCTGTGCGAGGCTCAAATGTTATGTCAAAGTCTCCCAGCTCTACGGACCACTTAGTCATCCTGCCAGAGATGTCTGGTCTTTGTAATAGACTTTTCAAGGGAAACGTTGTTCGAACCACAATGGGATGGGCTTGAAAGTAAGGTCTCATCTTTCGCGCCGCGGTAACTAACGCCAAAGCTACCTTCTCCAAGGTAAGATATCGCTTTTCGGCGTCCAGCAAACTCTTGCTGACATAATAAATTGGCCTCAGAAGAGAGTTAGCTTCTCGAAGGAGAACGACACTGACAGCACACGTGGATATCGCTATGTAAACAATCAGTGTCTCCCCCACTAAGGGTTTAGATAAAACTTCCGGAGAGGTTAGATACTCCTGAATTTGTCGAAATGCCGTCGAACATTCTTTGGTCCAACAAAATTGCTTGGCATTCCGCAATACTTTAAAGAACGGGGCACACTTGTCCGACGAGCAGGAAATGAATCGATTTAGGGCAGCCAATCATCCTGTCAGGATTTGCACCTCTTTAATGTTTCGAGGAGGGCTCATGGTGATCAATGCTCTTAACTGCTCTGGGTCCGCCTCAATGCCTTTTTCACTGATCATGTAGCCAAGGAATTTACCCGACCGTACTCCAAAAATACACTTTTCTGGATTGAGCTTGAGGTTGACCCTACGCAAGTTATGGAATGTCTCTGTGAGGTCAGCAAAATGGTCGTCGTCTTTCTCACTCTTCACCAACATATCGTCGATATAAGCTTCCATATTCCTCCCAATCTGCTCCTCGAAAGTCTTATTAACCAGGCGCTGATAAGTTGCCCCCGCGTTTTTTAGCCCGAATGGCATGACCTTGTAACAGTATAGACCCCGCCCGGTAATAAAAGAGGTGCTCTCCTCATCGTTAGCAGCCAATCGGATTTGATTGTAGCCCGAGTAAGCATCCATAAAAGATAGCAATCGATTTCCGGAGGTCGAGTCTACTAACTGATCAATGCGCGGGACAGGAAAAGGATCCTTAGGACAAGCGCGGTTCAAATCTGTGAAGTCGATACACATCCTCCACTTGCCGTTCTTCTTCCTTACCAACACCGGATTTGACGCCCATAAGGGATAATGCGACTCACGAATATGACCAATACTTAAAAGTCGTTCGACCTCCAACAGGATTGCTGAGGCCTTTTCCGGGGAGACAGGCCTCCTTTTTTGGACTATTGGTCGGACATCCGATCGCAAGGCAAGCTGGTGACATATAATCTCCGTCGGCACCCCAGTGACATCCTGTGCACACCAAGCAAACATATCGAGCTTATCAGATAAAAAAGCAATTAACTTCCCTTTAAATTCGGGGGAGAGATGGACTCCTATTTTCAGAACTTTGCCAGCCGCGAACTCATGTGTCGCAGAATCCTCCTCTGGGACCTGAAATCCGGGGGCCTCCCTCGGATCATCACAAGGGATGACCTCGGAGGGTAGCCCCTTTAATTGCTATGCTGAGTCAGAGGGCCCCCCTCGAACTCCCTTGGAAGACAAGGCGATTTGGTAGCATTCGCGTGCCATCTTCTGACTACTTCTGACCGTACCAATATTGTTCCCGATAACATACTTTAGACATTGATGCACCGTGGAGATGACGCCGTGCATCCGAGACAGCCAAGAGCGACCCAGGATAGCATTATATGAGGTGGGTGCGTCAACCACAATAAAGAGTACCTCTACTTCTTTTTTAAATGGTCCACGACCCAACTCCACCATACATTGAAATTCTCCCACGACAACCGCTGTGGCACCAGTGAAGCCCACTATCGTTCTATCAGATCTTCGGATGACCGGTGGGTCAGAAATGCGGCGATAGGTGCTCATAAACAGGATGTTCGCAGAGCTTCCTGTGTCAATGAGTATTTTTTGAATCTGATCCCCGACAATGCCCGCAGCGATCACTACAGCATCCTCATGAGGGCCTGCAACATTACGCATATCATCATCGTCAAAACAAATAATAGGAGAAGGCGATCGATGCATTTATGCGGAGACTCCAGCTTCGATCTGGGTGGTCAAATTCACCATGTGCCTTTTGCGAGAGCTGTTCGAATTCCCGGCGATAGTGTCTACGCCAAAGATTGCTAAGGACTCAAAAAATGCACAAAGACTATCCACCTTCCCTCTTGGAATTTCTTCTTCGACCAAGTTTACATTGTTCCTCCCGACTTTCGGGTCCAAATATTCTTGCTCGATGTCAAAATCGTCAACCCCTTCGGAAATTACCATGGCTGTGTCAGTGTTCTTCGAGACAGCTTTTACCATGGCGTTTTTCTGGGAGTGTTTCTTGACATACTCCAACAGCATCCCATTTTCGATGAGAGCTTGCACCTCCTTCTTCAAGGCTATGCAATCTTTGGTGTCATGGCCCACATCCTCGTGATACTTACAATATTTGTTAACGCTTCTGCTCTCCCTCGGTGTTTGTATGGGAAAGGGCTTCCTGAACGTGACCGAATATTTAGCTTTATCAAATATTGCAGCGACATTTTCTGTTAACTCCGCATAGTAGTCGGGCCGAGTCCATTTGTTTGACATGTATCTCCCCCCTTGATTATGGTTTGGTTGATTGCCATAGTACTGCGGGTTTGATTTTTGCCTCGGGGGATACTGACCCGTGCCCTTAGCTTGAACGGTTGATCGGGGGCCCTGAGAGCTTGTCTCAGCCCTCTGAAATTGATTATGGTCCAACTGCTCTCCGGAACCTTTCTCTGAGGCTTGGGTTTCTTCCACCAAGATTCTCTTCTCCACTTGATCTAGCAATGCTCCGAAAGTTATTGCCTGACTTTCTGCCACCGTGTCTTTCAATAGCCCGGGGAGCAAACCCATCCTGAACGCTGCTAGCGCTACTGAATCCTTACAGTACTCCATATCTGTTTTGGTCTTGACAAAGCGATTGGTATAGTTTTTGAGGCTCTCCCCCACTTTTTGCTGACAGTAGATTATGGTGTCTCCGTTGGCGCGAAATTTCTTACTCCCCACGAAGTGTTGTCTAAAAATATTCCAGAACATGTCAAACTTCTTAATAGAGCCTTGAGGTAGCCTGTTGTACAATTTGGATACCACTCCTTTGAAGGTTTGAGAGAACGCTCTGCACAAGAGCTTATCATCGTCGTCGAAGTTTATCATAAAGTTCTTAAACTGCTCGATGTGGTTGTCCGGATCCTGAGTCCCGTCAAACTTTTCAAGCTTCGAAATGTCAAAATGCTTTGGGAGATTTCCTACTATGATCTCCGATGATAGAGGAGAGGCTCTCCAGTTATGCCCTGTGCGATAAATGTTAGACCTCAAATTATCATTGTTGGAAAAATACAGACCCTCCTCGGAGGGCAAAGTGTACTGCTGCTGCCATTCTGAATTTCGAGGGCCCATATCCTCCTTTCCAAGGCACTTAGCCTGCTCATGAGAGCGATCACCGACTCGGTCATGGCGACTCTTTTCCCACGAAGATTTCCTCTCCGAACTCCTTCCCCTTCGGGCGCCAGTTCGCCTTTGGTCACGCTTTTTCCTTCTGCGGTATCTCCGAGGGGATGATTCAGAAGTGCTATATCGCGAGTAGTCGCTTGAAGTAGCCGAGTCCGAACGGTATCTTTCTCTCCTCCTCGGAGACCGTCTCTCACGCCTTCGATGCTTGTCATCTCTCCTCTTGGGTCGAATTTCAACCTCGCGCTCCTCCTTTTGTTCGACGGGTTCTCTTCTTATCTCCGATCGAACATTTCCTTGCGCAGCTTCCTTTTCCGCCTTCAACCTTTCGATCTCCAGCAATAGTTCATTCCTCTGAGCCAAAAGAGCGGAGTCATCGAAAATATTTTCAACTCGCCGACCTCCTTCTCCTTCGAACTCCAAGTCATTTCGAAAGTCATCCGCCTCCATATTTTCCTCACAGTGATCAACTAAATCGTCCCCTCGGCCTTCCATGGTTCTCCTCGGAACAGGAATTATTTCTAGGAAGTGATTATCGTCGGAGCGATTTTCGTTTCCCACAGACGGCGCCACTGAAGAGTTAAAAGATGGTCCGAGGGTGATTTTGTTATGAGAAGATTTGTTGAGAGAGGATTAAGAAGTAGAAGAATATTTGAGTGTTAGATCTAGAGAGAGAAAATGCTAAAAAGGTAGAGAGAGAAAGTCGTACTATTCATCTTGAAATTCGTGAAGCGTGTGTGGTCCTTTTATAGTACAATTGCGGACCCTACACGCTTTAATTCGGTTTAATTACATCTTTTGGTCCCTGCTCTAAGGTTCCTTCTTATTTTGGCTATATCTTTGCAATTAACGCATTTCAGCCCTTATACACTTATTTCTATGCATTTCGGCCCTTATACATTTATTTCTATGCATTTTGGCCCTTGTCTTTTATTCTCCCTCATCAAATAGTACAAAGAAGCTTATTATATGAGCATCCATACTACCGTCTGACTTAAGACTCAGGTCTTGTGTTCAGTTAGCTGTTGAGTGAAGGTTTTGTGACTCTGCTATTTTTGATAGAGAAATTGTATTTAACCTTATGGGTAGATATATATGACTCGCATCCTGATGTCAATGTGCAGGTATATAGATTTGTACTATTTTTTTCTTTGCTTTGACCGTATGTTTTATTGATTTCATATCCTATATGATAGGTTTTTGTAGACGTATTTGATTTTCATTGTTTATCAACTGAAGAATGGCGTGCTGTGAATTTTGATTAATTTTTCAGTTACTCTGATCATTCTTTCTACAACAACCCTGGTTTACTTGCTGTCAGAGGTTAGTTCTTGAATTCATAACTAACCAGTTCACAATCTTTCGTATGATTTTGCATTACCAACTTTAATATTAAGAAAGCTTAAACTAGAGTAAGATGTCTTATTATTGAATGTTTTTTTTTCATGTTCTTAATATTGATAAACATAATATAACTATGATGCATAATAGTCAAGTGGAGTAAGAATTCTTGATCTCAATAATTGTAAAACTCTGAAGCCATTCTAATTATGAACATTAGTATTCAAATTTTTCAAAGTTCATTCTAAAATTCCATTTAATCTTCAAGCAAGTGCAATAATGTCATATATATGTCAAACTCTAGCAACACTAGTTGTCTGCTTATCTGCAATTGCGATTGGGTATTTTCCTAAGAAATCTAGAAGGCTTACGAAGAGGATAATGTTCTGCCTCTGAAAAGTACACGAAAGATTGTTGATGGCGATGTTGATGCAACATCATATGCAGTAAAAAATAGTGAAATGATTTAAGGCAGAACCTTATCATCGGATATAAAGATACTACCTCAGCCCAACGATGAAAATATTCCTTGTTTGAAAACACTAAACAAGGTATTTCGACTCCAGTGCTTGTAAGGCATTATAAACCTTTAACTAATGATTATCTAAGTATTGTTACACTACCTGGTAAAATTAGGAAATACGCTAAAAGAATAGTATGGTTTGAATGACTTACGACTAGGCTTGTTGATGCGGTAAATTTCAGCAAATTCTGTAAATTTCTTTGGTGTGTGTTTTCTTATGAAACTCAAAAGGATAAAAATTTTAATCTTCATACTGAGATCTATTTGGATTCTTAAGAATGCCTGAAAATAGATCCTTAGAAGCGTGGTTTATTCAGATAACACTTCGCTATTATTCACAACTTACTGTAATTAAATCTGTATGCTCATCTTTTTGTTTCTACAGATCCTTTATTACGGTTGAAATAAAGAAGAAGCTTGAGGGAAAGAAATATCGTGCTGAAATTATTGAGGAAATGGTGAACGATTTACAGAGCAGGTGCTTCAGTAATTTCTCATGGAATATTTTATATTTAAACTACTACAATATTCAGTTACATCTGTTATATTAGTTTGGAGAGTGTTTCATTTCCTAATCCGTTAGAGGATTTATCAACGATGGCTTGTATGCTGAATCATATTCTCAATCTAAATGGTTCTCCTTAAACTGGGAACCCGTAAAAATCAAGCATGTAAGCTCTTGTTCGTATAGTTTTAATCAACCATTCACTAAAACCAATCACCCAAGTTTTAACTTATAGAGATTTCGACCCAACAAAGGTTCAAAGATTTGAAACAGTTCCTCCATCCACTTCCGAACCGACGCAGGCCTTGCCCAAAAACACCAGAGACCTGCCCAAAATCCAACCTTTTAAACAATGATAAGACTCTACCATTTTCTCGATCTTTAATACTGACGTCTACACCCGTACATGAAGCTCGTGATAAAGAGGCTCTTCCAAAGTTATGTTACCTGGCAATGGAAGACTCTGGATCTGAATCGTTGAACAAATATTATTGACGATATATGAAGATAAACTCCACTATTACCGGAGTCATGCTAACCGCCAAAACTGCTACAAATCCTTAGGGATTGGTGAAATTTGAGGGTTTAAAATAAGTAGCTCGAGAGGTCGCAGAAGCTCAACAAACCATTCCCGACGCCAGGATAACCGTTAATACTGCCGACACCACCAAGGGGTTGGCATAATCTGAGGGCTCAAATGAGGAATTTGGACAATCTTGAAGCTTAAAAACCCAGTCCTGATGTCACTACTAACATCGGGGGTGAAAGATCTTCAAAGATATTGGGAAAAATCGGGAAAGTAAAGAACCCACAAACGAACCATATGAATTTAAAACTAAAGCCGACGAGGCACTTCTCTCCGGACTCTGTCGCTATACGTCTCACTACAAGCGGATAAACACCTCTTCTACTAGAAAAATAAAGATGATAATCTTTCTCGTGGCTTCCTTTATTCTACATCAGCCTTGGAAAGGACTGTAAAATTTTTAACGACTTGCTTGAAGCAGATAAAACCTAGAAACAACGCTTTTTATTCATTTCTGATGCTTGGGAGAATGGTCGGCCTCGTTCAAAGAAGAAGAATTTGAGGCATCTCTCAAGGAAGTGGACATGTCAGGGTAAGTTTATTATTACGTATTTAGCTCTCATGACTTCGGGTTTTAACATTGGTGTTTTATGTTGCAGTTGCAAAACTGTAGTTACAAGCCTTGAGGAGAAAAATTTGAAAGCCACATAAAATACTTTCACAAATCTAAGCGTGTGGGCTCAGGTGAACTTAGAAAATGAATTACATAGATGTTTTACGACGTTAAATTTGGTTCGTAGCCATTTATAGCGTTCCTCCGGAAGCGATCTTAATGAGGATCAATGCATGACCCTTCCTAACGTTATTGCCACAATAACGAGGCTAGTGGGCCCGATGCACGAGTTTTACATCCTATTCAAAAGAGAGTGCCCAACCATCGAGTGAAAAAGAGAGAGCATGCGAACGGTTTTGTTCGGAAGAAAACGAAGACTGGCGCTACTGATGCAGAGGTTGATGTCTGACCCAAAGCTAGTTCTACTAAAGTGAAGTGAAGGAAAACAAAGAAGTCAAGGCTAACGAGAAAATTGAAGCCCGAGGTGCGAAGAGGAACAAAACGACGCCTAAAGAGAAAACGGTGCTCAAGAAGAAGAAAACAGTAGTCGAGAAGAAGAAAACGGTGCCCGTAGAGTACCCTATAAACGATGTTATTGCTAAAGATCAACCGACCATTTCGGATAAACCCTATTTAAATCAGTGAAGTTCACACACATTCTCCACTTTCCATTTTTTTCTTTACTAAGATGGGATTGACGGTCTACAAGGGGTACTGGGAATCTGGAATATGGCCCACTTTGGACAAACGGTCTACCTCAACCATTATAAGCTCAGATTTTTTATTAGAAAATGAACTTTTCTTTTAAATTGGGCGCACATTTCACTGGACAACCAACTTCTGGAAAATAAACCAATTCGGGTACCCTATTAACATCATCGGTGCACCACACAAACATGTGTAAATTTTGTGAAAAAAATGAATTAACCTCACTTTTACTTTTGGAGATAAAAACGTACCAATATTCAAACTTTCACCACTCGGAAAGACATAGTTATCGTTAAAAACCAGAAAAATTAGAATTCTCCCTCGGACCGTCTACAGGATCGGAACCCAAAGTTGACTCATTTAACTGTTAATTCTTTTTTAATGTTGATAAGGTCGGATAATTTTAACATTTCTACCTATATGTATCCGAAGGATTGTTCAGACTTCCCAGTACCACGAGGAACCGAACAGGATAAAATTAGTGGAACATGACTTAGCTAGGCGCTGGTCAAATCATATCTTAGGCTAATGGGTTCTTAAACTTAACCCTAGCCTACAATCCGACCCGAAAGGCCTATGAATCATTAATTAAGTATAAATACCACAACTACTTTCATTAATGGAGGTGATTAGAATTTAATACGAGTACACACTTTATTTATCTCATGAAATTTTACCTTAAACATTAAATTCCCAAAACACTTTACTAAATTTCCCTAAATCAGAAATAACTCACACCAAATTGGCGACCACAGTGGAAGAACGACGGTGCCTGAACATGTGGAGAGCTCCACTTCAAAATCCTCCAGCAGCTCATCTAACGATTCGGAGCTTGAAGAGTCAGTTTCCTCCAGCTGTGATGAAGGACGGTCGAAAAAGAAAATGAGGCTTACTAAAAACCATTCAAGAAAAACGGATAAGTATGGCAGGCTAAAAAGATACCATGAGAAGATATAAGGTTCCGTTGATCAGCATATTGACCGCTTGATGATTGATCTTTTTGATTTCCTGTCCGAACCAGGTATTTTTTGTACTCCGAATGAGGATACTGTGTTTATCCGTAACAAGAATTGGAGGCAATCGCACGAATTTGCTGAGTGGTTAGAAATAAAAGAGGAGCTTAGGTTCAACCTGAGTGGTTTGCTGAATTTGGAGAAAGTGTGGCTACAATATACAACAAAACCAAAAACAAAGTACATTTAGCAGCGTTGCAGTCTCCCAGGGAAAACCGGAGTACCCGTTTCTGCAAGTACCATAATGACATAGGGCATGATACCCATGATTGCATAGCTTTGAAGCAAGAGGTCCAGAACCTCATTGAAAAGGGTAATTTGGGGGCTTATGTAATAAAAAAAGAGGGAAGAAGACCGGATAATACACAATCCAATGCATACACTCCCCGAACTACTCCTTCAAGCAATCCTAGAACGTCTAGACAAGAAGATACTATGGTGATTACTGAAAGATTTGATATAGACTCTAAGTACCTTGATCTGGATCCGAGTCAGAATCGGGTGGGGGTAATAACAAACAAGACTATTACTATTGATGAGTCTGAATTCTGCATGCTCCCCGGACAATGACAGATCGGTCCAAGGCCTTCGGACCGGACAGGTCACACGAACCGGACAGATCACTTCGAACGCTCTGACCATAGGACTGTTCGAACTATGACAAAAGTACTAAAAAACTTAAACACTTCTTGACTAAGTCCATAACACCCACATACTACTATAAAACACCAACCAAATTACCAACCTACCTTCAGGCGATAATTATCCACACCAAATTGACGACCACAGTGGGAGGTAGGGCTGTCAATTTCGGGTTTCGGGTCGTGTTCGTGTCGGGTTTGACCAACCCAAAATTTTAGAACCCGTGACACGAACCCGACCCGAACCCGAAATTCGTATCAGGTTCAAAGACCCGAACCCGACCTGTTAAAAACCTGTTGGACCCGAACCCGACCTGTTTGACACGAAATTGTATCCAACACGAAATACCCATTTGACACGAACCCAAACCCGACCTGTTAAAAACCTGTTGGACCCGAACCCGACCTGTTTGAGACGAAATTGTATCCAACACGAAACACCCATTTGACACGAACCCGAACCCGACCTGTTTGACACGAAATTGTATCCAACACGAAACACCCATTTGACACGAACCCGAACCCGACCTGTTAAAAACCTGTTGGACCCGAACCCGATCTGTTTGACACGAAATTGTATCCAACACGAAAGGAGATGCAAGGGATCGAACCCAGTACCTCCCGCATGCAAAGCGGGCGCTCTACCATTTGAGCTACATCCCCTTTTGAAATTTTATTGGTCCACTATATTTATATAAAGTCAAGATACGCTTACTTCATATATTTACACCGGTTTTACTATCACCGGTGAAGTTATCTTACCGTAAAATATATGGTGATGATGGGTTTTCCATCTCACCTAAACATGAAAAAAAATAAATGAGATAAATTAAATAAATTCCAGAAAATATCAAATAACCACTAAGTTGTCACTTCTTAAAAAATAACCATTAGAATTGTAAATCGATTCATCCAACAAAACAAGATTGAATGCATTCAATATCTATTAATAAATCTAGAAAACTCACACGAATCAGATAAAAAAACTGTTAAATAATATATTATTTCCATTTTTTATTCTTAATATTATCATCTATATATAGAGAAGATGAAAGATTCAAAGCTTTATTAATATACATGAAAGAAGAATAAAATTCAAAACTTTATAGCAAACATGTGAACCATCATTTGTCCTCCCTCATATACTTATTTAAGTATATTATTTATTTTATATCTTTTAAATTTAAAATAAAATTATTTCACTAATAAAGTTTTATAAGTATTTTTGGTGTTCTAATTTATTGTTCAAAATTTTAAAATAATATTATTTTATTAATAAAATTTTATTAAGTGATTTCAGTATTTTATTTTATAGGTGTACAGGTCTTTTGGGTTTTACAGGTCTGTCTCGGGTTTCACATGTCTTTTCAGGTTTCACATGGCTTTTTGGGTTTACGGGTCTTTTCGGTTTTACAGGTCAGTTTCGGGTTTACATGTCAGTTTCGGGTGACACAAACCCAACCCGAACCCGACCCGTTTTTTTTCGAGTCGGGTTCGTGTCGTGTCTTTATTTCATCGGGTCTGAAATATCAGGTCTCTAACCCTAAAATTTCGGGTCGTGTTCGTGTTGGGTTTACAGGTCGTGTCCAAAATTGACAGCTCTAGTGGGAGGAGAAGGTGCCTGAATCAAGCATTCAAAAACAGCTAAGAAAGTCTGTCCGAATGAATCCGGACAATCCAGAAGTACCACCAGCTTTGCTCGAAGTGGTGGGAGAGAATGATGAATACATTATCGAAGAGCGTGATAGGCTAAAGGGTGAAATAGAAGCTCTGAGGGCCGAAAAGGCCAAGATGGGCATGAAAGAAAAGTCCAAAGCATCAGCTGCTCATCACACCGATAACCCCAGAGAGCATGAGTCTTCGAAGACTCATGTGAGCACCAAAAAGACTCATGCCAGTTCTAAAAAGTCTCACCGGTCTAAGCCATTGGAGAGTTCTGACTCAAGCTCAGAATCTTCTGATAGCTCTTCGGACAGTGAGGGAGTTGAAAAGTCCTTATCCTCTAGCAGCGATGAGGGTCGAACTAAAAAGAAACAAAAGCAGATAAAAAAATATTCAAGGAAAAGGGATAGACATGGGAGGATGAAGAAGAACATTGGTAAAGGGTCTTCTCACAGCCGGAGGCATGTGGACCGGATGCTGATGGATCCCTTCGCTTTCCACGATGAACCAGGTATCTTTGCAACTCCTAATGAGGATACTGTGTTCAGTCGTGGAAGGAATTGGAGGCAATCTCCTTTGTCTTCTAAAATTCTGTCCGGAAACCTCCCCAAGAGGTTTGATAGCACCAAAATAGAGAAGTACGATGGCAGTACTGATCCGGACAACCATCTGGAGAAATTTAAAAACTTCATGATGAACTTTGACGACGAAGATAAACTACTTTGTAGGGCATTCTCCCAATCATTTACGGGGAGTGCTCTAAAATGGTACAGCAGCCTGCCTCAGGGTTGTATTAAAGATTTCGATACCTTTTGGGTAACATTTCGAAGGCAGCTTGTAGGGAGTAAAGAGCTAAAGGGAAATGGATACACAATAATCCATTGTGTCCAGGAGCCAAATGAGTCCTTGAAAGAATATATAAGCCGTTTTGTGAACACCAAGAATGGGTTGGCTGATTGCTTCGAACAGGTGGCAATAACATCCCTAAGGCAGGGTTTGAACCCAAGCAATCTAGCTGATTCAGTGACTAGGAAGAAGGCCATGACATGGGGAGGGTTGCTGAATCAGGTTGAAAAACAAATAAACGTCGATGAAACAAAGAAAACCAGGGTGCACAGGCAGGTGAGATCTACCCCAGTGGCACCAAATCCCAATCAGAATCAGTCCGAAAATAAAACAAGAGAGACCGGACAGGGGCATGGCAGGGCAAAAGCTCAGTCTCAGCCAGCTGCTCCTGCTCAAAGTTAGCAGTCCAGAAACAAGAGAGGGCCATGGGTGCAACCGGAGTGGTTTGCAGAGTTGAAAGAAAGTGTGGCCACTATTTTTGAAAAAACAAAGGAAGAGGTGCATTACCGGAGACCGGCTACACTGCAGTCTCCCAGAGAGCATCATAATAACTATTTTTGCCAGTATCACAATGATATTGGTCATACCACTGATGACTGTATAGCATTGAAACAAGAAGTTCAGAACTTGATTGAGAGGGGAAAGCTGGGGGCTTACGTCAAAAGAAGAGGAGGCAACAGGCCTGATAACACTCACCGGGTTGGTCCAAGTAATGCAGCTCCGGAGGGAGCCATGGTTATAATTGAAAGGTTTGACGTGGAATCTGAGTACTTGGATCCTGATCCAACTCGAAACAGAGTGGGTACAATTGAGGAATGTTCTAGGTCGGTCTCCGGACTCATTAAGTTTTTGAGTCACTTACAATTTTCGGAGGGGACACTATGACAGCTCCTACTGCTTCTTCGAGGAAAAGGCACGTGCATACTTTAGCCTCCCAGCTAGAAGGAGGCATGACTTCCTACCAGTCACCAAACTCATTCCCCTTCATTGTTTTCGATGAAGATGATTTAAGAGACATTGTTGGCCCTCATGAGGATGCTGTTGTCATAGGAGCATCTATTGGGGGCAACGACATAAGGCGATCGAAGAGACCCCTGGAGTATTGATATCGATCGAAGAGGTAAAACACACTGTCTGGAAGAAGGAAAAAGTGTCAAGATAGGGTCTAAGATGTCACCCATTTTGAAAGATGAAATGTTAAAAAATTTGAAAAACCATCAACACGTTTTTGCTTGGTGCAATGCTGATGTTACTGGGGTTCCATCAGAAGTGATATCACATCACCTATTTGTCCGGAAAGACGTAGCACCAGTGGTTCAAAAAAGAAGAGCTTTTTCTAAAGAGAAGGCTGATTCCATTGTGCAAGAAGTTGACAGGCTCACAAAGATGGGGCATATCAAGGAATCTCAATATCCTTTGTGGACTGCCAATCCGGTTCTGGTAAAAAATAAAAATGGCAAGTGGCGCATGTGCATTGACTTCACAGATCTCAATAGAGCTTGCCCAAAATATTTGTATCCAGTTCCCCGGATTGATCAGTTAGTGGACTCCACCTCTGGGAACAACCTGCTTTCCTTTATGGATGCCTTCTCCGGATACAATCAGATTCAAGTGGATCCAAAAGATCAAGAGTATACCACATTTGTCACTGACAGAGGTCTTCATTGCTACAAAGTAATGCCATTTGGTTTGAAAAATGTTGGGGCTACTTATCAAAGGTTAGTCAACAAGGCATTTGCTGATCAAATTGGAAGAAATATGGAAGTGTACATTGATGACATGATGGTAAAGAGTGTGGATGAGCAGTTGCACTTATCCAATCTCCAAGAAACTTTTGCCAACTTAGTAAAAGTAAATTTGAAATTAAACCCAGAAAAGTGTGTGTTCGGAGTGCAGTCCGGGAAGTTTCTGGGCTATATTATAAGTGAGCATGGAATACAACCTGATCCGGACCAGCTTAATGCCCTATTTCAGATAGAACCTCCTCGAAACATTAAAGAAGTACAGCGGTTAACGGGGAGATTAGCTGCCTTAAACAGATTTATCTCAAGGTCTTCGGACAGGTGTGCACCTTTCTTTCAAACTTTGAAGGGTGCAAAGGGATTCGATTGGACCCCACAGTGTGATGAAGATTTCAATGAGATCAAGAAGCACCTGTCCTCTCCCAAAACTTTGTTTAAACCAGTTGATAGGGAGACCCTCTTCGTATATTTGGCAGTTTCAAGTTATGCCATCAGTGCTGTGTTGGTAAGAGAGGTCGATGGTCATCCCCATCCAGTGTACTACATCAGCAAAAGCTTGATAGATGCAGAAAGGCGTTACTTGAAACTTGAGAAATTAGCATTAGCCCTGGTGATAGCAGCCAGGAAGATGAGGCCTTATTTCCAGGCTCATCCCATCATCGTCCGGACTTCTTTTCCCCTGAAGAATGTCCTCCAAAAGGCAGACATTTCAAGCAGGATGACTAAGTGGTCAGTAAAGTTGGGGGACTTCGACATAGATTTTGCTCCCCGAACAGCAGTCAAGGCCCAAGCTGTGGCAGACTTTTTGGTTGAATTCCACTCCGACAGGGATTCGGAGCAAACTACTGATATAAAAGATAAAAAGGTATGGGTCGTCCGAACAGATGGTGGGTCTAGCACTATGGGGTGTGGTGCAGGGGTGTGTTTGACTTCCCCGTATGGAGACAAAATGTACCAAGCTATTTGTTTTGCTTTCAGGGCATCTGATAATGAGTCCGAATACGAAGCAGCTATAGCTGGTTTAAAGTTAGCCTACATTTGTGGGGCTAAGAGGGTCAAGCTACTAAGTGACTCCCAACTTCTTATTCACCATGCCCAAGGCCAATCTGAGGCTAAGAAGGAGCAGCTTGTGAAATACTTACTCCTCCTTAAGAATGAAGCACTCAAGTTTAAAAGTGTTGTTTATGAGCACATTCCCCGGGCAAAAAATAAGCTAGCAGACTCATTGGCAAGCATAGCATATTCGGAGTCGTACCCATGGATTCATGTGCTAGAAAGCCCCTCCATTCAACTTAGTAAGGTTAAAAAAGAGGAAACTTTTGAAGTACAAGAGAAACGGCTTCAAGACTGGAGGTTTCCTCTCCTGCACTATCTCTCCGATGGTGTTGTGCCTCCAAATAAGTCACTAGCAAGAACTTTGAAACACAAGGCTCGTGGTTTTATCATATTGAGAGACGTGTTGTACAAGAAATCTTACAGTAAACCTCTCATGCGCTGTTTGGGGGATGAAGAGTCTTAAGTAGTCCTCTCCGAATTACATGATGGTGAGGGATCAGCCCATTGTGGGTTTAGAGCCTTAACAAGAAGAGTTTTACTCTCCGGTTACTATTGGCCATCAATCATGAAAGATACTAAGGAATTGGTAAGAAGGTGTGACCCATGCCAGAGGTACAGCAATGAGATTCATGTCCCAGCTATTCCTTTGGAATCAATTTCTGAGCCTATTCCTTTTGCTCGATGGGGGTTGGATTTAGTAGGGCCTCTCCCTGTGGCGTCCGGAGGACGCAAAACTATAATTGTGGCCATAGACTACTTCTCGAAGTGGATTGAAGCAGCCCCTCTAGCAGGGACAACATCAAAAGCTGTTATAAAGTTCATTTTATCCAACATCTGTTGCAGATTTGGTGTCCCACAAACAATAACAACAGACAATGGGCCACAGTTCGACAATAGGGAAATGGAAAGCTTATGTGCCTCAAGGGGTATACAACATTGTTTTTCTTCACCCTTCCACCCACAAGAAAATGGGCAAGTTGAAGTGGCTAATAGGACTATACTGTCCGGTTTAAAGAAGAATTTGGAAGGGGCTGCTGGGAAGTGGCCTAGTTATCTACAAGAGGTCTTGTGGGCCTACCGGACAACACCTGGGGCTGCAACACAAGAATCACCATTTGCTTTGGTCTATGGGATGGATGCAGTAGCGCTCCCATAGAAGCAACTCTCCCCTCCTTTCGTGTTCACAACTTCTCCGAACACGCTAACGAGGTGGCAATCAGAGGTCAACTTGATCTGATAGAAGAAAAACGAGTTAAAGCTCACCTTAGAGTTGCACATTATCAGGGTTTGATGCGAAGCAGGTTTGCTTCCAAAGTTAAAAGAAGAGATTTCCAACCAGGGGACAAGGTATTAAGGAAAGTCTTCTTACATACTAAAGAAAAGCTGTTCGGAAAGCTGGCCCCAACTTGGGAAGGTTCCTACATAGTTGTTGAAAGAATTAAACCTGGAACATATTGGTTGGAAGACAAAGATTGAAGGGTTTTGACTCATCCTTGGAATATTGAGCATCTCCGGATGTACTTGGAGTAGCATTTGTGTAAATATTTACTTGTTTAAACATCCATGTAAATATTTGGGGGCATACTCTTTCCTCCCTGGTGGCACGGGGAGGTTTTAATGAGGTGTCCGGGCTTTTAAATAAAATTTGATGCCTTCTTAAAAAAAATTCTAAGTGTTTTAAAGTTTTGTCCATTGTCACACTATCCAAATTGAAATAACTAAGGGCTATTTAAACTCTAGCCGGAGGACTTAAACATTCTCACTATGAAATAATTAAAGGCTATTTAAACTCTAGCCATCGAAATTGGAACAAACGATGAAAGAAGATGAGATTTGTGCAAAACAGAAACATTCATTTAAATAACTTAAAGTGCCTTGGCCTTCCAAGGACTTTTGAATAGTCAAAGTAAGAACAAAAAACCTATCCGGTCAGATACCGGACACAATTACAAAAAGAATGCCTTGGCCTTCCAAGGACTTTGGTTCAAATAAAAAGTAAACAAAGTAAATCATAAGTTAAGGTTGAGCCTTTGAAGATGGCTCACCTTCAACTACCTTCTTTCCCTTAGGATCGTCTTTCTCTTCGCCAATTTTATCCCCGGAGTGTTCTTCATCATCTGAGGAATCACTAGAGTAGCCATACCTGTCGCCTTCGGCCATCGTGTGGTAGGGGAGGTATTCAGGCTCAACATGAAGCCATAAGTCCCCTAGGTTCTTCTTCGGAAACTTTTCATGGAAAAGTAGAACCATATCAGACCTCACCTTGGCAAGCAGTAGCTCTTCGCTTTTGATCATCTGGTTGGCATAGGCATTGATCTTGGCTTGGATCTTGGCCTCTTGCTCCTGTAACAAAGTATTGAATTAAAAGAGTGATGACCACTTAAACATTCGTCATCGGAGAATTTAAACACTCTCGCTATGAAATAACTAAGAGCTATTTAAACACTAGCCACCAAAATTGAAACAGACTATGAAAGAATGTGAGAATTGTGCAAAACAAGGATATTCATTGAAATAACTTAAGTGCCTTGGCCTTCCAAGGACTTTCAATTTGTCAAGCGGAGTAAAAGATCTATCCGGTCAAGATACTGGACACACTTACAAAAAGAGTGCCTTGGCCTTCGAAGGACTTTAGTTTAGATAACATGAAAAGTAAAAAGTAATTCATAATTTAAGGCTGAGCCTTTGAAGATGGCTCAGCTTCATCTATCTTCTTCTTCCCCTTGGGATCATCTTTCTCTTCGTTTGGGCTCTCCCGGTGTTTTCTTCGTCATCAGATGAGGAGGCACTGGAGAAGTCAAACCTGTCGCCTTCGGCCATTGTGTGATATGGGAGGTCTTCAGGCTCTACGTGAAGCCATAAATCCCCCAGGTTCCTCTTCGGGAACTTCTCATGAAAGAGCAGGACCATGTCCGATCTCACCTTGGCATACATTTGCTCTTGAGTGTCTATCACGTTGTTGGCATAAGCATCGATCTTGGACTGAATTTTGGCCTCCTGCTCCCTTAGCAGATCAGCTTTCTCCCCTGCAGCTTGGGACACTGCGTTTTCAAGAGCAATCTTGTCACTGGTCAAGTTGTGGATAATTTGATCTTTGGCCTTGGTCTCCTCTTTTGAAGAGTTGAGGTCTTTCTCCAGTCCGGACAACTTCTCCCGGAGCTCCCTGATAGTGTCTTCTAGAGTGGCAACTTTTGTGGTACTCACCTCTTGGCTTTTCTTCAGCTCTTCGTTTTCTCCCATTAGAATGGCAGCATTTGAAGTGGCAGTAAGAAGGTCATCGGACAGCCTCTCTTTGTCAGACTTGAGGTCTTTGATAAGGTCTGCCTGACTTCGAACTTGTTTCTCCAACGCAAGCACCGACTGAACATTGCTTAATAAAGAGTGAGTTATAACATCCATTTCACTTGAAATAGTAAAAGTCTTACCATTAAAAGTGACGGTGTTTGAAGTGCTTGGAGGGAGATAAGGCCCAGTAAAATCATCTCTGGGGAGATTGATAAAGTACTCACCAAGCCCACCAAGACCAGTGATGTCTACCCCATCAATGGTAAGACCTCCCCCTTCGACCTCATCGGTTTGAAAGTCACCAGCTATCTTCTCTGCTTGTGTTGGGTCAGTGGGGTCAACTTGGGGGAGAGGCTCCGGAGGTCGGAGAGAAAGTTCATCACCCTTAGAGGTCTTTTTCTTCTTGGCCTCCATGTCTTTGCTTTCAGCTCCCCGTTTACGGTCTCTTTTGGAAGCCCTTGGAGGATTTGGGGAGTGAAATTCTTGCCTAACACTCTCTTGCTCTACCGCTTCCAAAAGAGAAACACCAATCTGGCTTGGAGCTGGCCCCTCCGGATTTGTTAAAGCAGCTTCCTCCACCTCGACAGGGTCCGCTCCACCTACCACTTTCTTGCCTTTTTTTCTTTTTGCCTTTCATTTTGCTTGGGGCCTTGGCCCGGCCTAGCAAGTAAAGTGTTCCATCCGGTTCGTGTGTCCTCTTGAGCACTACATCCGGAGGGGGTTGAGTGGTGAGCTCTTCCCAAGTTAAATCCCTTCGGCCAGTAGTATTCCAGAGGTGGGATCTTGCTAAGTTTCCCCCCGTGAAGGCATCGTGGAACCGGTTTCCCCACCGTTCAGCAGCCTAAGCATTCATCTTGGTGCAAGTAGTCTGCCCGGACTTTAGATAGTCATTGAAGTCCTTGGGCAATTCTGCTAAGAAGAAGACAAAGTCAATCAGTTTAAACAAATGTGATAAAAGAAGAAATAAAAATATGAAGTAGGAGACTTACGATCACTCCTCCATCTGCTGGTGAGGAGACTTGGGTTGACTCCAGCCTTGATCTTCTTCCCGTTCTCCCAAGCACCACTCACGAACATAAATTGAGTCCTCCAATTCCTCTCCGACTCTAGCAGGTCATCAACAGCTTTGAATTTATCCCCCATATCGAAGTGGTAGAAGGGGATGTGGTGGTTTCTGCAGAGACTGGCCACAGCAGCAAACTCCTCCATTTGTAGAGGAATCCCGGAGAGCCTAGAAGCCATAATACATGCCATGAGGGTGTACCAAGCATTGGGGCTCAGCTGGCTTGGACAAAGCTTTATCAAAGGAAAGTATCTGACAATTTCTGGGTCCAAGGGGAATCTGAGCCCCCAGTTAAACAGCTCCGTGAAGATGACTATCTCGCTCAATTTGCAGTCTATGGGAGTTTCGGGGTTTATAGGGATTCTTATCCTCACGTTCTCCGGAATTCCCCACTTCGTACGCATCCGGCCCAGCTCAGCTGTGTGGATGAATGCGTAGTTGATCTTTTGCAGGGCAAGGAGGTACTTGACATTGACCTTGTGAAAACAAGGCCCCACCCTTCCTTCAAGACACTCTGGCAGATCCGGATGCCTCAAACACAACTTTTCCTTGCCTTTATCTTTTTGGGAAGCAACAGCACTACTAGTCTATCCGGAAGGCTCAGACTCGAATGGAGCCTCTTCGATAGAGTCCTCCATTACTTCCTCCATGATTGATGAGGGGTTTTCAGTAGTAGTGGTAAGGGGAAGGTTTAGATTCGGCTCAGCCTGGCTTCCGGACTGCTGCGCTTCAGTATTCTCTTGCCTTCTGGCCTCCGGTAGGGGCTCTGGTTAGATATTTCTCTTCGAGGGCTTGAGCCACTGCCCTCCGGACCGGACATCCTGTCCTTGGGACCTCTAATGGGAACTTCTGACCCCGTACTACTGTCTTTGGCACCCGATTTCGAAGGGGTGCCCTTAGCTAAGAAAGGGGAGGGTTTTTTAAAGCTTGTAACTGTTAAACCTGGTTCAACGATGGGCTCCGACTCTTGAACCGAGGAGCCTGAGATAATAGGTGAAAGATTGGTGTGAAATAACTTCTTCGGTATGATGCCCCTTACGGAGGAAGAACCTTGATCTGATTCTGTGGGTGAAGTTGCTGGTTTGTCGATGGGCAAAGCGGGTAAGCCTGCTGCAATGCGCCTTTCCCTTTCAACCTTTTGCGCCTTTTCTAATTCAGAGAGATTGAGCCACCCGCCTTTGATCAAAGCGTTCCTCACTGTGAACATAAACGACCTGAGCAAGAGTTTGATTTTGAGAGAGAAAGCTTTAAGGATTTGCAGAGTGATGGTGCAACAGTTATTTCACACCTAAAAAGGGGCTCCTGATGAGTCCGAATACTGCTTCCTCTCCGGACAGGAACAGATCGGACCAAGGCCACCAGACCGGACATGCCACTTCGAACACTTAGCCCATTGGACTGTTCGAACTATGACAAAAGTACTAAAAAACCTAAACACTTCTTGACTAAGCTGCTTGCTCTCCTACTAAGAGCTCATGGGTCTTTAAACATGACCCGGGTCCATTAAACATGACCCGAAAATCCATAAAGCCCAGATGTAAGGGTATAAATACCCAACCACCTGCATTAAATATGGGTAATGAAAATTAACTACAACCAGGCTGCTTAATTCTCCATCTACTCTCTACTCAAAACATTAAACACATACCAACCTTCACAAACTCTAAAACAAATTACCAAATTACCCTCAGACGAAAATTAATAACACCAGGTCAAATACAGAAGACAGATCGTAAGATCACTTCGAATATACATTGAGTTTTATTTTTTTAGAGTTAGCTCTTCCAAAGATTCTTTGCAAGACCTAAAGGGGCTATTGATAAGGTCAGATAATTTTGACACTGCTACCTACACATATCTGAAGGGCTGCGCGGACTTAACCAGTACCATGAGCAACCGAACAGGATAAAATTAGTGGAACATGACTCAGCTAGGCGTTGGTCAAATCAAATCTTGGGCTAATGGGTTTTTAAACTTAACTCAAGCCCACAATCCGACCCAAAAGGCCCATGGATCAGGATGACTAAGTGGTCAGTAAAGTTGGGGGACTTCAACATAGATTTTGCTCCCCGAACAGCAGTCAAGGCCCAAGCTGTGGCAGACTTTTTGGTTGAATTCCACTCCGACAGGGATTCAGAGCAAACTACTGATATAAAAGATAAAAAGGTATGGGTCGTCCGAACAGATGGTGGGTCTAGCACTATGGGTGTGGTACAGGGGTGTGTTTGACTTCCACGTATGGAGACAAAATGTACCAAGCTATTTGTTTTGCTTTCAGGGCATCTAATAATGAGTCTGAATACGAAGCAACTATAGCTGGTTTAAAGTTAGCCTACATTTGTGGGGCTAAGAGGGTCAAGCTACTAAGTGACTCCCAACTTCTTATTCACCATGCCCAAGGCCAATCTGAGGCTAAGAAGGAGCAGCTTGTGAAATACTTACTCCTCCTTAAGAATGAAGCACTCAAGTTTAAAAGTGTTGTTTATGAGCACATTCCCCGGGCAAAAAATGAGCTAGCAGACTCATTGGCAAGCATAGCATATTCGGAGTCGTACCCATGGATCCATGTGCTAGAAATCCCCTCCATTCAACTTAGTAAGGGTAAAAAAGAGGAAACTTTTGAAGTACAAGAGAAACGGCTTCAAGACTGGAGGTTTCCTCTCCTGCACTATCTCTCCGATGGTGTTGTGCCTCCATATAAGTCACTAGCCAGAACTTTGAAACACAAGGCTCGTGGTTTTATCATATTGAGAGACGTGTTGTACAAGAAATCTTACAGTAAACCTCTCCTGCGCTGTTTGGGGGATGAAGAGTCTCAAGTAGTCCTCTCCGAATTACATGATGGTGAGGGATCAGCCCATTGTGGGTTTAGAGCCTTAACAAGAAGAGTTTTACTCTCCGGTTACTATTGGCCATCAATCATGAAAGATGCTAAGGAATTGGTAAGAAGGTGTGACCCATGCCAGAGGTACAGCAATGAGATTCATGTCCCAGCTATTCCTTTGGAATCAATTTCTGAGCCTATTCCTTTTGCTCGATGGGGGTTGGATTTAGTAGGGCCTCTCCCTTTGGCGTCCGGAGGACGCAAAACTATAATTGTGGCCATAGACTACTTCTCGAAGTGGATTGAAGCAGCCCCTCTAGCAGGGACAACATCAAAAGCTGTTATAAAGTTCATTTTATCCAACATCTGTTGCAGATTTGGTGTCCCACAAACAATAACAACAGACAATGGGCCACAGTTCGACAATAGGGTAATGGAAAGCTTCTGTGCCTCAAGGGGTATACAACATTGTTTTTCTTCACCCTTCCACCCACAAGCAAATGGGCAAGTTGAAGTGGCTAATAGGACTATACTGTCCAGTTTAAAGAAGAATTTGGAAGGGGCTGCTGGGAAGTGGCCTAGTTATCTACAAGAGGTCTTGTGGGCCTACCGGACAACACCTGGGGCTGCAACACAAGAATCACCCTTTGCTTTGGTCTATGGGATGGATGCAGTAGCTCCCATAGAAGCAACTCTCCCCTCCTTTCGTGTTCACAACTTCTCCGAACACGCTAACGAGGTGGCAATCAGAGGTCAACTTGATCTGATAGAATAAAAACGAGTTAAAGCTCACCTTAGAGTTGCACATTATCAAGGTTTGATGCGAAGCAGGTTTGCTTCCAAAGTTAAAAGAAGAGATTTCCAACCAGGGGACAAGGTATTAAGGAAAGTCTTCTTACATACTAAAGAAAAGCTGTTCGGAAAGCTGGCCCCAACTTGGGAAGGTCCCTACATAGTTGTTGAAAGAATTAAACCTGGAACATATTGGTTGGAAGACAAAGATGGAAGGGTTTTGACTCATCCTTGGAATATTGAGCATCTCCGGATGTACTTGGAGTAGCATTTTTGTAAATATTTACTTGTTTAAACATCCATGTAAATATTTGGGGGCATACTCTTTCCTCCCTGGTGGCACGGGGAGGTTTTAATGAGGTGTCCGGGCTTTTAAATAAAATTTGATGCCTTCTTAAAAAAATTTCTAAGTGTTTTAAAGTTTTGTCCCTTGTCACACTATCCAAATTGAAATAACTAAGGGCTATTTAAACTCTAGCCGGTGGACTTAAACATTCTCACTATGAAATAATTAAAGGCTATTTAAACTCTAGCCATTGAAATTGGAACAAACGATGAAAGAAGATGAGATTTGTGCAAAACAGAAACATTCATTTAAATAACTTAAAGTGCCTTGGCCTTCCAAGGACTTTTGAATAGTCAAAGTAAGAACAAAAAACCTATCCGGTCAGATACCGGACACAATTACAAAAAGAATGCCTTAGCCTTCCAAGGACTTTGGTTCAAATAAAAAGTAAACAAAGTAAATCATAAGTTAAGGTTGAGCCTTTGAAGATGGCTCACCTTCAACTACCTTCTTTCCCTTAGGATCGTCTTTCTCTTCGCCAATTTTCTCCCCGGAGTGTTCTTCATCATCTGAGGAATCACTAGAGTAGCCATACCTGTCGCCTTTGGCCATCGTGTGGTAGAGGAGGTCTTCAGGCTCAACATGAAGCCATAAGTCCCCTAGGTTCTTCTTCGGAAACTTTTCATGGAAAAGTAGAACCATATCAGACCTCACCTTGGCAAGCAGTAGCTCTTCGCTTTTGATCATCTGGTTGGCATAGGCATTGATCTTGGCTTGGATCTTGGCCTCTTGCTCCTGTAACAAAGTATTTTTCTCCTCGGCAGCCTTGGACACTGCATTCTCAAGAGCAATCTTGTCAGTGGTTAAGTTGGTGATGACTTTGTTGCCTTGGTTTCTTCCTTTGAGGTAGCAAGGTCTTTCTCCAGACCGGACAGTTTCTCCCGGAGGTCTTTAATGGTTTCCTCTAAAGTGGCGACTTTTGTGGTGCTTGTCTTTTGGCTTCTCTTCAACTCCTCGTTTTCTTCTTTCAACATGGCAGCATTGGAGGTGGCAGTGCGAAGGTCTTCGGACAGCTTCTCCTTGTCAGACTTAAGGTCTTTAATGATGTCTGCCTGACTCCGAACTTGTCTCTCCAACATAAGTACAGGCTGCACGTTGCTTAACAAGGAGTGGGCTATAGCATCCCTTTCACTAGAGACAATAAAAGTCTTACCATTAAAATTGACTGTATTGGAGCTGCTCGGACGAAGGTAAGGCCCTACAAAGTCATCTCTGGGGAGATTGAGGAAGTATTCACCAAGCTCACCAAGACCGGTGATGTCTACTCCATCTATGTTGATATCTCCCCCCTCGACCTCATCGGTGTGGAAGTCACCAGGAATCTCCTCAGCATGCGTTGGGTCTGCAGGATCAGCTTGGAGAGAAGGCTCCGGAGACCGGAGAGAAAGCTCATCTCCCTTAGATGTCTTTTTCTTCTTAGCCTCCCGGTCTGCGCCTTTGCTTCCCTGTTTACGATTCCTCTTGGAAGCCCTTGGAGGTTTTGGGAGGTCCGCTTCCTGCCTTTCAGTCTCTTGCTCCACCACCTGCAAGAGAGCAGCATCAATTTGGCTCTGAACTGGCCCATCTGGGTCTGTTGGAGCATCCTTCTCAACATTAGCAGGGTTGGCATCACCCATCACCCCTTTGCCCTTCTTCTTCTTGCCTTTTATCTTGCTCGGGGCTTTGGCCCGGCCTGGCAGGAAGAGTGTCCCATCTGGTTCATGGGCCCTCTTGAGCACAACGTCTGGAGAAGGCTGGGTGGTGAGCTCCTCCCAGTTCAAGTCTCTCCGACCTGTGGTGTTCCACATGTGAGACCTTGCCAAGTTTCCACTGGTGAAAGCAGCGTGGAATCGGTTCCCCCATTCCTCAGCAGCCCAGGCATTAATCTTGCCACAAGTAACCTGCCCGACTTTCAAGTAGTCACTAAACTCCTTGGGCAGTTCTGCTAAGACAAAAGTAAGACAAATTAGTATAAACTAAGTCTAAAAAGAAAAGAGAAGAGAGACAAAAATATAAAGGCAAGATGCTTACGGTCACTCCTCCATCTGCTTCTGAGGAAGCTTGGGTTCTCTCCGGATTTTATCTTCTTGCCATTCTCCAAGGCACCACTGACAAATAGGAACTGGGTCCTCCAATTCCTCTCTGCCTCCAGCAAATCATCCACCACCTTGAAGTCATCCCCCATGTTAAAGTGGTAGAAGGGGATGTGGTGGTTTCTACACAGGCTAGCCACTGCAGCAAACTCCTCCATGGGAAGAGGGATCCCGGACAGCCTTGATGCCATGATGCACGACATAAGGGTATACCAAGCGTTGGGGCTCAGCTGGCTCGGACAGAGTTTGATCAGGTGGAAATATCTGACAATCTTTGGATCTAATGGGAACCTGAGCCCCCAGTTGAATAACTCCGTGAATATGACCACTTCACTCAACTTACAGTCCATGGGGGTCTCCGGATGTATAGGAATCCTGATCTTTACATTTTCTGGAATGCCCCACTTCGTACGCATCCTGCCCAGCTCAGCAGTCTGGATGAATGCCTAGTGGATTTTTTGTAAGGAGAGGAGGTAATTAACGCTGACCTTGTGAAAACAAGGCCCTACTTTTCCTTCTAGGCTCTCCGGCAGATCCGGATGCCTCAAGTACACCTTCTCCTTGCCCTTGTCCTTCTTGGCAACTATCTCTTTAATGGTCTGACCGGAGGGCTCAGACTCAAATGGGGCCTCTTCAACAGATTCCTCCATCATTTCCTCCATGATTGTTGAAGGGATTTCAGCAGTTGTAGTGGGGGGAGGGTTCAAACTTGACTCAGCCTTGTCTCCGGACTGATGGGCCTCAGTGCCCCTTTGATTTCTGCTCTCCGGTAGATTGTTTTAAACAGAAGTTTCTGGTTGAAGGTTTGGATTGGAGCCCTCCGGTCCGGACAGTCTATCCTTGGGGGCTCTAATAGGCACCTCTGATCCGGTGCTGCCATCATTTGCCCCCGACCTTGAGGGAGTATTTTTGGACCCTTGGCCTTTAACCAACCGGCCTTTCCTCCTATCGACCAACTTTTCAGGAGAGTGCTCCGTATCTGATCCCATTGCAATGAAAGGAGAGGGCTTTTTGAGGCTAGTGGCAGTAACTCCTGGCTCGACAGCAGGCTCTGATTCCTGAACTGAGGAACCCGAGATTATGGGGGAGAGGTTGGCTTGAAATAGTTTTCTAGGCTTAGTACCTTTGGAAGAAGAAGAGCCTCGATCTGACTCAGTAGCAGAGGTGATTGGTCTATCAACAGGCGAGGTGGGTAACCCTGCTGCGATCCGTCTTTCTCTTTCGACTTTTTGAGCCTTCTCTAACTCAGAAAGGTTGAGCCACCCGCCTTTGACAAGAGCGTTCCTCGCTGTAAACATAAACTAGTGAACTAAGTTTTTGCTTTAGAGAGAGAAAGCTTTGAGAGTTTTTGCAGAAGTAAATTTGAAGGAGATGGTAAAACAGTAGAAATGAGTTTGTATTTATAGTAAAATCTGAAAAATGAAGTTGATTCCTAGGAGAATTCGAAAAGTTTGGCAATGATTAAAAGACGGCGCTGATGTCACCACCTTTAATTAAAGAGGTTGCTTTTCGAAGAAGGTGGGTTCGAAATTCAAGGTGAAAAAACGGCTGAAGCAACCAATCAGAAAGTGACACGTGTCCCACGAACTCTGGCAAAAACCGTTTTGAATTCGTGAAGCTTTATCTGTTTGGATAAACCCATAGCCCAAATTGAAAGACCTGTCCGCATTAAAACTACCCCTGATGTCGGACTGTTTTTCAGGTCTTTGACAAGAATATTTGCACAAACACCTAAAAAAGGGGCTCCTGATGAGTCCGAATTCTGCATGTTCCCCGGACAAGGACAGATCGGTCCAAGGCCTCCAGACCGGACATGTCACACGAACCGGACAGATCACTTCGAACGCTCTGACCATAGGACTGTTCGAATTATGACAAAAGTAGTAAAAAACCTAAAAACTTCTTGACTAAGCTGCTTGCTCTCCTACTTAGAGCTCATAGGTCTTTGAACATGACCCGGGTCCATTAAACATGACCCGAAAGCCCATAAGGGCCCAAACATCAGGGTATAAATACTCAACCACCTACATTAAGTGTGGGTAATGAGAATTAACTGCTACCAGCCAGCTTAATTATCTCTCTATTCTCTACACTAAATCCATAACACCCATATACTACTATAAAACACCAACCAAATTACCAGCCTACCCTCAGGCGATAATTATCCACACCAACTGTATCTGGTTTGATTAAATATTTTGAATCTTTAACCATCTTTGGGGGGGACACTGTGACTACACCTTCTAGTTCTTCAAGGAAGAGGCATGTCTACAGTTTGACCACTCAATTGGATGAAAAAATGTCCACACACTCCAGCTCCTTTCATAGTTTTTGATGAGGATGACCTAAGAGACATTGCAGGGCCTTATGAAGACGTTGTGGTGATAATGGCATCGATAAGTGGAAATGATATACATCGAATCCTGATTGATATAAGCAGTTCGGCAAACATCTTGTTTTTAAGTTCCTACAAACAAATGAGAAACCCTTCGGTTATACAACGTTCGAACAAAACCATTATGGGCTTCACTGGGAGTTTGTAGATGTGATTGGAGAATTCGAAGAGGAAGTATTGGTGGGTAAAGGACCTTTTAAGAAAATGGTGAGGGTATTGTTTGTTGTTGTGGATTGCCTAATATTTTATAATGCAATATTTGGGAGGTCTTGTCTCTCTAGAATGCATGATGTGGCCTCTACGGTCCATCAATGATTAAAATACATTGTACAGGGACAAGTAGATGTTGTCCAGAGCACTCATAAGATAGCCAGGGAATGTTCTGCAACGGCTCTTGCTTCTAAGTCTGTAGAGGAAGTCAAAATTAACAAAGATTAGCAGTTATTAGAGCCTTCCACCAATGAGAATAAAATTGATGATCCCATAAAGGCTCCTAGTGCCATAATATCTATAGAAAAGGTTGAAATTTATTCCCTAGATGAGGGAAAAAGTATTCAAATTGGTACCAAATTGGCACCAAGTTTAAAACACATGCTATTGTCATTTTTAATGAATAATCTACATGTATTTGCATGGTGAATAATGATGTTATCGGAGTGCCAGCTGACATAATTTGTCATAAGTTGTCCGTACGGACTAATTTTAGATCGGTTGTACAAAGAAGAAGGTATTTCTCTAAAGAAAAAACAGATGCGATTGTTCAAGAAGTTGATCGTATGACCAAAATAGGCCAGATAAAAGAGTCTCAGTACCCTTTATGGACTGCCAATCCTGTTATGGTCAAGAAAAAGAATGGAAAATGGCGTATGTGTATCGACTTCACTGATCTTAATAGGGCATGTCCCAAGGATCCTTATCATGTTCCTCAGATAGATCAGTTAGTGGATTCTACTTCTGGGATCAAACTATTGTCTTTCATGGATGCATTTTCAGGGTACAACCAAATACAAGTAGATCTGAAGGATCAAGATCACACCATTTTTATTATGGACAGAGGTCTTCATTGTTATAAAGTGATGCCAATAGAAGTTTATATAGATGATATGATGGTGAAGAGTTTTGAAGAAGATGCGCACATATCTGACCTTCAAGAAACGTTTTTCAACTTAGAGGCTATGAACTTGAAGTTACACCCTGATAAGTGTGTTTTTGGGGTCCGGTATGGAAAATTCTTGGGTTATATAATAAGTGAAAAAGGAATTCAACCCGATCCAGATCACCTCAATGCTTTATTAGCTATGGATCCTCCTTGGAACACCAAAGAAGTTCAAATATTAACCGGACGATTGGCTGCGTTGAACAGGTTTATTTCAAGATCATTAGACAAATATGCTTTATTTTTCACATGTTAAGCAATGCCAAAGACTTTAATTGGTCTCAACAGTGTGATTAGGAATTTCCTGAAATCAAGAAACATTTGTCTTCACCCAAGACTCTCTTTAAACCTATTGAGGGGGAAAAGCTCTACATATACTTAGCTGTATCAGAATATGTTATAAGTGTTGTGCGAGTAAAAGAAGTGGATAATTACCCTCGTCTGGTTTATTATATAAGCAAAAGTTTGTTGGATGCTCAAAAAAGATATTTGAATTTAAAAAAGTTGGCTTTGGCTTTGGTAATTGCGGCAAGAAAAATGAGACCATACTTCCAAGCTCATTCCATTATCGTTTGAATATCTTTTCCCTTGAAGAATGTTCTTTAGAAAGACGATGTATCAAGCAGAATGACCAAATGGTCAGTTGAGCTGGGTGATTGTGATATTTATTTTTCGCCCCAAACGGTGATTAAAGCACATTCAGTGGCAGATTTCTTGGTAGAATTCCATGTTGATAGGTTCCCCAGACAGATGCAAGAAAACCAGTTTAAGAAAAAATGGGTAGTCTGAACCGATGGCGGATCTAGTACTATGGGATGTGGGACTGCAATTTGTTTAACTTATCCCTATGGTGATATTATGTACCATGCTATATATTTTTTGGTTTCAGATCTTCTAACAATGAATCTCAATACGAAGCAGCTATAGTTGGTCTTAAGCTAGCCCTTATATGTGGGTCCAAAAGAGTCCGATTAATGAGTGACTCCCATCTACTTATTCATCATGCTCAAGGGAAATCTGAAGTAAAGAAAGAACAATTTATAAAATATTTTCTAATGTTGAGAGAAATTGATGCATGCTTCAAGAGTATCCCACTATGAACACATCCCTAGATCGGAGAATACTGTGGCAGACTCTTTGGAAATCATAACTTCTTCTAATTCTTACCCTTGGATTGTGATGTTAGAATGTCCATCAATACAAGTGGGCAAAGACAAAGCTAAAGAGAATGAAGAAAGTATGAGCATATTTTTCCTCCGGATAAAGCCATGGCTAAGAAATTAAATATAAGGCTCGTGGTTTCCTGGTATTAAGGGAAATTCTTTACAAGAAATCTTTCAGCAGATCCCTTTTGCATTGTTTAAGATTTGAATAATCCCAAATTGTGTTATCTGAACTGCATAACGAGAAGACTCTGCACACTGTGGCTGCAAAGCCCTAACCAGAAGAGTCTTATTAGCAGGGTACTATTGGCTAACCCTAATGGCAGATGTCAGAGATATGGTAAAGAAGTGTGATCCTTGCCAGAGATATGGAAATGAAATTCATGTGCCAGCAGTTCCTATTGAGTCCATATCCGAACCGATACCTTTTGATATATAGGTGTTGGATCTGGTTAGACCTTTTCCCATGGCATCCGGTGGATGTCGAACGATCATAGTTGCTATCGACTATTTCTCTAAGTGGATAGAGGCAACTCCCCTAGCTGGAACCACTTCTAAGGAAATTATTAAATTTATCTTATCTAATATATGTTGCAGATTTGGGTTTCCCTGGAAGATCACCACAGATAATGGGCCACAATTTAATAATAAAGACATGGAAATCTTTTGCACCTCCAGAGGAATTCAACACTGTTTCTCGTCTCCTTTCCACCCTCAAGCCAATGGGAAAGTACAAGTTTCTAATCGGACAATCTTGTCTGGGATGAAGAAAAATCTGGATGGAACTGTAGGAAAGTGGCCAAGTTATCTGCAAGAAGTGTGGTGGGCTTACCGAACTACTCATGAGGTTGCTACACAAGAATCTCATTTTTCCCTCGTTTATGGGATGAATACAATCACACCCATAGAAGCTACTTTACCATCTTATAGAATCCGCAACTATTCCAAACAAGCAAATGATATGGCAGTTACGAATCAGTTGGATTTGATTGAAGAAAGATTAGTTAAAGCGCATTTAAGAACAACACACTACAAGGGTTTGATGAGGAGCAGATTTGCTTCCAAAGTTAAAAGAAGAGATTTTCAATTGGGGGACAAAGTCTTAAGAAAATTCTTTTTACACACCAAGGAGAAAGTCAAATCAAGAACATTCAGACTTAAAGACAAAGAAGGTAAAACACTAAAGCACCCATGAAATGTTGAACACCTCAGGTTATAGTTAGAATAAAACTCTCTTGAAAATATTTACTTTTTGAATGTCAATGTATATATTATGGGGCATACTCTTTCCTACCCTGGTGGCGCGGGGAGGTTTTAGAGAGGTGTCCGAGTTTTTCAATAATATCTTATGCCTTCTTCAAAAGTGTGGTACAAAATTCCTCTTGACTTAACCATACGTGTAAGGTGCTCGCATATTAAATACTAATTAAACACCCCAGCTCTCCAATGAAGTATTTGAGTTTATCGGATTTGTTAAACATTTGATCACATTCATTTAACATTCGTGATTGGAATCGTTTAATGGTTATTAAATGCTTATTTAACGAATCAGAAATATTGAAAGTTATTTAAACATTGGCTATGACAATTCGTACAAATAAAAATATGATATAAAGCTTGATAAGAAAAGAGTCAATCCATAGTTCACAAATTCCTTGACTCTTCAAGGACTTTTGTTCATAAGATAGAAATTCAAAAAATGCAACAAATACCTTGGCCGTCCAAGGATTTTAGTTTTAAAACATGAAATAACAACAAAACCTTAGGGCTTTTTCCCTTCGGTGTCTTCATTACCTTTGTATGTCTTGGGACTCTTAAGTTCAGCACTTGATTATCTTCATTATCTTCGAAGTTGATAAGGGAGTAATTTGCCGATCTTAATAGAAAATAAGTTAATTGTAAATAGAAGAGGATAAATATGCCTATTGTTATATTTATCGTTTATTAGAAGGAGATTTGTAAACAAAGTATTTTGTAAAGGACTAAAGGTGAAATAAAACAAGACCACCAAGGACATAAACGGGTCCACCATTCCCCACTATAAAAGGGAGCCCATTATTCTTGGTAGGTAGGACAATTCATTATTATATTCTCTTTCTACTTTCTCTCTCTACATTTTGAGCTTTAGTCACATCAGGTCCAAGATCTAATATTCTCCTTTTTTGTCATTTATTCTCTCATCATTGGCGTCGTTTGTGGGAACACGTGATACAAAAAAGGAACCTTTTTCTTTGAAAATCGCGATCTGATCTTAAAGAATGAATGATGAAGCAATCAGAGAGCGGGTCGGGAGAGAAGTGGCCCGAGCCGTTTCGTTGTCCGAAGGCGAGGAGGCTCCGGGTCGGGAGTACTACGCGCAGGGTCGAGACAAGCGGTTGACCCTTATCATGACCAAGAGACAGCTACTGGAAGATATCGCAAAGCTAAACGCTGAAAAGGAGCGGGCGCTAGACGATAAAATAACTCGGGAAGCCAAGGGGAAAGAACCAGTCATAGACAACCGCGGCGAAGGCTACCCAACTATTGACCATCGTATCGATGCCCGACCTGTTCGATATTATCGGGAGTCTCGCCCGGAGGACAGGCAGGATGGAAGAGCAGAGCAATACCCGAAGGATAACCGGGGGATCTCTGCTGATTATACTTCGATGATTCATCGGGAAGAGAATACTGACATAAGGAAAGGCTAAACAAGTGCGCACAGAAAAGAAATTCCCGACGGAATAGGGCACCCCGTTCTGACTCTCCCAAGTTCAAGAAGGGTAGCGCTGAGAAAAGAATGTCAGTTTCGTTCGAAAAAGAAGAGATGCAAACAGGCAGCAGAGAGGAGCGGGTAGTACTACCTCAGGTCTAGTGGCCAGGGGTACCGTGTCGGTAGCCAGTTCATCAACCCAGGAGATAAAGGTCTGTATGGGATTCAGACCGAGGGGCTTGGAGGCGGAGCATTCGGATTCGAAATGAATTGGAGAGCTTCATCGTTGTCCGACGAAATATTATCGGGACATCTCCCGAAGAGGTTTGACATTTCCAAGTTGGAGAAGTATGACGGTAAGAGGGATCCAGATAATCATTTGGAAGCCTTCAAGAACTTTATGTTGAGTTACGATAACGACGATAAGCTATTATGCCGAGCTTCTTCGATGACCTTCAGGGATCGGGCGTCTAAGTGGTACAACCGGCTATCACAGGGTTGTATTAAAAGCTTCGGGATGTTCTGGATGATGTTCCGTCAACACTTTGTGGGAAACAAAAGTTTCAAAGCCAACGGAGATACAATCATGAACTGTAAACAAAGGCTAGGAGAGAGTCTCAGGGATTACACCAGGCGTTTTATTGATACTAAGACCGACCTGGATCATTGCGAAGAGAACGTGGCGCTAACAGCGTATCGCTTAGGATTTTTTCCAGGACCGATGAAGCAAGCGGTCACTAAAAAGCAAGATTTTAGTTTTTCCGCTCTTCTGGCTCAGGTGGAAAAGCATATACTGATAGAAGAAACCGAGACGTCCGAATTGGTTGCGCAAATTTAATAGAGCGCGCAAGCATCGGTCGTTATAAAACAGGCGGCTCAATCTAGCTATGCTCAGCAAGTCCAGCCAGTCAGCACAATACCACCGACCCAGTCCTTACCAATCAAGCCTCTGGCTTCCCAGAGCCAAAAAGCAAAACAGACGAAACAAGTGGTTTCGCGACCTATGTCTAACAAGTGGATCCGACCTGCTTACTTCGCTGACTTGACAGAATGCGTCTCTTCGATCTACGAAAATACGAAGAAAAGCGGGATTTATCGGAGGCCTTTCCACATACCAACGCCTCAGGAGCACAGGAACAACCGGTATTGTCGCTATCATGAAGACGTGGGACACGATACTAAGGATTGTATTGCTCTCGAAAAGGAGATACAAATGCTGATAGAGCACGGAAACTTACTCGAGTACGTGAAAAAGAAAGCGCAGCAGGGCGCAACTTCGAAAGAAATCGTGACGGTACCGAAGTCCGAGACAACCTTGACGATTTCTGAAGTAACCGACCCTTTTGATGACTCCATTGAGTATCTAGATCCGGATGTAAATCGTAACCTCATCGGGGTCATCGAAGAGGAAGCTGCGGAAAGCAACGGGAACGTAAGAAACCTTTGTCAATTTTTTGAATCATTGACCATTTTTAGGGGTAATTCTATGGCAGGGATCGCACACTCCTCCAGAAAGCGACATATGGTGAACCTGGCTACTCAGTTGGAAGCTCGACCCTATCCCCATTCAAAAGTCATCCCTTCGCTGATTTTTTATTTCGACGATGACGACATGAGAGATATAGCCGGCCCTCATGAAGACGTCGTCGTTATTGGGGCGGCCATTGCGGGGGAGGAGGTCCGATGCATCTTAGTAGACACCGATATCTCAGCCAACATAATCTTTGCATCAACTTTCGCGAATTTGAGGACGCCTCCAGTCATTACACGGTCGGATCGAACTATTGTAGGGTTTACAGGTTCGGCAGCAGACGTGGTTGGTGAGTTTGAAGGCATCATTCAGCTGGGCCGCGGACCATTAAAAAAGGAGGTCACTGTTTTATTCGTCGTGGTAGACGCACCAGCCTCTCATAATGCGATCTTTGGCAGATCGTGGCTGTTGCGAATGCACGCGGTGTCGTCCAAGGTTCATCAATGTTTAAAGTACATAGTCGGGAACAATGTGGGGGTAGTGCGAAGCAGCCAGAAAGCGGCAAGAGAATGTTACCGAGCGACTTTAGCACCAAAAAGGGATCAAGGGATGGAGCAAGCGCGGGACTAGCAATTAATGGGGCTTCCCTTGGGATCACTACCCGTCGATGATCCCAGAGAAGCTCCCAGTTTTTTAACCACCGACGAAGAATGCGAAAAACACCAGTTTACCGAAGGAAAATTTTTACGGATCGGAATCCAATTGTCACCAGGCTTCAAAAAACAGTTATTATTATTGCTACGGGAGAATTTAGATCTATTCGCATGGTGTTCGGAGGATGTGACCGGAGTCCGAGAGAACCATGTGATTCACAAGCTAACGATCAATAAAAATGTCAGACCCATCTCACAAAAGCGTCGGGCTTTTTCCCCAGAAAAGGCAGAAATCATTCTGAGAGAAGTTGAAAGAATGCTCAGCGTCGGGCACATTAAAGGATCAAGTTACCCGCTCTGGACGTCTAATCCTGTCCTGGTCAAAAAGAAGAATGAGAAGTGGAGGATGTGTGTGGACTTTACCGACCTTAATCAAGCATGCCCAAAGGATCCCTTCCCGATGCCGAGAATCGACCAGTTGGTGGATTCCACGTCAGGAAACAAATTACTCTCTTTTATGGACGCATATGCAGGCTACAACCAAATCAAGTTGCACCCAGCGGATCAGGAAAACACAACATTTATCATGGGCCGAGGATTGTATTGCTATAAGGTTATGTCTTTCAGATTAAAAAACGCTGGAGCGACTTACCAAAGGTTGGTTAACAAGACGTTCGACTGCCAGATAGGGAGAAATATGGAAGTTTACATCGATGACATACTGGTGAAGAGTGGCACAGACGAGGACCATCTCGCCGATTTGAGGGAAACCTTTGATAATCTAAGGGGTATAAATCTCAAGCTAAACCCGGAGAAATGCTCATTTGGGGTAAGGTCGGGCAAGTTCTTGGGGTTCTTTGTTAGCGAAAAAGGAATTGAGGCAGACCCGACCCAATTGCAAGCTCTTACCGACATGACACCTCCTAAGAATATCAAGGAGGTCCAGATATTAACCGGGCGTCTCGCGGCCTTGAATCGATTTATCTCTCGTTCATCTGACAAGTGCGCTCCATTTTTTCAGGTTTCGAGAAACACCAAGCATTTTGTTTGGACGTCGGCTTGCAACGCAGCCTTTTTAGGGATCAAAACTTATTTATCATCCCTGAACCTTCTAACGAAGCCCCTGACAGGGGAGACTCTTTTTCTTTACATAGCGGTTTCAGATTTTGCAGTAAATGCGGCTTTGATCAGTGAGTCGGGAACGGTCCCCAAAGCGGTATACTTCGTGAGCAAAAGCTTACTGGATGCAGAGACACGATATTTGAAATTGGAGAAGATGGCCCTAGCTTTGGTGACCGCGGCACGAAAAATGCGACCGTATTTTCAGGCTCACCCCATTATCGTCCGAACCTCGTTTCCACTCAAGTATGTGCTTCAGCGACCGGACATGTCAGGAAGAATGTCTAAATGGTCGGTCGAGTTAGGCGATTTCGATATCAACTTTGAGCCATAGACAGCTATCAAAGGCCAGGCTCTGGCCGATTTTATAGTTGAATTCCATTCCGACCGCCCGAACCAAGACGCACCGCCTGAATAGGACGAACCGAATGAGTGGGTTATCCGAACCGATGGTGGGTCGAACGTCAACGGATGCGGTGCGAGCGTACAGATAGTCAGCCCAATGGGCATAAGTATGCATCAGGCAATCCGATTTAGTTTTACCCCTTCTAACAACAAAGCCGAATACGAGGCTGCTATAGCCGGTTTGCGACTAGCACAGGTATGCGGAGCTACGCCTGTGCGTCTTGTTAGTGATTCTCAGCTTTTGATCAATCAAGCCTCGGGAGCGTCGGAAGCTAGGAAAGAACATCTGGTTCAGTACTTAGCATCATTACGAGTGTTAGCCGCTTCATTCACCAAGGTAACGTATGAGCATGCCCCAAGAACCGAAAATATGGTAGCCGACTCCCTAGCATCGGCCTCCTGCTCAAGAAGTTACCCCTGGGTAACCGAACAAGAAAACCCATTAATCATAAAGAGGAGTGAACTGGATAATCGACCAAAAATTGCTTGTCAGGTGTCTTCGGTAACTTTTTCAGATTGGCGAAGTGATATTATTGCTTTCCTGGCCGAAAGATTACTACCGGGCGATAGTATCTCGGCTCGGAAGATACGAAACAAAGCCCGGGGCTACGTTTTGTTGGGGGACATATTATACAAAAATTTGTTTAGCAGGCCTCTACTGAGATGCTTGGGGGTAAACGAGTCACAGATCATTGTATCTGAGTTACACGACGGAGAGGGCGCGACTCATTGTGGGTACAAAGCACTGATAAGAAGAATTTTTCTCGCTGGTTTCTGTTGGCCAACAGTAACGACTGATGCTCGGCAGATAGTAAAAACCTGCGACACTTGTCAAAGATTCGCGAACGTGATTAACATGCCCGCAGTCCCTTTGGAATCCATATCCTGAAGGCCTACCTTTTGACCGATGGGGAATCGATCTCGTAGGGCCATTACCGATGGCATCCGGTGGAAGACAAACGATCGTGATGGCTGTGGATTACTTCTCCAAATGGGTAGAAGTCGAGCCATTATCAGCTACAAAGACTAAGGATATCATCAAATTTATTTGGTCAAATATCTGTTGTAGGTTCGGGGTACCTCAGAAGCTCACCATGGATAACGAACCTCAATTTGACAGCAGTGAGATGAAATCTTTTTGTACAACCCATAGGATTAGGCAACGCTTCTCCGCCCCTTTCCATCCCCAAGCGAACGGGCAAGTCAAAGTTACGAACCGAACCATTTTGGACGGACTTAAAACGAACCTAGAAGGAAAAGCTGGCAAATGGCCGGATTACTTGCAGGAAGTGTTATGGGCTTAGCGAACGGCGACCAAAGAATCGCCTTATGCCTTAGTATATGGGATGGATGCGGTCACCCCAGTAGATTTAATCCTCCCGTCTTTTAGGGTCGATAGCTATGATGAAAATAAAAATGAGGGTGACAGACGACTAGCTCTAGACCTGATAGAAGAAAAACGGTACCGAGCTCAACTAAATTCTTTACATTATCAGACCCTCATGAGGAGTCGGTATGCGTCAAAAGTGCGTCGGCGAGAGTTCAAAGTTGGGGATAGGGTTTTAAGAAGAGTTTTTCTGCATACCAAAGACAAAATCTTCGGTAAGCTCGCCCCGAACTGGGAAGGACCATACATAAAGTGGTGGAAAGAGTTAAAAGCGGGACATATCGGTTGCAGGACAAGCTCGGACGTTCGTTAAGGCTCCCGTGGAACATTGAACATTTGAAATTATATTTGGAGTAATTCTGTTGATTTTTGTGAATTTGTAAGCATTGTTTGTGTAAAAACCTTTGGTCGGGGATGCACTCTTTCCTACCTCGGTGGTGCGAGCAGGTTTTAATGAGGCATCCATAGCAACTAACCTTTTTAATCCAAAATTTTGCCTTTAAATCTCAAAAGTATTAAAAAGGAGTCCATCGACTCACGAGCTGATGGACGATTTTTTAGTAATCTTAATTGCTCTACAGAACCTTCATAGGTTTTTCAGTGTTGAAACTCATCTACAATTTAATTCCCGACCCTATGGGAAGATTTTCAATTTTACATTGATCAACAGAACCTTTATAGGTTTTTCAGTGTTAAAACTGATCTACAATTTAATTCCCGACCCTATGGGAATATTTTCAATTTTACATTGATCAACAGAACCTTCATAGGTTTTTCAGTATTGAAATTGATCTACAATTTAATTCTCGATCCTATGGGAAGATTTTCAATGTTGCAATTGATCAACAGAACCTTTATAGGTTTTTTAGTGTATAAACTGATCTACAATTTAATTTGATCAATAGAACCTTCGTAGGTTTTTCAGTGTTGAAACTGATCTACAATTTAATTCTCGACCCTATGGGAAGATTTTCAATGTTGCAATTGATCAACAGAACCTTTATAGGTTTTTCAGTGTTCGAATATGGGAAAATTTTCAATTTCACATAGGTCGACCAAACCTCGCAAAGCATAGTGTAAATAACATCACAATTATGGATATTGATTGTTCAAAAACATCGGTTACAAAAACGGTGTAAAGGGGTTCTACAGACCCAATAGTTACAAAATTTAAATACGAAGACATAGGAGGTCAAGCATCCTCGTCCTCAGACTCGGTTTCGGCGTCGTCTGACTCTTCGTCCTCACAGACCACACCAGCGGGGCGATCGGCGTCAGGAACATCCAACCACATTGACCTAAGGGGAAGGTCGGGGAAACGGTGATGAAAAGTCAGCACATAAGCGGCTTTAGCCTTGGCCGTCTCCTTATCCATCCACTTCTGGCACTTGTCAGCGAAAAGGGCATTAGCACTCTTCCAGTCGGCAATTTATTGCACCAACTGCCCCGCACGGTCATCCCCCTCTTTTCTGACTTGCGCCAAGGTTTGTTCGACCGTCTTCAGTTGCTTTTCTAAAAGCTTATGTGCCGCATTTCCTTTCTTCACCTCCTCCTCAAGCGAGACAACTTTCCCCTCCGCGTCCGACAGCTTCTGGCTCAGCTCCCCTGCCCGCCTCTCTTTTATCGCCAAGGGCACGATCATGTTATACAAAGACAAGGATAGCCCGTCTGTTATCCGTAAAGGAAAAGTATGCGGACTCCCGGGCACGGATAGCACTGGCAGCTGCGTAACGCTCGACGACGCCACAGCATTTTTTGAGGCCTTAGAGGGACTAGCATCGTCGGGGATCACAACTACGGGATCGGCTAAAGTCGCACCCTTAACCCCCTCCCCCCCCCCCCTCATATTGCTCAAAGAGCTCCGTGACAGTTGTATTATCAGCACAAGCATACGCCGCGGCAGATCCGCCCTCCTTCGAGCGTTTTGGCTTTTTGGCCTGAACACCATCTACTGCACCCTTCCCCTTCCGCTTCTTGGCCATCTCTTCGCACCGATGGTTCTTATCATCCTCAGCGGGAGCCTCATCTTTTTGTCCCTCCGCTTCGACTTCTTCAGCATCGGCATTTTCCTGCTCGGCCTCTTCATCCGATTTGGGGCGCTTGCTAGGAGCCTTATTGCGCTTCGGGAGAAACAAGTGGACGTCGGGCGCATCCGTTTTCGCGACTATGTCCACCAGGCTGGGTGGTTGGCGCAGCTGCTCAATAGTGAGCGGTTCAGGCGAGCAACGCCAGAGGTTACTCGCAATCAGGTTTGTATTTTTGAAGGCGCGGTGGAACGCCCGACCCCAATGCTTCCTGGCATAGTCCTTCAAAATTTGAAAGGTGACTTTTCCAGGTTTGAAGTGATCCTTCTTCAACCCATGTATAAACTCCTGCGACACTGCACAAAGGATCGGTCCATTACGTAAAAAAGAAAAAATGTAATATATATATATATACCATCACGAACCCAGGTCCGCAGTAGTCGCCTCGGGTTTTCCTTGCTATAGGGGCGGCCATTTTCCCAGCTGCCACTGAGGAAGACGAATCGGTGTTTCCAACCTTTGTCGTCTTCGAGAAAGTCATTCACAATCTTCCAGGTATTGGCCAAGGAAGAATAGAAGAAGGGGGACTTGGGAGACTTCGAGAGCCCGGACATGGCTATGTACTTAGCCATTGGCATAACCCGACCCGATAGGCGTGAGGTCATTATGCATGACATCAGCATATACCATGCGTTGGGCGTTAACTGAGAGGGGCAGATCTGAAGGGTGCTGAAGTACAGAGCAATCTCAGGGTCCAGAGGGAACCGGAGGCCTCAGTTGAAGAGCTCTGTGAAAATGACGATCTCGCAAGACCGAACATGCACTGGCGTCTCACCAGGAGCGGGGAACCGGACATTGACACACTCCAGGATTCCCCACCGGATCATAAGCTCTGTCTGTTCTGCGGCAGAGAAATAGAGGTATTTGCCTTCGAAGAGGGAAATAATGTTGTCCCTTGGAAACAGGCGATGATAACTTGTGGTTATGACTGCCTCAATCTCCGCGGGAAGAGGCTCTTCGGGAGGAGCAGCAGCGTCGCCAACAGTGGTGATATCTTCCTCTGCAGGTAAAATAACCACCGCTGGCTCCTCGATGTTTACTGTCGAGACCGCATCAGACCTGGGGGGTTGGCCGCAGAAGGATCGGACGGTTGGACAAGATGATCTGCAAGACCGGAACTACTTCCGGTTTGGGCAAGTTGCGACTTTTTCTCGTTGTTGACGAGCACGCCCGGGCTCTAGTTCTTGACGGTTCTGGTTCCGTTGGTTGAGACCCAAATGGGTACGTACAGTATTAATATTGGTCTGGCACTCTTGTATATCGGGTGTAAGCTGGATTACCTCGGGAGAGTTATCTCCCGCGGGCGAAGTGGAAGTGTTTGATTCTCCCATGGAAAGAAATTTAGCTTTGCCTCGACGTCGAGATGGAAAAGGGGTCGGAGCAGGATAAGATTCACCGACGAAGGCGTCGGGCGGTTGAGTTGAGTAGTCGGGGAGTGCGAAGAGCTTCTGCTTGAAGGAATAACTATGGCCTCGGGGGTTCGAGCACCGGACGGTTCGGGCAAAGTAAAGGATTCGGCAGGGATCGGATCAGGAAGGACGGGGTCGTGAGGAAGCGGTACGGGTGTAAAGGGCTTGGTGCCAGAACTCCAAATCAGTCTCGTGGCTCGATACTCTTCAGCGCGGTCACCAATACTAGCCCAATCTTCAAATCCGAACACGGGCTCTTTCTTCTTCTTAGTTTTTGGTTTCGGCTTCGGGTTCCTATTTCTCATAAAACTTGCTCTCTCTCTCTCTCTAGAATGGTCCGGACAACACTTTCTCTCTAAAGAACTCCTCTGAGAGTGATTCTTGCTTATGAGGTATTTATAGGCCTCCACCCTTAACCGTCTCACGTACGGGGGAGTCCAAACGACGGAAAGCAGCGAAAGTCAAAGGGCCTCTTGGAAAACTGTGCAGACAAGCACGCTTCGAGTACTCGGATGACACGTGTAGCTTTTAATCAGACTAGCGTTGTAGGTCTACACCAGCTAGCTCAGATAGGTACGCTAGGTGGGCCTCATCTACCCGGCTTATTTTTTAAAGCCCGATCACCGGTTTAGGCCCATGTGGAATCTGCCAAAAAGGATCGGAAGCAGACCCATGGTAAGTTGTTGCAGCATCGGGACGATTCACGATCGTCCCGGTAACAAGGAGTATGGAAGATCGGTCATCATTCAGGAGAGCTTTCAACCGAGGCAATCCGGTCAATCGGTACCGAGGTCTAAGGGACGGAGGCGTTTCGAACTGATTCTTTTACAAGTCTTCATTCCCGATGCTCTTGAAGACTGGAGGGCTACTGATAAGGGAGTGATTTGCGGATCTTAATAGAAAATGAGTTAATTGTAAATAGAAGAGGATAAATATGCCTATTGTTATATTTATCGTTTATTAGAAGGCAATTTGTAAACAAAGTATTTTGTAAAGGACTAAAGGTGAAATAAAACAAGACCACCAAGGACATAAACGGGTCCACCATTCCCCACTATAAAAGGGAGCCCATTATTTTTGGTAGGTGGGACAATTCATTATTATATTCTCTTTCTACTTTATCTCTCTATATTTTGAGTTTTAGTCACATCAGGTCCAAGATCCAATATTCTTCTTTCTTGTTATTTATTCTCTTATCAGGAGTCTTCTCTACTTTCATAGTTGTGCTTGTCACCATCTGCTATTGTATAGAAAGGAAGGTCTTCGTATTCCGCAAATTTCCACAAAGGACCAAGGATCCTCTTCGGGAAAGTCTCGTGAAATACCAAGGCCATGTCGAACTTAATCTCATCATCTCTCTTCTCCAAAGAGTCCACCACTTCGGAAGCATACTTCTTTATTCCTGACGCTATGTCCTCGGCTTGCTTTTTTACTAGCGATGTATTCTCCTCTGTCTTCTTCTTAAGAAGATTCTCCAAGTTGACTTTGTCTTCGGATAAAATCTTGACAGTACTATCTCAAGCATCTAGTTGCTCCTTCAAAATTGTGATCTCGTTAGAGGAAGAAGTTTCAGTCCGGAATACTTGGTCTGGAGGTCTTTCTGAGCATCTTGTGACTTGTGCAGTTCGGCGACTAAATCCTCATTTTCCTTCCTTAAGGATTCAATGCTTTGCTGAGCGGTAGAGAGACTATTCTTCAAGTCTTGGTTTTCTGTAGTCGGGGAGTTTATCCTAGTTGTGTATTCCCTCTCTTGCCTTTTTAGGTCAACCACCGAACGGATATAACCTAAAAGGACATGACTCAAAGTGTCTTGTTCGCTTGATATCACGTATGTCTCACCGTTATGAGTTACAGCGTTCGCCAAATTGATGTGAGGATAAGGCCCCGCATAATAATCATTGTCCAGATCACTAAAATACATATTAATATTCTGAAATGCATCTAGATTGACCTCCCCTTCAGCAGTGGCCTATTCGGAATGAAGGTTAGGTGGAATTTCCTCTTGCAAAGTAGGATCGGCAGGAATAGGAGGAGGGAGTTCAGAAGGACGCAGAATTATCTCTGATCCCAGGGTAACTTTCTTTTTCTTTGCAGTTTTTTCATCACTGCTTGCTTTCCATCTCTTATCCTTTCTTGTGATTTGAGGTGGGTCATCCGATCCACGAGCCTCTTTGACTGTAACTTCAACTGTCTCCAACAAAGCAACATTGATTCCTCATTGACTTTCCAAACTAACCTCTTTGGTGACTTGCTGGGATGGGTTCGCTGTGTTTTTTTTATTTATCTTGTTCTTCATCTTGTCTAGGTGGCTAGGGGATTTGACTCTGGAAGGCACCTTAGCCTCAGTTCTCCTCCGAGATGACATCCGCGGGAGGAGGAGTTATTAGTTGTTCCCAAGTAAGGTCTTTATTTCCTGAAGTGTTCCACATGTGAGACCTTACGAAGTTCCCTGAAGTTAAGCAATTGTGGAAACCGTTCTCCCATTTCTCTTATGCCCATGCATTTAGCTTAATATGGGTGCTTTGGCATGCCTCCAAATAATCTGAAAACTTCTTCGAAACTACAAGGAAACATAATTATTAGATCAGAATAATAACAGAGTGTCTAGAAATTAAGGAAAAAATAAATGAAGGTTACTATACTCTTCCAGCGACTGGTCAGTTGGATTGGATTAGTGGCAGCTCTTATCTTCTTCCCGTTCTCTCATGCGCCATTGATAAACAGAAATTGGGTCCTCGATGGATTTTCGGACTTCAACAAGTCATTTACCACGTTATAATCGTTCCCCATGTATTAGTGGTAGAAGGGGATGTGGTGGTTCTTGCACAGACTCACTACAGCAGTAAATTGCTCCATGGGTAGTGGGATCTTTGATAGCCTTGAGGCCATTATATCGGCCAACAAAGTGTACCATGCATTCGGACTTAGCTAACTCGAATATAGTTTTACCAGATGAAAGTACTCAACTATCATTGGATCCAAAGGGAACCGAAGTCCCAAATTTAGCACTTCAGTGTATACTACTAGCTCGTAAGATTTGCAGTCCAAATGAGTCTTTTGAGTGATTGGGATTCTCACTTTGACAGATTCGGGAAAGCCCACTTTGTCCGGACATGACCCATCTCAGTGGTATGGGTGTATACATAAGCTATGTTTTGGAGGGCTATCAGGTACTTCACGCTAACTTTCTAAAACATTGGCCCCACTTTCACTTCCAAGCATTCGGAAGTGACTCAGTGTTGGGAAGAACTACTTCAACTTTGCCTTTCCGATCTGCTGCAAGTTCCTTTATTTTTCTTGACGTCTCAAAAGGAGTATATTCTATACCTTCCTTTATGGTCTCTTCCATTACGCTTGACTTCTGTTCGGATGGCTTAGTTTCTGTCATGGGATTTATCGTCTCCAAACTAGCAGTTTTCGAAGAACTATGAGTAGTTTTAGCTTTGGATTGACAAGTTATTCAGCGAAGGGTGTTTTTCTCAGTAGACTTTTCAACATCCGAACCCATTGCTAGGAAAGACGAAGGTTTCCTAACACTAGAAACTGCATTTTTCTTTAGCTAAGGGGTTTTGGGAATCTTGAAATAGAAGACCATGACTAAAGAGGAGATAGGGATGGGACAAAAGGTACTTTTCTGACCTTTGATATCTTCGATGATGATGAACCTTGGTCTGTGTTTGTTTTTGGTCGATCGATTTCTTCGCCAGGAGAGGCAGGGAGACCAGCTGCAATTCTTGCGTCTCTTGCAACTTTTCTTGTTTTCTCCAAATCAGATAAATTTAGCCAACCCCATTTTACCAATGTGTTTCTGGTTGTAAACATAAATATACTCAGACACAATTTAAGAAGATTACTAAGCTTTCTCTCTCTGAAAATGTTTGTGTTCTTAGAAACAATAGAACAGTAAAATCGATTTATATAACAATGAAAATGTGCGAGTTTACATAGGAGAAGACAAACCGATCAAAATAATGATTAGGGGCTATAAAGTATGAAGGTTACACCTTATGTAACGTTTTAGCCAAGTGGGTACATGAATATAGGAGAAACAACGGCTGAGAGGTCGAACCACAACTTGACGCGTGTCCCACGTCGAATAATGGATTTTAGAATTCTTAACAGTAAAGTTAGTCTCTTCGGGATCCGATCAGAATGACTCTTGAACTTCTTAACAGTAAGGTTAATTTCTTTAGGTCATGATGAGTCCGAATACTGTTTCCTCTCCGGACAGGGACAGATCGGACCAAGGCCACCAGACCGGACAGGCCACTTCGAACACTTAGCCCATTGGACTGTTTGAACTATGACAAAAGTACTAAAAAACCTAAAAACTTCTTGACTAAGCTGCTTGCTCTCCTACTAAGAGCTCATGGGTCTTTAAACATGAGCCGGGTCCATTAAACATGACCCGAAAACCCATAAAGCCCAGATGTAAGGGTATAAATACCCAACCACCTGCATTAAATATGGGTAATGAAAATTAACTACAACCAGGCTGCTTAATTCTCCCTCTACTCTCTACTCAAAACATTAAACACATACCAACCATCACAAACTCTAAAACAAATTACCAAATTACCCTCAGACGAAAATTAATCACACCAAATTGGCGACCATAGTGGAAGAACGAAGGTGCCTGAATCGAGCATTCGAAACTAACAAGAAAAGTCAGTCCGAATGAATCCGGACGCCCCGGAAGTGCCACCAGCTTTGTTCGAAGTGGTGGGTGAAAACGATGAATACACTATCGAGGAGTGCGATAGGCTAAAAGGCGAGATAGAAGCTTTGAGGGCAGAAAAGGCTAAGATGGGCATGAAAGAAAAATCGAAAGCGTCAGTTGCTCATCACACCGATAACCCTAGAGAGCATGAGCCCTCAAGGACTCATGTGAGTACCAAAAAGACTCATGCCAGCTCCAAAAAGTCTCACCGGTCTAAGCCAGTGGAGAGTTCTGACTCAGGCTCAGAGTCTTCTGATAGCTCTTCGGATGATTAGGGAGTTGAAGAATCCTTATCCTCTAGCAACGATGAGGGTCGAACTAAAAAGAAGCAAAAGCTGATCAAAAAATATTCAAGAAAAAGAGATAGACATGGAAAGTTGAAGAAGAATATTGGCAAGGGGTCATCTCACAGCCCGAGGCATGTAGATAAGATGCTGATGGATCCTTTTGCCTTCCACAATGAACCAGGTATATTTGCTGCTCCCAATGAAGATACTGTGTTCAATCGTGGCTGAAATTGGAGGCAATCTCCATTGTCTTCCAAAATTTTGTCTGGAAACCTCCCTAAGAGGTTCGATAGCACCAAAATGGAAAAGTACGATGACAGTACTGATCCGGACAATCATTTGGAGCAATTTAAAAACTTTATGATGAACTTTGATGATGATGACAAGCTACTTTGTAGAGCATTCTCCCAATCGTTTATGGGGAGTACTCTAAAATGGTATAACAGCCTACCACAAGGCTGTATCAAGAATTTCGATACTTTTTGGGTGGCCTTTCGAAGGCAGTTCGTTGGGAGTAAATAATTAAAGGGCAATGGAGACATAATAATCCATTGTGCCCAAGAACCGAACGAATCATTGAAAGAATACATAAGTCGTTTTGTGAACATCAAGAATGGGTTGGCTGATTGCTTCGAGCAAGTTGCAACAGCATCTTTGAGACAGGGCTTAAACCCTGGGAATTTGGCGGATTCGGTGACCAGAAAGAAAGCCATGACTTGGGGAGGGTTGCTGAATCAGGTTGGAAAGCAGATTAACGTTGACGAAACAAAGAAGACTAGGGTGCACAGGCAGGTGAGATCTACCCCGGTGGCACCAAACCCCAATCAGAATCAGTCCGGGAACAAGGCAAAGGAGACCGGACAGGGGCATGGCAGGGCTAAAGCTCAATCTCAGCCAGCTGCACCTGCTCAGAGTCAGCAATCCAGAAATAAGAGAGGGCCTTGGTTTCAACCGGAGTGGTTCGCAGAATTGAAAGAAAGCGTGGCCACCATTTATGATAAAACAAAGGAAGAGGTGCACTATAGAAGACCGGCCACACTGCAATCTCCTAGAGAACATCGCAATAACTCTTTCTGCCAATATCACAATGATACTGGCCATACCACCGATGATTGTATAGGTTTGAAACAAGAAGTTCAGAACTTGATTTAAAGGGGAAAGCTGGGGGCTTATGTCAAAAGAAGAGGAGGTAACAGACCTGACAATACTCACCGGGTTGGTCAGAGTAATGTTGCTTCGGAGGGAGCCATGGTTATAATCGAAAGGTTTGATGTGGAATCAGAATACTTGGATCCTGATCCAACTCGAAATAGAGTGGGTACAATTGAGGAATCTTCTAGAACGGTCTCCGGGCTCATCAAGTTTTTTGAGTCACTAACAATTTTCGGAGGAGATACTATGACAGCTCCTACTGTTTCTTCGAGGAAGAGGCATGTTCATACTTTAGCTACCCAGCTAGAAGGAGGCATGACCTCCTATCAATCGCAAATTTCGTTCCCCTTCATTGTTTTTGATGAAGATGACTTAAGAGATATAGCTGGCCCTCATGAAGATGTTGTTGTCATAGGAGTATATATTGGGGGTAATGACATAAGACGAATCTTGGTGGATACTGAAGCTCAGCCAATATCATTTTCTTAACCACATACAAGAGAATGAAAAATCCAGCCGTAATTCAGAGTTCGGACAGATCAATTGTGGGCTTTACTGGCAGCTCAGCAGATGTGATCGGGGAGTTCGAAGAAGAAGTTTTGTTGGGCAAGGGCCCTTTCAAGAAGATGGTCAGGATACTTTTCATTGTGGTAGATTGTCCCACTTACTATAATTCTATTCTAGGGAGGTCTTGGCTCTCTAGGATGCATGCAGTGGCTTCGACAGTCCACCAATGTTTGAAATATGCTGTTCAAGGACATGTGGGAGTTGTCCGAAGCAGTCAAAAAGTTGCAAGAGAATGTTATGCTACAGCCCTGGCTCCCCGCACGTTGGGGGCAGTTCGTATCAACGAGCAATAGCAATTTGAGGGGCTTTCTGGGGGTGAGGGTGAAATTGATGACCCCAGAGAGGCCCCTGCAGTATTAATACCAGTTGAAAAGGTAGAGACACATTGTTTAGAAGAAGGAAAAAGTGTCAAGATAGGGTCTAAAATGTCATCCGATCTGAAAAGTGAGATGTCAAAGTTTTTGAAAAGCCATCAGCATGTTTTTGCTTGGTGCAATGCTGATGTTACTGGGGTTCCAGCAGATGTGATATCACACCACCTATCTGTCCGGAAAGATGTAGCACCAGTGGTTTAAAAGAGAAGGGCTTTTTCCAAGGAAAAGGCTGATGTTATTGTACAAGAGGTTGACAGGCTTACAAAGATGGGGCATATCAAGGAGTCTCAATATCCTTTGTGGACTGCCAATCCGGTCCTGGTGAAAAAGAAAAATGACAAGTGGCGTATGTGCATTGACTTCACAGACCTTAATAGGGCTTGCCCAAAATATCTGTATCCAGTTCCCCAGATTGACCAGCTAGTAGACTACACCTCTGGGAATAAGTTTTTATCCTTTATGGATGCTTTCTCCGGATACAATCAGATCCAAGTAGATCCGAAGGATCAAGAGTATACCATATTTGTCACTTACAGGGGTCTTCATTGCTACAAGGTAATGCCGTTTGGATTGAAATATGATGGGGCTACTTATCAGAGATTGGTGAACAAAGCCTTTGCTGATCAGATTGGAAGGAATATGGAAGTATACATCGATGACATGATGGTGAAAAGTGTGGATGAGCAATTGCATTTTGCTGACCTCCAAGAAACTTTTACCAACTTGGTAAAGGTGAATTTGAAGTTAAATCCAGAAAAATGTGTGTTCGGAGTGCAATCCGGGAAGTTCCTAGGTTATATAATAAGTGAGCAAGGGATACAGCCCGATCCGGACCAGTTTAATGCTCTATTTCAAATGGAGCCTCCTCGGAATATTAAAGAAGTACAACGATTAACGGGGAGGTTAGCTGCTTTAAACAAATTTATCTCAAGGTCTTCGGACAGATGTGCCCCATTTTTTCAAACCTTGAAGGGTGCGAAGGGATTTGACTGGACCTCACAGTGTGATGAGGCTTTCAATGAAATCAAGAAGCATCTGTCCTCTCCCAAAACCTTATTTAAACCAGATGATGGAGAGACACTCTTCGTATATTTGGCAGTTTCAAGTTGTGCCATCAGTGCTGTGTTAGTGAGAGAAGTGGATAACTACCCCCATCCAGTGTACTACATCAGCAAAAGCTTGATAGATGCAGAAAGGGGTTATTTGAAACTTGAAAAATTAGCATTGGCCCTGGTGATAGCTGCAAGAAAGATGAGGCCTTATTTCCAGGTTCATCCTATTATCGTTCGAACGTCTTTTCCTTTGAAGAATGTTCTCCAAAATGCATACATTTCAAGTAGGATGACTAAGTGATCGGTAGAATTGGGGGATTTTGATATAGATTTTGCTCCTCGAACAGCAGTCAAAGCCCAAGCTGTGGTTGATTTTTTAGTTGAATTCCACTCTGATAGAGATTTAGAACAGACTACTGAGGTGAAAGACAAAAAGGTCTGGGTCGTCCGGACGGATGGGGGATCCAGCACTATGGGATGTGGTGCAGGGGTGTGCTTGACTTCTCCATATGGTGACAAAATGTACCAGGCTATATGCTTTGCTTTCAGGGCTTCCAATAATGAGTCTGAGTACGAGGCAGCTATAGCTGGTTTGAAGTTAGATTTTATTTGTGGGGCTAAGAGAGTCAAGCTATTAAGTGACTCCCAGCTTCTTATTCACCATGCCCAAGGTCAATTCGAGGCTAAAAAGGAACAGCTAGTGAAGTATTTACTTCTTCTTAAAAATGAAGCACTCAAGTTTAAAGGCATTATTTATGAACATATACCCCAGACAGAAAATGAGTTGGCAGATTCATTGGCAAGCATAGCGTACACAGAGTCGTATCCATGGATCCATGTGCTGGAGAGCCCCTCCATTCAACTTAATATGGATAAAGAAGAAGAAATTTTTCAAGTACAGGTGAAACAACCTCAGGATTGGAGATTTCCTCTCCTGAAATACCTCTCCGACGGCATCGTGCCTCCTAGAATTAATCACTGGCAAGAAAACTGAAACACAAGGCTCGTGGTTTTATCATACTGAGAGACATTCTGTATAAAAAGTCTTACAGTAAACCTCTTCTGCGCTGTTTGGGGGTTGATGAATCTCAAGTAGTCCTCTCTGAATTGCATGATGGCGAGGGATCAACTCATTGTGGATTCAGGGTTCTAACAAGGAGAGTTTTACTGGCCCGCTACTATTGTCCATCTATCATGCAGGATGCTAAAGAGCTAGTAAGAAGGTGTGTCCCATGCCAGAGATACAGCAATGAAATTCATGTCCCAGCCATTCCTTTAGAGTCAATTTCTGAGCCTATACCTTTTGCTCGATGGGGGTTGGATTTAGTGGGGCCTCTCCCTATGGCGTCCGGAGGGCGCAAAACTATAACCGTTGCTATAGATTACTTTTCGAAGTGGATTGAAGCAACCCCTCTAGCAGGAACAACGTCAAAAGCCGTCATAAAATTCATTTTATCCAACATTTGTTGCAGATTTGGTGTTCCACAAAAGATAACGACAGATAATGGGCCACAGTTCGACAATAGGGAAGTGGAGAGTTTCTGTGCCTCAAGAGGTATACAACATTTTTTCTCTTCACCTTTCCACCCACAAGCAAATGGTCAGGTTGAAGTGGCTAACAGAACTATACTGTCCGGTTTAAAGAAGAATTTGGAAGGGGCTGCTGGGAAGTGGCCTAGTTATTTACAAGAAGTTTTGTGGACCTACCGGACAACACCTGGGGCTGCAACACAGGAGTCACCCTTTGCTTTGGTCTATGGGATGGATGCAATAACTCCCTTAGAAGCAACTCTCCCATCATTTCGTGTTCACAACTTCTCCGAATGCGCTAACGAAGTGGCAATCAGAAGTCAGCTCGACCTAGTAGAAGAAAGACGAGTTAAAGCTTACCTTAGAGCTGCACACTATCAGGGTTTGATGAGAAGCAGATTTGCTTCTAGAGTTAAAAAAAGAGATTTCCAGCCGGGGGACAAGGTATTGAGGAAAGTCTTCTTACACACTAAAGAGAAGCTGCTCGGCAAATTGGCCCCGACTTGGGAAGGACCTTATATGGTTGTTGAAAGGCTTAAACCTGGAACATATTGGCTAGAAGACAAGGATGGAAGAGTTCTGACCCACCCTTGGAATATCGAACATCTCCGGATGTACTTGGAGTAGCATTTGTGTAAATATTTACTTGTTTAAACATCCATGTAAATATTTGGGGGCATACTCTTTCCTACCCTGGTGGCGCGGGGAGGTTTTAATGAGGTGTCCGGGTTTTTAATGAAATTTGATGCCTTCTTAAAAAAAATTCGAAGTATTCTTACTTTGTCTTTTGTCACACCATCCGGATTGAATTAAAAGAGTGATGACCACTTAAACATTCGTCATCGGAGAATTTAAACACTCTCGCTATGAAATAACTAAGAGCTATTTAAACACTAGCCACCAAAATTGAAACAGACTATGAAAGAATGTGAGAATTGTGCAAAACAATGATATTCATTGAAATAACTTAAGTGCCTTGGCCTTCCAAGGACTTTCAATTTGTCAAGCGGAGTAAAAGATCTATCCGGTCAAGATACCGGACACACTTACAAAAAGAGTGCCTTGGCCTTCCAAGGACTTTAGTTTAGATAACATGAAAAGTAAAAATTAATTCATAATTTAAGGTTGAGCCTTTGAAGATGGCTCAGCTTCATCTATCTTCTTCTTCCCCTTGGGATCATCTTTCTCTTCGTTTGGGCTCTCCCGGTGTTTTCTTCGTCATCAGATGAGGAGGCACTGGAGAAGTCAAACCTGTCGCCTTCGGCCATTGTGTGATATGGGAGGTCTTCAGGCTCTACGTGAAGCCATAAATCCCCCAGGTTCCTCTTCGGGAACTTCTCATGAAAGAGCAGGACCATGTCCGATCTCACCTTGGCATACATTTGCTCTTGAGTGTCTATCACGTTGTTGGCATAAGCATCGATCTTGGACTGAATTTTGGCCTCCTGCTCCCTTAGCAGATCAGCTTTCTCCCCTGCAACTTGGGACACTGCGTTTTCAAGAGCAATCTTGTCACTGGTCAAGTTGTGGATAATTTGATCTTTGGCATTGGTCTCCTCTTTTGAAGAGTTGAGGTCTTTCTCCAGTCCGGACAACTTCTCCCGGAGCTCCCTGATAGTGTCTTCTAGAGTGGCAACGTTTGTGGTACTCACCTCTTGGCTTTTCTTCAGCTCTTCGTTTTCTCCCATTAGAATGGCAGCATTTGAAGTGGCAGTAAGAAGGTCATCGGACAGCCTCTCTTTGTCAGACTTGAGGTCTTTGATAAGGTCTTCCTGACTTCGAACTTGTTTCTCCAACGCAAGCACCGACTGAACATTTCTTAATAAAGAGTGAGCTATAACATCCCTTTCACTTGAAATAGTAAAAGTCTTACCATTAAAAGTGACGGTGTTTGAAGTGCTCGGAGGGAGATAAGGCCCAGTAAAATCATCTCTGGGGAGATTGATAAATTACTCACCAAGCCCACCAAGACCAGTGATGCCTACCCCATCAATGGTAAGACCTCCCCCTTCGACCTCATCGGTTTGAAAGTCACCAGGTATCTCCTCTGCTTGTGTTGGGTCAGTGGGGTCAACTTGGGGGAGAGGCTCCGGAGGTCGGAGAGAAAGTTCATCACCCTTAGAGGTCTTTTTCTTCTTGGCCTCCCTGTCATTGCTTTCAGCTCCCCGTTTACGGTCTCTTTTGGAAGCCCTTGGAGGATTTGGGGAGTGAACTTCTTGCCTAACACTCTCCTGCACTACCGCTTCCAAAAGAGAAACACCAATCTGGCTTGGAGATGGCCCCTCCGGATTTGTTAAAGCAGCTTCCTCCACCTCGGCAGGGTCCGCTCCACCTACCACTTTCTTACCTTTTTTTATTTTTGCCTTTCATTTTGCTCGGGGCCTTGGCCCGGCCTGGCAAGTAAAGTGTTCCATCCGGTTCGTGTGTCCTCTTGAGCACTACATCCGGAGGGGGTTGAGTGGTGAGCTCTTCCCAAGTTAAATCCCTTCGGCCAGTAGTATTCCAGAGGTGGGATCTTGCTAAGTTGCCCCCCGTGAAGGCATCGTGGAACCGGTTTCCCCACCGTTCAGCAGCCTAAGCATTGATCTTGGTGCAAGTAGTCTGCCCGGACTTTAGATAGTCATTGAAGTCCTTGGGCAATTCTGCTAAGAAGAAGACAAAGTCAATCAGTTTAAACAAATGTGATAAAAGAAGAAATAAAAATATGAAGTAGGAGACTTACGATCACTCCTCCATCTGCTGGTGAGGAGACTTGGGTTGACTCCAGCCTTGATCTTCTTCCCGTTCTCCCAAGCACCACTCACGAACATGAATTGAGTCCTTCAATTCCTCTCCGACTCTAGCAGGTCATCAACAGCTTTGAATTTATCCCCCATATCGAAGTGGTAGAAGGGGATGTGGTGGTTTCTGCAGAGACTGGCCACAGCAGCAAACTCCTCCATTGGTAGAGGAATCCCGGAGAGCCTAGAAGCCATAATACAGGCCATGAGGGTGCACCAAGCATTAGGGCTCAGCTGGCTTGGACAAAGCTTTATCAAAGGAAAGTATCTGACAATTTATGGGTCCAAGGGGAATCTGAGCCCCCAGTTAAACAGCTCCGTGAAGATGACTATCTCGCTCAATTTGCAGTCCATGGGAGTTTCGGGGTTTATAGGGATTCTTATCTTCACGTTCTCCGGAATTCTCCACTTCGTACGCATCCGGCCCAGCTCAGCTGTGTGGATGAATGCGTAGTTGATCTTTTGCAGGGCAAGAAGGTACTTGACATTGACCTTGTGAAAACAAGGCCCCACCCTTCCTTCAAGACACTCCGGCAGATCCGGATGCCTCAAACACAACTTTTCCTTGCCTTTATGTTTTTGGGAAGCAACAGCACTACTAGTCTATCCGGAAGGCTCAGACTCGAATGGAGCCTCTTCGATAGAGTCCTCCATTACTTCCTCCATGATTGATGAGGGGTTTTCAGTAGTAGTGGTAAGGGGAAGGTTTAGATTCGGCTCAGCCTGGCTTCCGGACTGCTGCGCTTCAGTATTCTCTTGGCGTCTGGCCTCCGGTAGGGGCTCTGGTATAGATATTTCTCTTCGAGGGCTTGAGCCACTGCCCTCCGGACCGGACATCCTATCCTTGGGACCTCTAATGGGAACTTCTGACCCCGTACTACTGTCTTTGGCATCCGATTTCGAAGGGGTGCCCTTAGAAGCTTGACCCTTGACCAGCCAGCCTTTTATTCGGTCAACTAATTTCTGAGGAGAGGTTTCAGCGTCTGACCCCATAGCTAAGAAAGGGGAGGGTTTTTTAAAGCTTGTAACTGTTAAACCTGGTTCAACGATGGGCTCCGACTCTTGAACCGAGGAGCCTGAGATAATAGGTGAAAGATTGGTGTGAAATAACTTCTTCGGTATGATGCCCCTTACGGAGGAAGAACCTTAATCTGATTCTGTGGGTGAAGTTGCTGGTTTGTCGATGGGGCGAAGCGGGTAAGCCTGCTGCAATGCGCCTTTCCCTTTCAACCTTTTGCGCCTTTTCTAATTCAGAGAGATTGAGCCACCCGCCTTTGATCAAAGCGTTCCTCGCTGTGAACATAAACGACCTAAGCAAGAGTTTGATTTTGAGAGAGAAAGCTTTAAGGATTTGCATAGTGATGGTGCAACAGTTATTTCACACCTAAAAAATGGGCTCCTGATGAGTCCGAATACTGCTTCCTCTCCGGACAGGAACAGATCGGACCAAGGCCACCAGACCGGACATGCCACTTCGAACACTTAGCCCATTGGATTGTTCGAACTATGACAAAAATACTAAAAAACCTAAACACTTCTTGACTAAGCTGCTTGCTCTCCTACTAAGAGGTCATGGGTCTTTAAACATGACCCGAGTCCATTAAACATGACCCGAAAATCCATAAAGCCCAGATGTAAGGGTATAAATACCCAACCACCTGCATTAAATATGGGTAATGAAAATTAACTATAACCAGGCTGCTTAATTCTCCATCTACTCTCTACTCAAAACATTAAACACATACCAACCTTCACAAACTCTAAAACAAATTACCAAATTACCCTCAGACGAAAATTAATAACACCAGGTCAAATACAGAAGACAGATCGTAAGATCACTTCGAATATACATTGAGTTTTATTTTTTTAGAGTTAGCTCTTCCAAAGATTCTTTGCAAGACCTAAAGGGGCTATTGATAAGGTCAGATAATTTTGACACTGCTACCTACACATATCTGAAGGGCTGCTCGGACTTAACCAGTACCATGAGCAACCGAACAGGATAAAATTAGTGGAACATGACTCAGCTAGGCGTTGGTCAAATCAAATCTTGGGCTAATGGGTTTTTAAACTTAACTCAAGCCCACAATCCGACCCAAAAGGCCCATGGATCATTAATTAAGTATAAATACTCCAACTACTTTCATTGATGGGGTGATCATAATTTAATACGAGCCCACACCTTATTTATCTCTCTATATTCCACCTTAAACATTAAATTCCGAAAACACTTTACTAAATTACCCTCAATCAGAAATAACTCACACCAAATGCAACTTTTTTAACTTGTCTCGGGGCCAAACCATCTCTATTACACTCTCTAACTATTTTTTTGGCTACTCTGGACCGTTTTTACATTGCTCCCCACAACGTACTTCAGACACTAATCTTCCAAAAAAATTATTATAAGATATTGGCCCATCGACCACTATAAAATGGCATGCGGCCAAGCTCTACCACCCTTTCAAACTCCCCAAAAACTTTGCCACTTACCCCATGAAGCCTATGATAGTTCGATCTGATCGTAGGTTAAATGAAGGGTTCTCCACATGTCCGTGCATTGTCATAAACATGATATTGGTCAAGCTACCAATGTTAATTAAAACTCATTGGATTTCGTCACCTGCAATAGCAGCCAAATATGCTGATGATCCCGCCTCCATCGACCTCTCCTATATCTTCATCGTCAAAACAGAGCAACGGAGACGCATTTTGGTACAAATATGCTGACGCTCCCGCCTTTAAATGGGTATCCAAACTTATAGTGTGTTTCTTTCGGAAAAAATTAGAAACCTCTAAAAAGGTGTCCCCACAAAAAATAGTTAGAGAGTCAAAAAATTTGTAAAGTTTTCTAACTTTTCCTTTGACTTCGAGTTCTTCCACCTTCATAATCAGTTTTGGGTTCTAAATACTCCGAAGATACATCAAATAAATCGACTGGATCCAAATTATCAAAGTGTTTTCTTGTTTTAGGATCGTTACTACCTCCTTCTTTGTCGGGCTTTGCTAAGCGTTCTTTTTATAAACGTATTCAACTTCCCACTATCTATCAATACTTGGATTTATTTTTTCAACTTTATACAATACTTTGTCTCATGCCAGACGTCTTTATGATACTTACAAAACTTGTTTTTTCTACCCTCCCTCGGGGTTTTTATCGGGAATGTCTTGTTAAAATGTATGTTGTTTCGGGCTTTATCAAAAAAATTAGCCATGCACTCAGTCAATTCTATAAAATGAGTGGGTCAAACCCAGTTATTCTACATCGGTCTGGAAACCTGCTGATTTGACCTTGTCCTCGAATGCATTTGATTTGGAATTCTGGGTCATAACTTGATCAAATGATGAAAGGTTTAAATTGGTGGGTAATCGAAGCATGATCTGACACTTAAGTTTCTTCCAGAAGTATCTGATTATCTACTTGCACTAGATTAGCACCAAACGTCATAGCCTATTTCTTAGCAAAATTATCCCTTAAAATCGTGGGTAGGAGACCCATCATGTATGCCACACAAGCCACATTCTTTTCACAACCATCTAGCTCGTTTTTTATTTTAACAAACCACCTGGCATACTCCGTCAAGCTTTCTCCAACTTTCTGTCGGCAGTTAATGATCGTGTCTCCGTTGGCTCAGAACTTTTTTACTTCCCACAAAATGTTTCCTAATTATAATCCAAAACATATCAAAGTTTCTAATGCAAACTTGAGGTAATCGGTTGTACCACTTCAAAGGAATATCTTTGAACGTTTGAGAAAAATCACAGCACAGTAACTTGTTATCATCGTCGAAGTTTATCATGAAATTCTTGAATTGTTTGATATGGTTTTCCGAGTCCTAAATTACATTAACTTTCTCCAATCTGGAGATGTCGAAACGCTTCAGCATGCATCCTGACAAAATCTCAGCGGATAGAGCCTCTAACTATGACCCGACTTGTATAAACTTCCCCCTAAGCCTTCATTCACCATCGTGTACATACCTTCCTCAAAAGAATTCACAAATGGTAGCCGAACCTCTAATTACCCAACAGGTACTGGAGAGGATGGTTCATCTGAATCATAAGCGGAGTAGTCACTGGATTCAGTAGAGTCATACCATCATCGAGATGTTTTATCATTTTTAGAAATATCACGGCCTCGGTGTCTTTCTTAATCATTCTTCTCGACCCACCGATGGTCATGACCATACTCAAGTTCTTCAAAAGTATTCAAATCTCTTTGATTAGTTTTAGAAGTGGACTCTATGTACCAGATTTCTTCCACTATGGTCGCCAATGATGGTTTAAAAAATATCCAGAGCTAAAATATGGTCTAAAATACCTTTAGAACCAGTAGTTCGAGAGAGAAGTACGATAATTAGAGAGAGAAAATGCCAAAAGTGGTAATAGAATAATAAATATTCATCATTCCCCAGAAAGGGAATGTTGCTTTATATAGTAAAAGTGTTGGACCCAAAAACCACAAGGTTGACCAATTTAAGGTTATTCCATCCCGTTATTCTACTAATCTTACATATGTATATTTATTATTACATCGCATGCCCTTAATGTTACACGTTTTTTGGGTTTTATATTACAAAATTTATGTTAAACCAAGTTAACTCAATATTCAACCGATCCGGACCTGGTTCGGATAAATGACACCCTTATCACGAACAAATATAATAATCAATCACGATGATTGTACCAACAAGACGTTTTTCGCAACCAAAGCAGGGTTGATCATGGTAATGCCAGAACAGAATGTTCTTAGGAAAAATGGGTTTCCGGAAAAGATATCTCTTGAAGAGACATGAGTTTACCTATGGGAATCTGAATAATCATAACCCTTTGGAAGGGTTTGATCATTTGTTTAAAAGATAATCTCTTCGAGAACAAAGACACATTCTTATCAAATCTTCTAAAATCTCTTTTATGTCAAATCTCTCTTAAATAATCTAACACTATTAAACTTTATTTAGATTTTCTAGTTGCTTTAATCTAAATCTAAAATCTTGTTATATCCCAAAAGAACTTCTTGAATGTGTCTAATCAATAGAGATGACAAGAATTACCTTTTTTGGAAAAAAAATAGTCATATGTGTCTCAAGCTTCTATTTTTCCGGTAACTTTCAGGTGAATCTTCGATGAACTTTAACTTGATCAAATTTTGTAAGTTGTTATTTCAAATCTCTATTTTCTAACATAAGAACCCTCAGTTTCACTGTTTTTTTGAACTTATCATCAATTTCAAATCTATTCCCGGTAGTACTAGGTTCGGTCTCCATCGTCTTAACAAATGACATAACCTCCTCACTGAATACCATGTATGAGTTTATCAAAGCCATATGAATTCCAGGTTTCGTGCATCATAACCTATATATTTTGATTCATTCTGACTAGCTGAGGAACAAACAGTTTGATGTTCTTGGTTGAAGCTTATCTTGCCTCACATGTAAATAGGCAGAATACCCGAGCACTCTTATATGTTCCAACATAACTGTATTTCTAGTTTATACTTATTACGTACAATTTAAACTTTAGTGTCACATATGGAATTTTATTGATGATATATTCGAATGTCATTCTAAATTATTCTCAAAACCTTTGGCCCATTTTATCTTAGAAGCCTGCACCTATCTCTTTCCAGTAAGGTTCAATTTATTCTTTCAACAATTCTATTATATTATGGATTTTATCTTATGGTTCAATGTCTAGTAATATCAAGTTTAGAACAATTGCTAGTGAGTGCCTTATTCACTACTTCTTCAATGAATCTCTACCAACCTCTTCTATTTCCTAAAAATGTTAAATATTTCATCTTTAGTCTTCAATGGTATACTTATACTTTTGTGGAGTATTCATCCATCAAAAACATTATGTACCTTACACCACTAATGATGTGTTACCTTGTCAGACCCCACAGATCTGAATGAACATATTCAAGCACATCATTTCTTGTACAGTTTCTAGGAATGAACTTAGCTCTTTTGGTTTTACCTAACACGCAACCTTCACAAAATCTCAACTTATGAACTATTTCACCATCTAGCAATCCTTGTATGTTAGTTCAATAAGGTCTTTTTCACTCATATGCGCTAACCCCAGATGACACGGCTTGGTTGAATCTTTCTCTATACTAGACACCCCTCTGGCAAGAACACACCCTTTAATAAACTAACACATCACTAGTCATATAGGCTTTCATAACAACTAGTGAGCCTTGCAAAACCTTAAGTATGTTGTCTACACCATTATATGTAAACCCTTTCTCATCTAACATGCCAATAGAAATAGGGTTTTATTTAACATCGGATACATACCTTACATTTATTATCACCCTCTCAAATCTTGTAGACAACTTAAGTCGAGCGTTCTTCATCCCCTTTACAACATAGGGTTTATCTTTCCTGAAAACGATCGTGCCAACATCAAACAAACTCAGGTTTTCAAACCAATGTTTATTGGATGTCATATGAGATGAAGCTCCCGAATCCAATACCCATTTCTCACTATACGTGCAAGTAGAATTCATTAAAAAATCATTATATTCTTAGTCATCTCATACTACTACCGCGTCTCTAACAACTTGTTTCAAATATATATCATCATTTCTTTTATCCAGATAATGTTTACTGGTATGAATTCCTTCTTCCACAACCAATATTTATCCTTAGTTACACTCACATATATCTTTGATTTGGATCGAGAGTTTTTTTTTTCTTCTTTACAGGATCTCTCCTTTCAGACCTGCCCCACACACTCGGTTTGAGACCTTCAGAGTCACTTTTCGTAATAGTTTTTCTTTGAAGATATTTTGAGTTTAGAACACTTTTTACTTCGGCCGTCGTAGGGAACTCTTTTCCATAGAGGATTATGTAAACAAATGTGCATACACCTTAGGCAGAGAACTAAAAATATTATTCTTTGATCCTTATCTTCTACCTTGACTCTAACTGCATTCAAGTCAAGAATGATTCTATTGAAATCTCCTAAGTGTCTTCGAATATCCTTGCAACTATTCATTGTTAGCATATACAACTGTTTTTTGAGATACAATATGTTCAGTATGGACTTCTTCGTGTAAATGAGTTTCATCTGATTTTGTATCTCAAGGTGGTCGGTTATTCAAATACCTCCCAATACACCTTATCCTCCAAGCTCAAGATCAGAATACTATAGGCCTTGGATAACACTTAACATCAACCAGTTTTTTTACATTCTCATCAGTGACATCAGATAACCCTTTCAATAGTAGCAACCACCTTGACACGAGTACGGACTGTCACGTAGTGGCACAATTTTTTGACGCCTCATGCATGTACTGTCTCGTCTCTTTTCAATACACCACATTGACACGAATACAGACTGTCCGGTAGTGGCACAATTTCCGGACGCCTCATGCATGTACTGTCTCGTCTCTTTTCAATACACGCTCCAGATTAATTCTCTTAATCACCGGTAGAGATCTTATATCCAATTCAAAATCGTTCCATGATCAAACTCATTTTAAAAATTTAAACGAAAACCATAATATTATAAGTAACATCTTCCTACACTTTTGGCTCAACATGATCATCATCTACATTCACATTTAATAATAACATAACTTTTATCTTTAATCAAGGTCACGCTTAAATTTTAAACGGCATTTATGCAATTTATCTTCAGTTAAACTTGAATACTCACCCTAAAAATATTTAACATGCCTTTAAAATTTAATTGTTCATCTTTAATTTTTAAATTTCGGCAATATATTATATCAATCACTTCTACCGTATATCCAACAATCAAAACTTAAATAGACTCCTGTTCAAAAAAAAATATAACTTTATCAACTATATATAAAAATATTTAGCACTTACATCTATAATTTAAAATTTTGCCATAGATATTAAGTTTACAAGACTTTTATATAGTGTTCATACGGCTTCTTATTGTCAAATGATGAGAACACTAAAAGTCACGAGAGGAACTGTTTTATGTTTCAAAAAGTAGACAATAATGTATCACATCTTGTAGAGACATGACACACCGCAAATTTAGCCTGTGATTACACTATCCAGTTCCTTTTTTCTACAGCATAAATATTCTTTCTTGATTTCGGCAATACATTTTCTAGGAACATATTTCGGAATATGTTGACATATCATTATTTAAAGATTCATTTTTAAATATAAGTTAGTATTAAACTTTTAGCTAAATGAGAGAGATTAATTGTTTTTAAAAACACTCTTATCCTTTTATTCCACCCTTTTATTCCGTACTCAGTTTTTTAGTATTAATAACATGATAATTAATTTTGTACGTTAGGGTAATAAAATATATATTACAAGTAATTTATAATTATAAAATAATATATATAGATTTTATTTTATAAAAAGTGTTTATTTTAAAATTTTAAATAAGTGTAGAAACAAGTTTTCAAAGCATTTTAAAATACTAGCTTTGAGATAACTGTTTCTTTTTAAAAAAAATTATTCAAAAGCCGTTTTAAAATAATTCTAAAATTCAGTTTTTAAATTAGTTTTTTTTAAACAAAACGTTTTAAAAAATCAGTTTAGTTTTCAGTTTTTAAACTATTTTTTATTTAAAAAATTGAATGTTCGTTAATTACCTTTTCTTTATTTGAAATTAATTATTTCAGGCAAATGGATTTTGTTTTGTTTGTAAAATAAGTAAAGTTAATAGTATTTTTTAAAAAATAATATTTAGAGAATAAATGTAATGTTTAAACAAACAAAACCTACAAATTTTAAAAAATTAATTTCAAATTAAAAAGTAATTATTCAACATTCAACTTTTGAAATAAGAGAAAGGTTTTAAAATGTTCAATGTGCTACAAGACTGAAAATTCAACTGATTTTTTAAAATGTTTAATTTAAAAAAATAAAGTTGATTTAAAAACTATTTTTTTGTTAAATATTTCAAAACTATATATTAAAATATCTTGAAAACTTATTTTTATAATTTAGTTAAAAATTAATTTTCCAAAAGAATCTGATTAAAATTCCGAAATCGGGATGTGGCGGCTGACGGTAACGAGCGAAAATATCGAAAAGAGTTATCTTTTCTATTTAACCACCTACCCACATAGAATCGGCTCACCCGGAAATAGAATCCAACGGCCGAAAAAACACCGCACGGTGCGTGGTTTTCGGTACGCGGTCGGCAGCCGGACCGCTTCATCTTTTTTTTAACGGTACCTGATGAGTGTACCTAACAAACATCAATAGCATTAAATTATAATAAACCAACAACTACATTGTGCACTTTGAATAGTGACCGCATGTTCACCCTAAATTATTCATATATTCTTCTGATAAATTCTAATTGTCTTAAACAAAATGTAGGGCATTGTCGGTTTAAAGAGATTCAATTATTACAAAATACAAGTTATGTACCCATATGCGGATATTAGTTAACGAAAAAATAAAACATGTTCTAGCCGAATGATAATGCATATTATAAAAAGATAAGCATGACAAAGTTGAATGAAAGATATAATATTTAATGTGAAAAAACCAGCAACTGATAAATTATATAAAATTATTTTATAATTGAATTTCCAAAAAAATCAAGCTAAAATATTTGGAGTAGCTTAATTTTTTTTCTTAATATTTAAATAAAATATTGTTATATATTTTTAACATATCGTAAAATATTAATAGTAACATCGATTCAAAATGAAAAATAAATTTAATTCTAAAATAATATTTTTATGTTATTTGTTTTATAAAATTAAAATGTTAAATAAATAAATATAAATTTATTTAGGAGAGTCGAAGAAATCCAAATATAATAAATCTAAAAACTAACATAACAGAATACATGCTTCACAGATGTCGGTGAGTGATGAACAAACGACTCGTCCAGTGAGTGATGAACAAACGACTCGTCCAATGAGTGATGAACAAACGACTCGTCCGATTCAAGAGACGACTGTTTTGAAAACCAACAACCATCAGAGAAATTATTACGAATAAAATGAGCCGGAAATTCTAAAATAATGCCAAGACGGGTGTCCAAAAGTGCATAAAATCACACATCAACAGCTGTAGTCTTGAAAAACATGCAGAATGCAAAACAAATCTAGGTTAGAGCAAACATACGATGAGAACTCCTAGAGGCAAGGGCAGAGGAGGGAACCAAATAATATTGAGGTTATCTATAATAGCCCAAAAGCAAGTGCGACATAGATGGTGATGTCGCGATGAGGCTAGTTAGTAGCCTTTAGGGACCAACTAGACCAATCATGGCAGCAAGGGCGAAGCCAAGCCTACTGGTCGTCGCATCCTATATGCTTCGAGTGAAAACACAATCATAAAATATATGAGATAAAGATTCAGCATCGGAATGGGAAAAAAAACAATCAGAATAAGCATTCAAACCTTATCGTATGAGTTTATCACGGGTCATCATCTTGTCCTAAATGGTAAGAAAAATAATAAAAACATGAGGGAGAGATATTATATTTAATTTTCCTATATAAGTGGACGTCATTATACTTAATACTAGGTGCATTGAGCGATTAGCTGAGACTATTAATATCCATTATATTAGTGTAATTCATATGTTAGTAGGCCGACACTAACAACCATTTACAATGATGCTAGACACCTTAAGATTGACATTTAGCCACAAATTACGAATGATATTCATACCAAAATGATTAGCAATGAAAGTAGGTTGACCAATGGTCAAACCAAAATGAGGTTGATTTTTCATTACCAATCGTCATTTTATACATCTTGCAAACTATAAGCCTGAGGCATAGAATCTTCATCCATGCCATAAGGTGCAATTATCAATTTTTTAAATTCTATAAGTTTTTATTTTTTTAATTTTTCCTATTTTAATCCAATCACATCAAATTGAATCAAAACTACTACTAACTATTGACCAAATTTGTTTGAGAACAACCACTTGATTCCATGTTTTTAGATCTAGAATCCTAAGTCCACCCTCAATCAAGAAAAAATTATCGTTAACCAAACCATTTTTGCACCCATAACGTTTGTCTCATGGTGAGACCAGAGGAAACAACGAAAGGACTGGGAGAATCTTGTAAGAACTCTTACAGGGAGGATGAAGATATAATACCAATATACTTATCATACAAAGAGTAAAAAATTATAATATGGATTTTACATGTATAAAAAAGGTGTTCTAGAAGTCCAAGAGCTAATCGGGAAATAATCTTGTTCATAAGAGGGTAATATTCGATATGAAAAAGATAAGCCGTAAAGTGGTACTTTAAGATATTTAACCGAGAGAAACCCAATATTAAACCCCGTGAAATTTATCAACTCAATTCTTATGGAGAGGATAACCCAGAGAAGAATATATGACTTTTCTAAGGGGAAAATTTAAAAATTTAGAGATTAAATAAGTCCTTGAGACTATTTTTTGTAAGGTTGATAGAGTTTGGTATAAATCATCAGATCATCCGCAAACAAAATGTTGAAAATATTGAGCTTTTGACACTTCTAGTGGAATTTGAATTTTAAATCACTAATTTTCTCTTTAACGCTACTCGAAAGAACTTGCATTATATAAACAAAAAAAGAAGAGGGATGAAGATTTAATTGTCTAAGATCATTTTTACAGTTAAATATTTTGTGTGGATCTATGTTTATGTTAATACTATATGATGGGTAGAGATATAGTAAAAGATCCAAGTGATTATTTGGTCTGGGGAATATATGAATACAAAGTGTCGAGAATTACGTGTAACCGAACATCGTCAAAGACTTTCATCAAGTCGATTATATGAGCGGCCTTCGAGAATTTACGATTGGTTTGATAACCTCTCAGAAGCTCATGTGAGAGAAGAATGTTATCGGTGATGTTACAACCAACCATAAAATCTTATTAAGACTTTTTAATCAGATAAAGAAATAATTCATTTATCGTATTAGTCATGATCTTAGAGACGGTCTTATAGATCACATTACAACGAGTAATTGGCCTGAAGTCATCGACGTAAGATAAGGAATTTTACAGTGATTAACCGATTATAAAATCACAACTATCTATAATATTTTAAGTAAAATATGACAATTTGATATAAAGAACATTTTTATAAATTATATGATTATATTTTTCGAATAATATATTATATAGTGTTATTTTACAACTGGATTTTTGTGTATAAATATAATAATATGTATTTCTTTGTGATGTTGGTATTGATGAATTAGGAAATAGTTCAAGAGTGATTTTGTGTTATGTGATTATTCGAGGGTTCAAACAGTGAAGAATAAATCCTTCGTGAAAGAGTTTTTTTAGAGAGAGAAAGTGAGAGTCAAGACTAAGTAGAGAGAGAAAGTGGTATTATATTAATCAATCAGAGTATCAACTCGTGTGTGATCCTTTTATAGTATAATAATGGGCCCCACACACTTTAATTCCTACCTATTACACATTTAGTCCTTATATTTCTTCACTTATTCATAATAACTATTTCTATTGTTCCTTTTTACAATACTTCCCCAATAAAAATACTTCCTTACAATTTTCTCATACATCTTTTATTCTCCCTCATCAGTAGCCCCCCAGTCCTAGTAAAAATATTTTTATTGGAACTGTGAATACATCTCCGAATTTCATCTTGTTTGTTTCAATTCTCCTCGAAAATGCACTTCCTCGAATATCTTCTACTCTTTATCTGTCCTCGAAAAATACTTCTTTGAGCACAAAATGCCTCTTCGAATAGCCTTCCTCTTCGCATATCTTTTACTCTTTATTTGTCCTCGAAAAATACTTCTTCGAACACAAAATGCCTCTTCAAATACGTTTTACTCTTTAATTGTCCTCGAACAATACATCTTCAAAAAATGCCTCTTCAAAAAATACCTCTCATGCAATACTGATCAGTAGCCCCCCTAATCCTTGCAATGTCTTAGCAAAGCTTGAATCATGCCTCTTATCAACTTTGTTCATCGGAATTAATTGTCCCAGCGTTATTTAGCCTTCCAGGCTTGGCTAATAAATTGCAAGGATTGGACTCATCGAAATTATCAGTGCAAACTTGCATACTTCAATCAACAAACTTCCACCTTTTTTATGACGTCATTAGTCGTAATTCCTTGTCACCAAATCTCTTTAGAGATCTTATCCCGGTTCCCAATACTTTTCATCATTTGATTGCCTCTTCTTCTTCTCCCTCGTTTTGCGAATCAACATAATTACACCTATGTTACCCATAACACCCCTAAGCAAACAAAGGAAAATGTCCTCAGGCCTTGCTTACCCTAAAAGCCCATCTTCCTCTATAAATACTGATCTCCTTCATTTAGACTCCAAACTTTTCGTTCTAAAATTTCTAGAGAGAAAAAGCTGGCTTATAAACCTCGACGGATTCCAGAGTGGCTTCTAATCAGTAAAAAATTTCAAGAGAGAGTTGTTGTTGGTGAATACGTTGAGCCTCAACCCCAACCTTCTGTCACCACGTTCTACCGTTCCTGGCCTCCACCGGAAAACTCTGCTGCTATCATACCCCTCGAAATTTCTCAACAAAACCAAGCTTCCGATCTCAGCCCCCTCGAACCCATGGGTAAAGATAGACACCACAACCATTCTTATGGGAAGAAGAAAAGGCATCATAAGGGTAAAAAGAACTCTCAGGAACACAAGCGTGCCAAAGAAACCTTCTCGGAAACTCCAGAGCCCACTTTGGCTTTAGTAGTTGAAAATCCTCCTCGGAATACCGACACCTCTGGATCGAGCCTTCCAGCCACCCCTTCAATAACGGCAACCGGGAGCCCTCTATTTTCTACAGGAAGAACCACCATTATCGAAGATGATCTTCGAGCAATGCGAAATAAATCATTCGATGATAAAGGGAAAGCAATTGCCTCGGATAATCCTGAGCCAAGAACTCAACCGATTTCTACTGCAGAGCAGAGTAAAGCCATTGACCTTCCCTCGGAGTCTTCTAGTCAAATGATTACCACTCCCCCAAAAATATCCAAAGAACAAGCTCGTCGGATCACCCTTAAATCTAAGAGAGATATCACTCTTCCCTTAGAACTGGATGCCATCGCAGGCAACAATATTCGAGGAATCGAAAACAAACATATGGTTGCACTTCACAACATATCTTATAAGTACTTTTTGCCTTCGGAGGAGCCCATACTGAGGACCCGATGGTGCATCCCCTCGTATATCGATATTAGATTCCCCTCGGAAGGTGAGACTCCCTTATCCGCTAGGGATAATGAGTTAGTTGTTTACACTGAAATTATGAACTGGGGGCTAAGGTATCCTTTATACCCATTTTTTATTGAATACTTTGCCAAGATCGACCTCTGCCCTTCACAAGCCGGTCCAAATATGTAGTTCACGCTCATGGCATGTATCATGGCTTCGAGGATTTCGGGCAACGAATTTTCTTTAGAAGAGCTCATCGGATTATATGGCTTAGCAAAGAATCTGTTTTTCCCGTTTTATTCATTAACGTTTGGTCGAGGACAAAAAATATTGAAAGACTTGCTGGAAGCTGATAAGAAATGATAGTAACAATTCATCTACTTCTCTGGATATTGGAAGACAGGATCGGAAGCGACTCATTCGAATACACACAAGTTATCTCTCTTGTGGACCAACAAATGTAAGTCCACTAAATTCTTCATTTACCTTTCCTCCTCGGATAATGATGTACTAACTTAAATTCTTTTTAGCTATGACAGGAGTTTCAAAACCATACGCAAACTATGTAGAGAGTGCTACTACTTTCTTCACCAAACTCAGCGAGTGGGCCAAATAAAATTGGGAAAACAAATTCCGTCTGTGCTTTATGAATAACAACTTGGCCAAAAGTCGACTCTGGAGGTTGAATCCCCTTGACTGGTTGACCATGAAAGAATTGATGACCCCTCCCTCTCAACAAGAAATTCTAGATCGAGTGACCACGAAAGATATAGTCATCTATCTTCTGAAGCGCTCGCGTGCCAAAGATCACCTTGGTGATTCCAGCGAGGAAGTTTGCACAAAAGACCTTCAGTCAGACACTGAAGGATTAGTTGCCAACCAGGAGCCATCCTCTTCGGCCAACACTGTTGCACCCATTTCAAGTTCCCCCTTCAAAGAAATTTGTCCAGCCTCGCAAGAAAAAAGATACCAAGACAAAAGAAATCGAGAAAAATGTTGTTTTTGAACCCATCCAAGAATTATCCGAGGACGCCAAAACACAGGATGATGTCCAAGAAATTACCCAAGGCACTGAGCCCCAGGATGTGTCAAGTGGGCCTGAAAAAAGAAGCTAGAGAAAATTCAGGTCAGACACTCAATTCTCCTCTTACCCAGGCTTCAAGTCCCTCTCCAATTGAAAATTCTCATGTATTAGCACCGCTCCCAGTTCCCCGAAGCGATCCTTCTTAACATGTTGATCTCAATATTCTAACTGGTGAGTCTTCAGATTTTGACCCCACAACACTCGACTCGCCTTCCTGTTCCTTTAAAATTCCTCAACATGACGAATTTTCACTAAGTCTTCGCAACCTTCTTCATGCTTCTGTCAACATGGGAAGAAGAATGCAGCATCTAGAAGACCGAAAAAACCATTATAAGTTCAAGGCATCCCTTGCTTCCTCTCAACTCGAAGAGGCAAATAAACAACACACCATTTTAGAGAGTCAAGCATGTGCACTTTATGAAAGAATGTCTGCCTCTGAAAATTAAGTCATTATGCTTGAAAGATGCTGGCAGGAAGAAAGAGATCTCTACCAAAAGAAGACGGTGGCTCAAGAGAAACTTTTGACAGAACTCAAAAAAGCTCACCAGCTTGCATGTAAAGGATTTAAAGATTGTTGTGATGATTACGAGGTTGTTACGGAGGACAGAAAAAAGTTAGTGAAGAGAATTGAAGACTTTCCTAGACAAGTTGAGGAGGAGAAAGAAAAATCTGTGAATGCCTATGCAGCCAAGTGTGCGGACAATCTCAACACTCAAGATGCTACAATCCGAGCAGGGCTGATCACCCAAATTCATACAGAATACCCCAAGTATAACTTAGGCAGTTTCTGGAAGCTCGTCTTCCCCGACCTTTGTTCTCTGAACATTGTGGTTAGTGATAGTGAGTCATCGGATTCCGAGGAGAGCGACTCCTCGGAAACGTCTGACTAGATAACTCTTGTAACACAAATGGTAGCATGTTTAACAATCTTTATATATAAGTCCTTGTAAGGAAATTTTTGTAATTCATCTGACTTGCTCCGAAGAGCGTCTTCCTCGAATTTTTTATTATGCCACTTTTTGAAATAAAAATTTTATATCTTGTTAATCTTCATATTTTTATATGAAAAAATAAGTGTATACCAACTTGCGTTGAATGGTTGCTTTGGGCCGATTTTCATCATAATAATCGTTGTATGCTGCGCTAAGGCAAGCTTATAAAGAATAATTGGAGGCAAAAAATATTATCTCAGAAAGAATAATTCGAGGCAAAAAATATTGTCTCATAAATAATAATTTGAGGCAAAAAATGCAAATTAATTGATCAGCTCATAATGACACCTCGTTAAAACCTTTATGTGCTTAACAGGATAGGAAAGAGTATGTCCTCGCTGTTTTTGTAAACCTGAAAATGCACAAAAGATAACATTACATACTAACTTCTACCTCATTCCAGATGCAATTTTAAGTGTTTGATATTCCATGGATGCCTAAGATATCGCTCTTCCTTGTCTTTTAATCTATACGTTCCCTGCTTTACTTTCTCCGTTACTTCATAAGGGCCCTCCCAATTTGGCCCCAACTTTCCAAGACTCTTCTCTTTAGTGTGCAGAAAAAAAATTCGTAACACTTTGTCCCCCACCTTGAAATCTCTTTGCTTTACTCTGGAAGCATACCTACTCCTCATCAACATTTGATAATGCAAGGACTTTAATTGTGCGCGTCGTCTTTTCTCTTGCACCAAATCCAATTCCAAGGCTCTACTTTGATCGTTCGAATTTTCTGTGTAAGCTGCCACCCGGTACGCTGGGAAGACAATTTCCGAAGGGACAACATCATCCATACCGTACACTAAGGCAAATGGAGATGTAACAGTTGATGTTCGAGGCGTCGTCCTATAAGCCCACAATACTTGTTGTAAATGACCCGACCATTTTCCGGCCTTTCCTTCCAAATTCTTTTTCAACCCATCCAAAATCGTTCGATTGGTCACTTTCACGTGACCATTAGCCTGGGGATGGAACGGGGCGGAAAAATATTGTCGTATACCCCTGGAAAGGCAAAAACTCTTAAACTCCTTGTTATCGAATTGAGGCCCATTATTTGTTGTGATTTTTATTGGCATTCCAAAATGACAACAAATATTCGAGACAACGAACTTGATTATATATTTTGCTTTTGTTCCTGCTAGAGGTTCCGCTTCCACCCACTTGGAAAAATAATCCACTGCTACTATTATGGTCTGCCTTCCCCCGGACGCCATTGGTAGGGGCCCAACTAAGTCAATGCCCCACCTATCAAACAGTACTGCTTCCGAAATACTCTCCAATAGCACCCCAGGCTTGTGTATTATGTTAGCATATCGCTGACACGTATCACACCGCTTTACCAAATATTTCGCATCAGAAGAGATGGTCGGCCAATAATAACCAGCCAAAAACACCCGTCGAATTAACGCTTTATATCCACAATGGGCCGATCCTTCCCCGTCGTGCAATTCTGACAAGACAAACTGCACCTCGTGCTTAGCCAGACACCTAAGTAATGGTCCGCTCAAGGATTTCTTATATAAGACTCCTCCTAACAGGATGTAACCATGAGATTTGAACCTGATCCTCTTAGCCTCAGACTTTTCTGTGGGTAAACTATCTTTTTCCAAGAAGTCTACGATTTCTGACCTCCAATCATTTGTTATCATATGGCTTACTTCTTTAATATTCATTGTATGCTCTGTTCCGGTTGTAACCAAAGGATAATCCTAGATTAGGACCCATGGATAACCTTTCGTTCGTGAAGTTGCAGCCAAAGAATCAGGGACGACATTTGCCTCCCTTCGAACATGCTCGTATTAAAACCCATTAAATTCGGCGACCAAGTATTTCAACACTTTTAAGTACTGGACTAGTTTATCTTTTCGTGCCTCAGACTCTCCCAAATCTTGATTTATCACCAACTGTGAATCACTGATCAATTTAATCTTTCTGGCTCCACATATTCGAGCCAATTGTAAACCCGCCAACGCTGCCTCATACTCGGCCTCATTATTGGTTGCCTTGAAACCGAATTGAATAGCCTGAAACATGGCTATCCCCTCCAGAGAAATTAGTTGGACGCCTGCACCACTTCCAGAATTATTCGACCCCCCATCCGTTCGAACCAACCATTCCGTCTTATCTGAGTGGTCAACAATTTCCATGTCGTCCCTTTCTGAGTGGAATTCAACCAAGAAATCAACTAAGACCTGAGCTTTTATTGTCGTCCGAGGCTCGAATGTTATGTCAAAATCTCCCAGTTCAACTGACCATTTCGTCATTCTTCCAGATATATCTGGAATTTGTAACAAACCTTTCAGGGGGAATGTTGTTCGAACAACAATAGGGTGAGCTTGGAAATATGGTCTCATTTTCCGAGCAGTTGTTACCAATGCCAAAGCTACTTTTTCCAAGTCAAGATATCGTTGCTCAACGTCCAACAAACGTTTGCTGACGTAATATATGGGTTTCAACATAACGACCTGTTATATGAGGGTTGACGATTAATTTTTCCCCTGCCAATGGTTTGGACAGTATATCCGGGGACATCAAATATTCTTAAATTTGGTGAAAAGAGGCTGAACACTCTTCGGTCCAACTAAATTGTTTCGCATTCCTTAACACCTTGAAGAAAGGTGCACATTTGTCCGATGATCGACATATAAACCTATTCAATGCTGCCAATCTCCCTGTTAGAATCTGGACTTTATTGACATTCCGAGGTGGCGTCATAGTTGTCAAAGCCTTTATTTGTTCCGGGTCAGCTTCTATGCCCCTTTCACTTATCATACAGCCAAGGAATTTACCCAATCGTACCCCGAAAATGCACTTTTCCGGATTTAATTTCAAATTGACTTTACTCAAATTGTTAAAAGTTTCCTCCAAGTCAGAAAAAAATGATCTTCGTCATGCAAACTCTTTACCAGCATATCATCGATGTAAGCTTCTACATTCCTACCAATTTGTACCTCAAAGGTTTTGTTGACCAAACACTGATAAGTTGCCCCTGCATTTTTAGGCCAAATGACATAACCTTGTAACAGTATAATCCTCTCCCGGTGATAAACGATGTGCTCTCTTCAACTTTTGCGTCTAATTTGATTTGATTATACCCTGAATAAACATCCATGAAAGACAATAATCGGTTTCCCGAAGTCGAGTCTACTAACTGATCAATTCGGGGCACTGGAAAAGGATCCTTGGGGCAAGCTTTATTCAGGTCCGTGAAATCCACGCACATCCTCTACTTGCCATTCTTTTTCCTGACCAAGACTGGGTTCGAGGCCCATACGGGGTACTGCGACTCTCGAATGTGGCCTATGCTCAATAAGATTTCCACTTCCGAGAGAATAGCTGCAGAATTCTCCTGAGAAACTGATCTCCTTTTCTGGACAATAGGTCGAACGTCAAGCCGTACTGCAAGTTTATGACATATTATCTTTGGAGGTACTCCTGTCACATCCTGTGCATACCAAGCAAACATATTTAACTTTCTTGATAAAAACGCAATCAATCTTTCTCTGAACTCAAAAGAAAGTTTTACTCCAATCTTCAAAAAAATTCCCTCTGCAAACTTATGCTCCTCGTGATCTTCCTCTGGAACCAGAAATCCGGGGGTCTTCCTTGGATCATCACGGGGAATGATGTCCGAAGAAGTCCCATTTAATTGTTATGCCTTTTCTGATACTTCTCCCCGAACTCCCTTTGAGGATAGAGTTATCTGATAACACTCTCGTGCCATCTTTGGGCTGCTCCTGATTGTCCCTATATTGTTTCCAAACACATATTTCAGACACTAGTGAACCATCAAAATAACACCATGCATTCTGGACAGCCAAGAGCGACCTAAAATTGCGTTATACGATGTTGGTGCGTCAACGACTATAAACAGAACTTCAACTTCCTTTCGAAACGGTCCACGACCTAACTCTACCACACACTGAAACTCTCCAACAACCACCGATGTTGCACTGGTAAATCCTACTATAGTTCTGTCGGATCGTTGTATAACAGGCGGGTCAGAAATTCTCCTGTAGGTACTCATAAACAAAATATTTGCGGAACTTCCTGTGCCGATAAGTATCTTCTGAACTTGATCGCCGGCTATACCCGCAACGATGACCACCGCATCTTCATGTGGGCCTGCTACATTCCTCATATCATCATCGTCAAACATATGATGGGGGAGGGTAAACGATGCATCTGGGCTGAAACCCCTGCTTCAATCTATGTGGTCAAGTTCACCATATGTATTTTCCGTGAACTATTAGAATTCCCCGCGATGGTATCTTCTCCAAAGATAGCCAGGGACTCGAAAAAAGCACACAGGTCATTTACTTTCCCCTTGGAATAATTTCTTCTACCATGTTCACGTTATTTCTCCCCTCTTTGGGATCCAGATACCCTTGCTCAATATCGAAAACATCAATCTCTTCAGAAATTACCATTGCTGCAGCGATCTTGGGGACAACCTTTACCACCACATTTTTCTGGGAGTGTTTTTTCACAAACTCTAACAACATTCCGTTCTCAATCAAAGCGTGCACTTCTTTTTTTCAAAGCGATGCATTCCTTAGTATCATGCCCAATATCCTCATGGTACTTACAGTACCTGTTAGCACTTCTGCTTTCCCTCAGAGTTTGGATAAGAAAATGTTTTCTGAATTGCACCGTTGATCTTGCCTTATCAAATATTGTGGCCACATTTTCCATTAACTCGGCATAATAGTCCGGACGAATCCAGTTTTTTGAAATTGGCCTTGTTACTTGGTTATAACTTTGTTGACTACTATAGCTCTGCTGATAGTTCTGCTGATTTGTTCTCTACCTCGGCGGATACTGACCCGTACCTTTGGCTTGAACATTAGCACGAGGCCCTTGATTACTAGACTCAGACCTTTAAAATTGGTTCTGGTCCAGTTGTTCGCCTGATCCTTTCTCGGAGGCCTGAGTCTCCTCCACTAAAATTCTCTTCTCAACTTGATCCAACAATGCCCCAAAGGTCATTTTCTGACTCTCCACCACCGTATCCTTTAAGAGTCCAGGGAGAAGTCCCATCCTGAATGCTGCAAGTGCCACGAAATCTTTGCAGTACTCCATGTCTGTTTTTGTTTTAACGAATCGATTGGTGTAATTCTTCAAGCTTTCCTCAATCTTTTGCCTACAATAGATTATTGTATCTCCATTAGCTCGAAACTTCTTGCTCCCCACAAAATGTTGTCTAAAGATACTCCAGAACATCTCGAAATTATTTATCGAGCCCTGCGGAATCTGGTTATACCATTTGGAAGCCACCCCCTTGAAAGTCTGAGAAAACGCTCTACACAACAATTTATCATCGTCGAAATTAATCATGAAATTATTGAATTGCTCGATATGATTATCAGGGTCTTGTGTCCCATCGAACTTTTCTAGTTTCGAGATATCAAAATATTTTGGGAGGTTTCCAACTAAAATTTTCGAGGACAAAGGAGAAGCTCTCCAATTATGACCCGTCCTATAGACGTTACCTCTCAAGTTTTCATGGCTCAAAAAATATAGTCCCTCCTCGGACGGTAGAGTATATTGATGCTGCCACTCCGGATTCCGTTGGTCAACGTTTTGGTTCCTAGAAGGAAAATTCATTTGGTCATAACCCTGCCCATTAGCATGAGCACGACAACTCTTTGCCCTCGGAGATTTTCTCTCCAAACTCCTTCCCCTCCGGTGTTCCATACGCCTTCGATCATGCCTTTTCTTTCTGTGATTTCTCCTTGGAGACGATTCCGGTGAGCTATAACGAGAATAATCTCTTGAGTCGGAAGATTCCAGATGGCGTTTTTCTTTCCTCCTCGAAGAATGTCATTCATGACCTTTATATCTATCATCCCTGTTTTTGGGACGAAAGTCGGTTTCATGATCTTCTTTTCCACTGTCAGGCTCTCTCCTCACCTCGGAGCGAAGATTTACCTGAACATTTTCTTTTTCTGCCCTCAGTCTTTCAATCTCCAGCAACAACTCATTCCTTCGAGCCAGCAGATCCGATTCATCAAAGGTTTCTCCGACGCGCTGGCCACCATGCGCCTCATATTCCATATCATTCCGATAAGTGTTCCCCACAAGATTCTCCTCGCAGTCGTTAACAAAATCATCCCCTTGCTCTTCCATGATTCCGCTCGGATTAAGAATAATTTCCAGAAAACAATTATCGTCAGAACAATCTTCGTTTCCCACAGACGGCGCCACTGATGAATTAGGAAATAGCTCAAGGGTGATTTTGTGTTATGCGATTATTCGAGGGTTCAAACAGTGAAGAATAAATCCTTCGTGAAAGATCCTTTTTAGAGAGAGAGAGAGTCAAGACTAAGTAGAGAGAGAAAGTGGTATTATATTAATCAATCAAATTATCAACTCGTGTGTGGTCCTTTTATAGTATAATAATGGGCCCCACACACTTTAATTCCTACCTATTACACATTTAGTCCATATATTTCCTCACTTATTTGTAATACTTATTTCTATTATTCTTTTTTACAATACTTCCCCAATAAAAATACATCATTACAATTTTCCCATACATCTTTTATTCTCCCTTATCAGGTATGATCTTGTAGTTTGGTCCAAATTATAGTATCTCAATTATTAAATATTTTAAAGCTAAGTTATAATTTGATAAGTTTCTAAATTTGATCTAAAACTAATGACTCGCCATTATATACTATACAAACATAATCATCGATGATCTAAAATCTTATAATATAAAAATAATTGTTGATTTTTTTTATCAAAACCTTTCGTTATATGCATATGTGAAAGAAAAATCCTAGTTTGTCTTAAATGTGATGATTATAGGATTATATATCTAAAAACACGAATCATATCTTGTAATATGATAGTTTTAGGTACAGAGAAATTGATAAATTTACTAGTCATGGTCTTCTTCTTTTGAGGCTAAATATTTTAGATTTTGAGATGGTTATGTATATTCCTACATGATGCAAGTCGCTTATACCATAGTCCTTCGAAGAAAAAAACCTACAACATATGGATGGAGCCGAAAATATTAAGGACTAGTTATGCTTTGAGATATATATATATATACCAAATATCTCCATGAATAATCTTACTGGTCCTTGCATCTGTAGGGGACGATAACCTTATTGGGCCTTAAACGCCCAATAACTAAATTTCCAGACTAGAGGACCCTCCCTCCAGATCCATATCATTCTTCCTCGTATACACATTATAAATATATATGATACTACCTATCTTGTTATCGTATTCTTAATAAAATATGTCTTGATTATATTTAAATAATTGGACTTATATAGAAATAATTGTAGATGCTTTGTCTGCATGTGATGAGATATTCCAATTCATGGTATCTTTACAATCTCTCACTTGGATAATCACGCGTATTAAAGTGTACCCATTAAAATGTGCACTATTTAACGATTTCGGCTTATAGATAATCCAAACTTTCCATATCGTTTCAGATGATAGCTAACAATTAACTAGGCTAGATATGTCACGACTTATCAATGTGTAATTATTCTAGCCATAATTGCATTAACAACTACCATCTAAACGAGCTTTGGCTTCTCATGAAGTACGCCGAAGGAAATGACACGACGTTATAATCATTATGTGTCGACTTTCAAATGGCCATACTATACGGAATTAAGATTAATTAAATTCAAAGAATAAGAGAAAAATTAACAATTATATTGTTCAAAATAAATGTATTCATACAATCTCAAAAAATAAATATAAATTAAATTATATTAAAATAAAAAACAACACTATTAATGAATATAAATACCTTTTAACCTAACCATGCTCATATGATAACACCGTGTCTTATTAAAAGACTATACATTGGAGAAAAGACCATGTCTTATTAAAAGACTATATCACGTATATTCAATGTTACCATATGAGAAAAGACATGGACTTATTATTTATTTAATGATGTGAAACACTAAAGTATGCATTTTATGGTATGATTGTCTTGAAAGAATCTTTCGGTTGTCTAAAATGAAGGTTCACCTAAAGGTCAATCTTTTTATATTAAGTGAAGCTTGATTGATATAAGATCGTGTGTTTATATTACCTAGTTATATTTCTACTTAAGCTTGATTCAAGCATAGTTTTACAACCTACTAGTATATTCTCTGTAATTAACGAATAAAACTGAATCATTTTGTATCAATATTTGCTCTTGTCACAATAATCTATGGTTGAGAGTTTGAATTGTATATAATACTATAGAAGCTTAATCTAAATTCCTCTTTTACATCACAAAGAGTCTTAATATTCTTATAGAGGTACTTACAACATTAAAGGACCTACAGCTTAATTATTTTGTTACATAACAAAGAATCTTAATGTTCTGTTAAAATATTTCATAGAAATATTATGTGTATGTTAAATACGTAAGTTTTCTATTTTTATTATAACATTATTTACGGTGGTGTAGAAACTTAAGTGGAATTCATCTATTGTGTCATAAAGAGACTTAATTTTTTATTATAACTATTTATAAAAATATATTGCATAAAGTAAATACATAATATTTTATCTCTCTCTGTTTGTGAATCTTTAAAGGATTATATTAGTCTGTATACATACTTGAGGATGTAGTTTATCTTTCATGGACAACTACACCTTCTTATTCTTGAATAGAAATTTGATGGTTGATTTTTATAAAGAAATAAGAATATGATCGGTAATGAATGATCAAATCTTTAGTGTATGAATTTAAACAAATTATGTATGATGTTTCCCTCAAAATTAAGATGTTTGTTCGCCGATTACTTCCACACAAATTAATAAACCTCAATGAATTAATGTATTGTCTCAAATATAAATGTTTTTGTGGGGTTGAATTCTAAAATTTTATAGAATGTATTGAAGTATATAAAAATAAAATTATAATGAACTTTAATTGAGTATGAGGGTCGTCCCTAAATAAGATGGATCATGATATTGTTTTTTGAACCATCATACTACTTTTAGTGGCCATCACCATGGTCATCTATGATATAATTTTTTTCATTAAAGTGGTACCTTATGTCATGCTTAGAAGAGACAATAAGCACTTACATGATATACAATTAATTAATTTTGCAAATCTTTTATGCATGAAACATAATTATTTGTAAATATGTTTTATCATCACTTAATTTTGAAAATTTAATGTATCTTCTGAATGAAGAAAAAGTATGATGGTTGGATTTGTACCGATCCATAAAATATCTATAATTAATCTATAGAATGAAACATGGACTGTAATAAATTGCGTGAAAAAACTTTCTTAATTGAGAAAAGTCTTAAAACCTTCATTGTCCATATGAATTTCTCCCAACAAGTTTAGAGAAATCCAGTTGTGGTGTTGAATTTTAGTAAAGTTTCTTAAGATCTCAAAATTTGTGCAACTTAGTCTATTTCCTACTTAATTTTATATTTTTAGAGAATCAAAGTCATATAAGTCCATTCTCAATGATCAAAACTGAATTACTTTTCCCCATTTATTGTTCAACTTTTACATTAATAATAGAGAAATAATCGCATTTTAAATGGAAGAGACGAGAATAACTAAAATATGAATTTAATAACAACTTATTTACGAAAGTTCAGTCAATAATAAACTTTATATGTCACTTTCTGATAGACTTACAACTGAATTTCCTATAAATTTCACCATTGCTCTTATTTTGTAACGAAGTCTTAATTTCTACCTCTTATAGAATCAACTAACTTGGAAATTATGAAAATTAAAGCAGTAAAAATATAAATTTTGGCATCAAGTCTGATCTTTATTATTTTCACATTCAACTACTTGGAAATATCTGGAAAATTGAAGCACTAAAAATCTGAATTTTAGAAATAAACATTACAAGTGTCTTAGTTATCTCTTTATAAGAAAAATTCATGATGCTTAAAGTGTCCCACAAAGTATCACCATTTATATGGTCGTATTTTTACCTCTTTAATGTAGTATTTTAATACCTCGTCTAAATTTCAAAGAAAAAAGAAGAGTAGTCCATACCAAAGTCTGATGTATATATATATATATGTGTGTGTGTGTGTGTGTGTGTTTGTGTGTGTAAGTGTGTGTGTGTGTGTGTGTGTGTGTATGTGTGTGTGTGTATATGTGTGTGTGTGTCTATGTGTGTGTATGTATGTATGTATGTATGTATGTATGTATGTGTCTGTGTGTATGTATGTATGTATGTGTTTGTGTGTATGAACATATCATGACTCCATTCTACTAAAGTAATTTTATGATTTAGAATTTATTTACCTAAAAGGTATAACTAGAACATAAGTTTATTGAATACATCATTTAACTTCATTACTTCATATTTGACATAAAAATTAATTTTTATCAAGTTTTAAGTTCTAATACGCATTCAAATGAGCTGACGTATTGTAACACTTAATACACTAGGCACCAACACATTATACATTAATTCTCGAGACCATATATTTAAGAATGATAGTTTTGGTTCACGATCATATCTTAAATCAATCAAGCCTTCCATAAGAGTCGTACTTGACTATTTCATAGCACACTTAACCAAAACCATTCAAAAATGAAAATCAATTGTGCATGAGTATGGAGCGTGTGAGGGTGATCACTATTGGGACAAGTATGATGTAGTATTCTATGGACGCCGACCTAACACTCACAATATTTGGTCCTTAACTATAAGCCCCCAAATCTTTTTATTGCATGACTTGCTTAGATAAATATAACGCGGGTGGGATGACAGACCCACCTATACAATTTTATGGAATGGTCATATGAAATTTTCATTTTTTAAATTATTCAAAGGTACCTGAAATTTTTATATAACCAAATAAACCTTTTGCATTGCGTACAAGAAATATCTAGGTTATAAAATATCTCATCAAAATAGTAGATATCTGAAGGGAGATGAATCTCAACCAAAATTACAAACCTGAATAGCAATCAAGTTATCGGCATGTAGAATACCACCCTATATATTCCAAAGTTCAAGTGCTTAATGATAGTGAGTAATCACTTCCCATCTCGAATACCATATATTCTTTGTTTTTCATGCTTACATAATGCTCATATAGATAGGGGGCTACATAAATGTACACTACTAAATACCTATCACTTCAAACATACATAGAAATATATCTAAACATGCTGAGATATATGTTATAGTAAAAATATTTAATCAAACTGAAATCATGCAAGCAAAAATAAATTATCTCAATAACAATCTGAATTAGTTTGTTACAACAATGAGTGGTGGTTTGGGGCAGGAAAATCACGTGTAAACGAAAACAAAGAAGAATGAAGCTTGACCAATGGGCAAAGGCCAGTTGTCGTAGCAAGCAATTGGGGTTGTTGCGACAAACATTCCACTATTGTTAGTATAGCCTTTAAACATGTTTTTCATGACAACTGTCTGTTCTAAAAATGAAAACCTTTTTTATGACTTAGGAATCTGTCTGAATTTTTTGTAGTATCATACTTGAATCTTTAATCATGCACATCAATAAAAATATATAATGATATGGATTGCACCAAATAAATCGTAAATAGATATTCTAAACTTTTTAAACCTTAAATACGCTTAAAGGATCTCAACATCAACTATTTTTAGAGTTTCTCCCAATCTGAATCAATTGATAAAATTAATATGTGAGAAAAAATAAAGAGTCAGTATAGCCTCTAAATATTCAAGAAATATGGCTCTGATACCAATCATACATGAATCACATGTCTTGTGATATGGATGGTCTAGTACAAATCAGAAGATAAACTTACCAATCGTGATTTTTTTCTTTTACGATGAAATAATTTATATAGTGAGGTTGTTATAGATCTTTCCATAAAATACAAGTCACTTGTATCGTAATATCAAAATATTTTGAAGAAAAAAAGACTGCAATATATAAATGGAGGATAAGCTATGAAGAGGGAGAGAGAGAGAGAGAATGAGAGAGAAAGAAGCTGATATCTATGATTAATCTTACATATTAATGAATTTAGGGTCTTTCGTATATATTTATACTTTAGGGTTAAATATCCTAAATTAATTAAAAGAATTTGTACTTTACTAAATGTTCTATTAAGAACTTACTAACTCTATTCTCTTTGCATTAACCTATCAACTTAATTTTAAATCGTTACAATTTGATTTTCTTGCATTTGCAAGGGACCATGACCTTATTATACCTTAAATACCTAATAACTGAAGTGCCAAAATAAAAGACCCTTCCTCTAGATCTACATTAATATGACTGGTATCCGCACTCTAAATATTCATTATACTAGTTATCTTATTATTTGTATGTTTAATAAACTATAGGTTGATTATATTTGAAAAATTAGACTTATATAACAACATGGTTGGATACTCATAATCAACATATGATGAGATATTCTAATTGATGATATCTTTATATTAAGTATATAAAATAAAGTGAGTAAGTTGTTTTATAAGATAATTGAATGTTTGGTCTTACAATGGAACATAATTAATATAGAGGAAGCTTTTGAGATCTTAGTATTGAATGAAATATATAGAAATTTTGATACATTCCGTACGAGCATATAAGGTTATAAAAACCGACGTAACCTTTAACTAAAAGATATAAGTGATAGTATTCTAAAGTTAAAGTTTGTTAAATACTATTTCCGCAATGTATTTGATAACATCGGTTGGTTCCGGAAATAAAAGGTAAATATGAATTTATAGTAAGATCCAAAGCTGGTTTGTACTTATGTGACAATCAAAATATAAATATTATGACTCAATATGCTACAATTTAAAATAGAATTTGGGCCAAATATGATGAACAACTACTTTGAATAATTTTACTATATTTAAAACATCAAATTGCATAAAATAGGTACAAATGAAAGATTTCAACCTAAAATTAGTTTTTTATCTAGTTCCTATGATATCGACCAATAAGTTTTCAAAATGGACAAATCCACTATAGCTACTTTATGTACTTTTTTTTCAATTATTTTAGCGGAATATAAGATATTATGTAATCAAAACTCTTTTGGATGTGATAAATATGAACAATTTGGATAATTAATCCATTTATATATATATATATATATATGTTTACAAATCCATAAATTAATTACGTATAAATGTGTATTGGTTTTATGTAAAATAAATAGAATGCTAATGAACAATAACTTAACGTATTTTCTTACGAGCATCAATCTGCATTTATTCGAGATAGAAGTATACAAGATATTATATATTGATGATATAAAAAAAATTAGGTGAATATTAAAATAAAAGAAATGATATAGATTTATGGTACTAATACTTATAAAAAATGTGGAACATAATTAATTATAGGTTTTTTGTATTATACTTAAAAATTAGTTTTAAGAGCTTTATCAAGATTTTATATGTGAATGCTTCCAGAGTTCATCATTCTTCATCTCAATGAATGAACATATATATGATTACATATGGTCATAAACATTCACCATACAAATACATTAAATAACACATTATTTGTTAATTATTATTTTGTGGTTTTAATTGGGATTTACAACATGTAATAGAAAAACAATCTAAAATTATGTTTAAAAGAACTATAAGAAGAAATGATTTCAATTTTATCATATGCATATGATATCCTTTTATATTGTAATAGAGAGTAGCTCAATATAAAAGTGCTTATGGACAACAAGTCAATAAGACTAAATCATTACATTAATTTATAGTCAAATAAATCACATATCAAAACTGAAACAACTATCATACACTAAACAATAGGTTTAGAGATATAATTGTAGGCCTTGTTGTGAAACTAATAACAAAACTTGTATACTAATTTGATTGGATTTAAAAATTTGTAAAGATTTGGTCGCAATATTTTTACTACAAAACATATAACAGTAGATTAGCACGATATAAAATAAGGTAATTATGTATTTTAAGAAATAAATACTATAACAAAGTGATGTAGCCCATAAAGTCCAACCACAAACCTTTTTTATTTTATTTTATTTTATTCAAATATCTTATATTATTCAAATCAAATCTAATTATATTAAAATTTGATTTTATTTCATTTTAGAATATTTATTTTATTTCCTTGTATTATAATTTAGGGTTTTGAGAAGCTATTATATAGAGTCTCATATGCCTTAAGTTATTTTAAGTTTTTGGAATAATATATATTTTTTATCTCTGAAAATTTGAGTCTTTGTTACCCTTTGATTAGGGTTTCATCATGTTACCCTTGAATTAGAGTTTCATCTATTGTTGCTTCTTCTTTTAATTATGTCGCGTTATCACAAACTATATGGATAATAAATGCATGGATACAGTTTATATCACTTAAGAGAGATCAAACATTAAAACAATTTTGTGATATATTAAATTTTGACGTTGTACGTTATTATTCGAGTATAATATAATTCCATTTTTATACTTATTTATTATTTGTAAAGTTCATAAGAGGACATATACTCGTGGCAAAAACAGTCTTCTAAAGTGATGCATATAAATGAAAATTTGTATGGTTTTATCTTTAATAAACTAGTTTAATAATTTGATTGAATTTGAAATATTTGGTCACATGTTTATGAGGTTTTATCAAACATTATGTTATACTTTTATATGGTGTAAACAGTTATTTTGAAAATACTATTATTATTTTATAAAGATTGAGATAAGTGTAAGGTGAGAATTTGTAGATTATTTTCCTTTACGTGAAACAAAGCAAATTAGTTTTATTTAGTTTATCTAAGATGATTTTTTAAAAAAGTATAATAGTTAAAAAATAATAAAAACTTTAATTGTGTAGAATATAATCTAATATCACCTACTTATATTAATAAAATAAATTTTTTGTTTTTATTTTGTACCGAAAAAGAAATATAAATCTCAAACCCTTTTTTAGAGTAATGAATTATTATTTTTGCATATGAAGCTCACGAAGCTTGGTTTTATATAACCTTAATGTAATGCCTTATAGATATATTATTTTGTTTATGTATTTATTAAAAGCATTACATGTTTTGTGTCTAATCTTTAGTTACAATAAAAGATAACCTATAGATATATTATTTTATTTATGCATCCATGATGATAAAATGTATGATGGATGGTATACATATTTTAGTTTAATTATTTATGAATGCTAACTAAAACTTTAAACAATTAGTCTTATTTTTTTTAAACTATCTTGATCTAGTTTCAGATTAAAAATATTTAGTTTACATAAAATTCATAAAAATGTTTATGGTATTACAAATCAAATTTTGTTTTATCAATATGTGGTATAAACAATATATGCTGGGGTTATAAGCCCACTGTCACAAGAACTGATTCGTGACATTATGAGATACATAATAAAAGAAGTAGTAAACTTACATATTTTCATATTGTCTCCTGCAATTGATGAATTGCAGAAAAATATTGAGTCTTGATTTATGAGAAATAGTTATACTCTTTCTAGAGGAGGATCAGGAGACACGAATCTCGTTTTTGAACGATAAGAAGCGAGTGTTACTTGATGAATTAGTTTATTTTGATAAACTTGCAAAGAGGAGAAAAGAGAAAATGAGGCAACCCTAATGCGTATGCTTGTTGCATTTGCATATACTGAATAAGATAATTAGTGAACTTGTATATACTTAGTGAAATATTTCACAAATCATTAAGCAGTCCCTAAATTAAACTCTTTTTTATATATATTTTTTACTTTATTTATTTTATTCTTACTCACTTAACATTTAGGTTTCCTAATCCACTATAATCTAATATACTAACAACTTAGGGGACCATAATATTTGTTTGGCTTAAAAGGATCCAATATAAAGTTTGATGACCAATAGACCCTCCCTTAATGTATATATTGTTTCAACTAGTATCTATATTTTTTATACTTCCACAAGACTATAATATATATATATATATATATGTTAGGATGGCGACCAAAGTCTCACATCCCATATCGATTAAACATGGGAGAGATCGGTGTTATATAAGTAAAAACATATCTCAACTAGTACGAGATCTTTTGGAAGTCGACCAGAAGAGAAGTCGTGCAGTTTCCATATTCCCAACTAATGGTATCAGAGCCAAACACAGTCATAACGCGATGGTGGTGAAATTCTTAGATGTCGAACATGATGAACCAACAAGCCTAGCTCAAGGCGAATGAGCTGCTCTAGAGATCCTAGTTAGGAGTGCATATGGCTCATCAAGTAGTGGTACTTGATTGGAGTAGTGGCGCTAAGAAACAAGACAAGTGGTGGTCTAATAGGATGTGAGCAACAATATTTGTAGTGCATCTATAGTTCAGGTAGCCCCAATCTGATTAGAGTGGTCGGATGGAAGTCAACTGAGAGAAGGCTAAAATGGTACTTTGTTCGAGCGAAGGATTTGTTAGGGTGACGACCAAAGTCCCACATCCCATTTCGGTTAAATGTGGGGAGGATAAGTGCTCTATAAGTAAAAACGTATCTCAACTAGTATGCAGACTTTTTGAAGTGGAAAAAAAAGCAAAATCGTGCAGCCCTTTGGGTGACAATATCATACTAGTGTGGAGATCGATCATTCTTACTTATATACGGAGACATAATATTTGGTACCCATATTCCCAACAATATATATATATATATATATATATATATATATATATATATATATATATATATATATTATTTTTAAGTCAAATATTCTTAATATTGATTACTTTAATTAATTTATTGAACTTGTAAAAACATGCATGCATACTTTGGATTTATAGTAAAGCCAGTGACTCTGCTGCTTCTTACTTAGACAAAGCTGTTAAGCCGATGATGAAAGAACACACCTCGAAGATAGACACTGCTGTAGGATCCCCTTGGGCGTTTCAAAACATTGATCGCCATGAAGCTCTCTGGCAGCGCCAGACTCCCTTTGGTGTAAATCCAATCTTAATATTCTTAATATTGATTACTTTAATTAATTTATTAAACTTGTAAAAGCATGCATGCATACTTTGGATTTACATACTATAAAATGTTGTTGTTCATAGCCAATGCCTAAATGTTTATTCATATCAGATGATAATCAACAATTGACGAAATAGGATCCCCATAACTTATGTTATGCACCATAATTTTACAATAAATACACTACTAACCACCATCTTAATAAATCTTAAATTTTTATGGAGTATAACACGTCTCAACTTTTAGTTAGTTCTATTTTACTAAATTTGAGGTCGTTTAAGTTCATTCAAAATAAGGGAAATTTAAATTATTATGTTATATACATATGTTTTGAAGTAATAACAAAATCTGAAATAAGATACATCACTCGCATTGAGTCTATATACCCTCTAAACTAAGGACGCTCATGCGAACCTTATGATCTTGAAAGATCATGAGATACAGTCTTTTAGTAAACAGATCTGCAACCATAAAGTGTGTATCAATATGCTCCACCTTTATCTGGACACTTTGAACTCTCTCCTTTATGAACCAGAACTTGATGTTTATATGCTTAGACTTATTAGTATTATTATTTCCATTGGAAAAAACTACAGTTGAACTGTTGTCATAATAAATTAGAAAGTGTCTTTCAAATCTATTTGTTGTATGTAGTTTTGTGACAATTTTTTAAACGAGAATGTGAGGTTTGATGTAGTAAAACATGCCTATGATCTGAATTGGAATAGCCTACAATCTCCAGGTTATCTGATGTGTTGTATGTTAATCCAAAATATTTGATATTTTCAAGTGTCGGAGCACCCTCTTTACTCAATTCCAATGTGAAACTCCTTGATTGCTCAACGATCTTCCATGTATTCCAACTATAAATGATATGCTTGGTCTGGTGCATACCTGAGTATACATGAGACTGCCAACTGATGAGGATAATAATCGCCTTAGGGTAGGCTAGTAATTTGGTTGGTGATTTATAGTAGTATGTGGGTGTTATGTGTTTAGAGTAGAGAGTATAGAGATAATTAAGCAGCCTGGTAGCAGTTAATTCTCATTACCCACACTTAATGCAGGTGGTTGGGTATTTATACCCTGATGTTTGGGCCCTTATGGGCTTTCGGGTCATGTTTAATGGACCCGGGTCATGTTCAAAGACCCATGAGCTCTAAGTAGGAGAGCAAGTAGCTTAGTCAAGAAGTGTTTAGGTTTTTTAGTACTTTTGTCATAGTTCGAACAGTCTTATGGTTATTGTGCTCAAAGTGATCTGTCCGGTCCGTGTGATCTGTCCGGTCCGGAGGCCTTGGACCGATCTGTCCTTGTCCGGGGAGCGTGCAGAATTCGAACTCATCACCAACTGCTGAAGTATATGACACCGTCGTCGTGAGCTGAATCTGCAAATATTTTTTTAGACATTGTTGGAATGATAATTTTCTCCTTTTGGTACATGGGTATCGATATGTTTTCTCCTACCAAACCATTCTGACGTAACATGCTTTCAATGTACATCTCTTATGAGACACCTATGATGCCCTTAAGGTGGTTACTTACAATACATATTCTTAACACATTGGAAACCTCACCAATGTCCTCCATATCAAATTTATTTGATAGCATTTTGTTGTTACCATGTAATAAACCTACGTTGTTAGTGGGTATGATCATATTATCGACATGCAATTCGGTTTTTTTAGCTGAATGTAGAGCGCCGATAGATGGTTTAATAATTTGTCATGGAAACTACATTACTAATCTGGATATTAAAATTTATTTGACGATACTACTGCGGATGATTACCTGCAACAAAACTCCCTACTACATGTTATCTTTAATAGAAAATTACAAAAACTGTATTCGACAAAGAATGACTATCCATCACGTTTATAGAGAGCAAAATCAGACTGCAGACTTGATTACTAAAGAAGCATCGAAACAAACAAGTAAGTTAGACTACTGTAATACTACAATTCCAGTGAAACTAAGAGTTATTATTTTTTAGAAAATTTAGACACTGACAATATCAGACTTATAGTTTAAAAATTTGATTTGACTAGTTTATTTAGAGCAAGAATCACTTATCTACAACAAGATTAAACTCTATTTTAGTGGAAGATAAATTCAGTGTCTCCTTGATTGTATGCTAGAACTCTATTTTAGAATACTTAATTCTCGGAAAAGAAATTCTGATATCGTTTTAGCACAGTTTCGAATTTCAAATTTTATTATTAGCCTTCATTTTATTTTTGGTTTGGTCTAGATCAAACCACAAATTACTTTTAAGCCAGCATAGCTCATCTATAAAAATTTCATTTAATTTAAAACTAAATAAATAAATATTTTTAATATTATCCAATATTCGTAGAATATTTGTTTGTAGGGTATAAAATAATAATTTTTCTATGGCGCCGCGCCTACTGATTACATTTTAGAAAGACGATAAAACCTTCTAGGACTTCTATCTACAGACACGACCATGAGTCTCACGACCTTAAATTAAAAGCGCTCTCTCTCCCTCTCCCTCTCCCTCTCTCTCTCTCTCTCTCCCTCTCTCTCTCTTCTTTTGAATTTTCTTGATGCGTACTCATTCTCATCAATTTCGGACCCAATTAACTTGAACCCAGAAATCTCTGTCTCCGGTATGTCTCCTCTCAATTTCAAAAAAATCAAGATGATATTTTTATTTTACCAGTAACTCCTCTTGCTCTGAGGTATTGACAAAAAAAAAAATCACGGGTCTTGCTAAAAAAAATTGTCTCTTTTTGAGAAATCTTAAATTTTAGCTGATAAGTCATGTATGGTCTTCGTTAGACCAGACAATTTAACAATTATCTTTCTGTGTTGTGTGTGGTTATTGAAGAACATTAGTGTCTTGGGTTTATAAATTTAGATGCTTCATATAAATTTGGTTGATTTTCCAACAAGTGTACTTTGTTTGTCATATCCTGTCTTCTCGTTAGTAGGTAGATTTTCATTAAGACAAAACATAGTTATGTTATGTGTTGGTTTCAGTTTTAAATAGTTTATGTCTATAAGAATCTTGGTTTTGAATCTTTTGATAGATCTGAGGTGATTAAGTTAAGTAGCTCTTTCTATTACTAAGAGGACAGGACACCATGTGCTAGAAACTAGAAAGATTCAAGTACAAGTTAGTCTTTCAGTTTTCTAGTTCGTTAATTTTCGTGAATAAGAACAGCTGTTCTCACATGTGAGTGTATGTTGTTTACTCTTTGTAGTAAAGTTGAACATACATTTCTTGGGGGTGTTTCTTTTTGTATGAATTATGATAGTTTGTTTTCGTAAATGGCCCCGGAGAGAAATAAACTAAACAGATTTTTTTAATTGTGTTTCAGACAATTGGATTAGAATTTAGCGAAATTAGCGAAATGGAGGATACAGGATTGAATCTTAACGCTCGGTTTCTGTCTGTGAGACGATCGACGAATGAAACGAAACTGAGTGGTACGAATTCTGTTCAGGTTCAGGTTCATAGATCAAGTTTGAGTCTGGAGCAGGTAACTGAACCAGTTTCAGTCCCTTTCTTATGGGAAAGTATACCTGGAAAATCAAAGGACGAAGTCGAACCCGAATTTCGGGTTCAAGACGAGAATTCTGTAATAACACCGAGGGTGGAGCTTCCACCCGGTAGGTGTTTGGATATTGTGAAGTATGATTCTGAATTCGAAGATCAAGGCAGTTATTCTGATTCGGTTGATCAGCTTTCTATTAGTGATGATTCGTTTTCGATGAAGTGTAGCGTCAGCGGATTAGATGATGAAATCCGTGTTGGAAACTTTTGTACGGACCAACAAACTCGAGATTTGATGATGAGTCGCTTCTTACCTGCTGCTAAAGCGATGGCTTTAGAGCCGCCTCAGTATTCGTCAAAGAAGAATGTTAAGGCCGCGAAAACTGAATCAGTTAGACAGAATGTTAAACCGTTGGTTAGCGACGTTACCCATGAGAAGTCTGTTGTTGTGTTCAATTACGAGGAAGAATATACAGAAGACGGAGAAAGCGGAGGTGAAGAGAACGGGTACGAAGATTACGTCAGTCTATCGAGAAAAAAATGCGGGTTTTTGCCTAGTTTATTCTCTAAAAGCATTTTTTCCCGGTTAAATCGGCTACCGGGGTTCAAATCCAAGATCCCTTCAGCCAAAAACGTCAAGAAACACGATTTTGTTAATACAAAAAAGATAACTAACGGATTTGACTTGCCACCAAATCTGCCTGATCGCTGTAGATTATCACCTTACAGGCGTTCCTTCAGTACATCTCCCTATGGTGAAATCGGGGTTCTTTGCACTGCTAAAGAAAACAAGAATCGGGGAGCTAACTTGTTGAACAAGCGAATTAGCCAGTCTCAAGAATTGATATATCCAAGGAGTAGTAAACTAAGCTCATGCTCAATGAGCCCGGCAATAGAGAAAATACTATACATAGATACTCAAAGCTTTGCTGAAATCCGAAGGAGAGAATACGATGATACTTTTGATAATTCCCTTCAAGATTTCAAGAAACTAAGAGTTTCAAATGAAGCTGAAACAAGGAAAGGAGAACCGGAACCAGAATCGGAACGTGAACTCGATCTTGATCAGGAGCGCAAGGCATTAGCACGTGTGAACACGATGAATCGCAAACTCGATCCTGAATTGTTGTCTCCAATTGCACCACCTTTGCCCAAGAAACCTACTGAGTCTTGGCTTTGGAGGAGTTCTCCTTCACATTCATCAAGGAAACCGTTTTCAAGCTCGTACTTTGCTGGCCGGTTTAATAATAAAAGTCAGAACTGTGAGGCAGTATCGGAAGATAGTACCAAGTGGGAAACGATTGTCAAGACTTCAAACTTGCATCACGATCATATGCGCTATTCTGAGGTAACTAGTCTCTTTAAATTCAAGATTATGTTAAGATATATGTGATTGAATCTTGTGATCCTGAATGTCCTAGAACAACCAGACTCGTGTTCCGATTGTGTTCTTTGTTGAACTGAACGTTGAATGGTTTTTCCAAACACGTTTTCAGATCGGTTTTTGTAATTAACTGAGAACATTGAAATTTTGTCACAAACCAAACACATTTTCAGATCAGTTTTTTGTTCGTTAAACTGAAAACATAAGCAAACACATTTTCAGATCAATTTTCTGAAGTTAGACTGAAAACATTGGAAAGTTTGACGAACAACCTCATTTTCAGTTGAGTTGCTTTTGTCGGACTGAAAACATTGAATTTTTTTTTCAGCCAAACACATTCTAACATTGGTTTGTTTTCTTCCTTTGATTTTTCTTTTTGTGCAGGAATTAACAAACCATGTTTCTCATCAATCCAAAACTTAGGACTATGAAAATTTGAAGTTGAAATGGAAGTTGCACAACTCTTGCCGATTTTTCCATTTGTATTTAAGCTTATATGCTGTTTGTTTCGTCTAGTATGAATGACAAGTTGACAACCGAGACAAAAGTCACAAGAAGGCCAAAGTACATGCTTTTGTTGGAAACTATGGGTGCTTATTATGGGACTTCAACTATTACAAGCTTTGGTTGTTGGCGGTGGCTTATACCTTATAATTTAGCTAGTTGGTGTGTTAAGGCTGCGGTGATAGGTTCGTTTAGAGCGGATTAGGAGCCTTTTACCCCTGAAAAAGGCTCATCCTCTTCCTCGCCCGCCTTGTTTTCGCTCTTTACTTTCGCAAACTTAGTCTTTCTTTTATTCGCTTTTGAAACGAAGTATTAAACTTCGATTCTTCTATGTTATGTATAAATTTAAAGTGAAATTCCCACTCATATTTATTAAACTTATTTGATTGCATAGAAGGTGAAAATTATGATGCGTGTATGTATAATAATTTAAGGCGGCAATCTTTAGTTTTTAGTTAAATTTTAATTGGATATGTTACCATAAATTTTATTATTAATAAAAAAATTAATTGTCATAAATAGTCAAAGTTTGTATTTGATGCTAAAAAATTAGAGTCGAACCGGTCAAATAATAATGTTTAAAAAGATTAAAAATAAATAAAAAATATTTTATCGATCTTCATTAAGTTCGTTTATAGAATTTATGGTTATAACAAAATATATATATATATATATATATATATATATATATATATATAAAAGATACCAAGAAGATTCGATATTGTTTCATTTTATTTACTTAAATGTCATATTTTAGTGTATTTTTTAAAAATGTTTTGGATTTGAAATATTTAAATGGTTAATAGTTCAATGGTTGAATTATTAACATCCTTATCAGTATTTTCTAGTTTTTGTTCTATTCGAGTAACAAAGCATGACTAGTTTTGATTGTTCAAAGTATTTGATATTGGCTGAAGATCTATTGTCCTTGCTAAACATTTGTTGTCTTTACCGAAGCTTTTTTTGGTATCGGTTTAATATCACCTTGAATTTGTCGTTTGACGAAATTTGTCTTCATATTCGAAACTCTTATATTTTAAACTTTTACATATTGAAAAAATATGTCAACTGTCTTCGGCTAGACTCTTAAGAATCTTAAGATCTGCTTAATTATTCTAATTTACCTTAGCCGAAGTATTACAAAAGACGTCTCCGATTTAGTTTGTATTAAATTGCTCCTCCCTCATTAAAATCTTTTGCCGACCAAAATTTCATTTGAGGATAAAAAAATTATATTTTACAAGAAGGAAAAAATGAAGTTAACATGTATTAGGCTGCTAGAGTATTACCTATTCTTTTATTTACTAATTTATTTTTATTATTTACTAGCTTCAAAATGCTTTGATATTTTGTTCATTGTGGTTGAGTACTCTTATAGTCCTTAATGAATGATGAAGTAATTACTACTGATGATTTGAAGTGTTGGTATTGCTTTGATGGTTTCCGGTAGCTGGAGATGTACTTCTGTTGAACTTGTTATGAAGGTATCTAGTAGCTCCCCTAGTCCTTGGTGAATGATGAGGGAAGGACTATAGTAGTTGAGTATCTACTTCGGTAATTTATTTAATTTTGAGGAAATAAATTTGTTTCTTTAGGTTTGACTTTGCTTTTGAATTCTTTAAGTAGCCCCATAGTCCTTAATGAAGATTCTAGTAAGGTTTAAAAAACTCAAAAGAAATAGCTATTGGGTTTTTAAACAACCGAGTTTTACACTATCATTTTGTATTGTTGTTCGTCGATATGTTGTGTGGATATTTATGAAAAAATAATTTTGCGTTGGACTGATATTTGAATTTATTATGTATGTTTAACTAGCCATATATATAAAGTTGCAAGACTTCATTGTGCGCTATTGTGGTGAAAACATAAGCGGGTGACAAAAGTTTACATATGTAGAGAAATTTTTTCTTTCAACCAGACGTGTATTCCCTTTTCAGTTTTTGAAATTTAGGCCCTCCATGCTTTCTTCATTCAGACCACTCACCCTGCAAGTTAATCCAAACCGTAGAATTGAAAAGATCGACTATTGAAATTAATTCCTACTTTGGGTATAAATATTCAATCCGCCATCACTTTGATTGTTTTATCAATTTATCGCTCGCCTTTTGCTTCATATTTTTTTTATAATTCTTGACTTTCTTGAATCAACTTCAAATTTGTTACTTTTGGTACACCAAATTTATAAATTGTTATAAATTGGTATGAGTGGAAAAGAAATTGAATGATATGATAGTCAAAATAATCAGAATAGTAGTTCTTTTGGAGTTTCTTCTTATGAATAAGAAATTTTTGATGTGCCCCACCATATTTGTCATCCAGAAGAAGAAGAGAGTTGTAAAGAAGGGAAAAATCATTCAAATCATTATTTTTTTTGCTTATTGTGTGGCTCCTATCAAACTCGAAGGTATGAGTTTCTCAACAATCTGAGGTAGTAACGACATTGACGTTCGCTAAGTTGAACCAGATATTAGAGATGAGTACCTGAACAAAATACAGACGAAGAACATTATGGAGCATTCATATTGGTATCTGACCAAATAGGAGTGTATAAAAAAGCTCGTCAACTAAACGATTTTATATGATGTCAACATTAAGATTCTAATAAATGGGGAAATTCCTTTTTACACTCGTGATGGTGAAGTTATTTTTTTCCAGTTACACTCTTAATCACTGGCTTCGGTTTCCGCTTGCTCCCGACCTTGTCAATTTTTTCCAAATTACCCACATTTATCTTAAACAGTTTGTTCTTAAATGTTGAATTTTGATTCTTTTGGCTATAATTTTATCAAGATGCGTTTTTCAACACTTCTCGATGAATGATTTTCGTCTGCCTTCGAGGTTTCCAACCGAAAGATCAACTGATTCTGCTACTTTCTTATGCAACCACTTATTTTCCAAACGTAAGTTTATGCCTTCTTAACGTAAGTCAAGCCTTCTTAACTCCTATTAAGCGATGTTAGGCTTCCAAACGTAAGTTTATGCCTTCTTAACCCTCATTTGTTTTTTGATTTGGTGTTAAATTTATTTAATTTTTGTTTTATAATTTTATCCTTCTAAGCCCATGCTGTAAAGATGCCTTTTGATTGCAACATACTCACCAAAGATATGTTATCTTTGTGGAAGAAGCTGCAAAATTTTCTCATTCTTACTCTTTCATCTTGGGACCCCAATCTATTTGTTAGCGGTAGACTGTGGTCGAGCATTGCTATTAGATGAGGGTTCTGTGTTTTTGTTTCCCCAAAATAAGATATTTGTGGAAGTTTCTTTTCCACTGAATAATAAATTTGACAAACCATCTCCTAAGAAGAGGTTTGTAGAGAATACGTTTCTCGAACAAAACATGTTCGGGAAGAGTTTTTCCATAATAGAACTTTGAAGTAAGGTAAAATACCAAGATTTGGAGAAAATATCTAATGCTACTTAGAAGGCCAAAGTTGAGTCCCGTGATGTTTGCAAAGTGATTTTTGTAAGCACTCTCGGCGTAGATAAGGAACGAGGACATTTTCATGTTATTAAAAAGGACTAGGCGGAAGATGAGGAGGACAGTATGCCTCTTAAAAAAGAAAGACCTCAATGGCCTGAGGTGATTCTTTAGATAATATTTGTATTACCATTGGAAATAAATCAAGTATTGATACTAAAAATTATATATATCTAACTCACATAGCTGAGACGCATAGTACTTTTTCAGCCCATTAACATTCTTCTAATCTCTAAAAATCCCATGCTTAAATTATATTGTGGAAACACATGTTTCCAAGGCTTATACTTATCCCATTTACCTTCCTGAACACGCTCATTCCAAGTACATAGCTTTAAGTGATGATTTGGTGGGTCAAAATGTTTTAACCATGGGCATCATCTCTCTTGTTATGTCTAAAGTCATTTTTATATATGATGACTCTACACCAAACAAAATCCTTGGTTTCAAAGGGAAACATGTAGCGGCCCTACTTGAGTCGGTTGAAAGTAAAGACATAACATTTTATGCAGTTTTTATAATTTCATCATCAACAATAATAGAAGGATCTATAACACTTGAAGAAGTAACACAAGACACGGTGGTAGCAACTATATCCCCATCTACATTAACACGTTTGTTAACTTATTCAGCATCTAAAGTACTTTTAAACTCTGTGGGTTCACCAACTACAACATCAGCTTCATTAAAACCCTTAATAGTGGTTCCATTATCAACAGATAAACCTAGATCCGAAGATAAAGACCTTATAACTTGTGGAATTTTTTTCCATTATTCCGTCAAAGTGGGGAAAATCACTTATCATATTCAAGAGTGTTGATGTTGTGATTGTTTATCGAAATGGTGGTTTACCCATCCTAGGTATATCTTCAGCCGAAGTTGCCACTTTAATACCATCTTTTTCTCATTGGATCATATTCCAAAGATTCTGAGTCAATTTTCTAATTTGGCCAATCAAAGGACACTCCCATTCTACCTTTCTCTCGTGGCCCTAGCAAATAAGCACTTAAATTTAGGATTTAAGGTGAATGAGGTTTTTTCATGTTTTTTTCCTTGTTTTATAATGTATGAGTAATTAGATACTTTAACAGCAAAAATTAACTTTATTTTATAGCTTTTTATGAACATCAGGTTGGGATGGATGATGTTACTACTTACCAATAATTTATGCTTTATTTTTCTCATGAATTTGTTACAAACTTCGACGAGGAATACACCAAAATTAATTTGGATCATTTCTGGTATTTTTCCAGGAAGCTAAATTAGTGAAAGACTTAAAGTGAAATGAAAAATATCATGATTATCTTCCTTTATCGGGTTGTACTAAGGGTGAGGAAACTATTATTGATCTATTTTAAGAATTTGAGAATAAAAATATGAGAGAACTGGTAGAAGTTAGGTATCCTAAAGATGATGAAGAGAGTACTGCCAAAAAATATATTGTTGGATTAGTGATGTTCAAGCCACTAGTTCCAAATGTGAAAATGTTGAAAGTACTAATATTCAAACAATTGACGATGTCCGAATCAAGGATATTATTCCTTATAAGAAGAATATGTAAACTTGAATTTTTACACTTATCATTTTGTGTAAATATTAAAAGAATTGTAATGTACGTGTTGTATGAAGACTCTTTTCGTTTATGAGTACTCTTATTTATAATTTTTGGACGAGTCTTTGTGGTTTTAATAAAAATACTTATGTTCTTTGTTTTCTATTGATTGATCGATTTCAATAAGCCAAGATTTTTTACTAAACATTTGTGATCTTTCTAGAGTTTTTTGGAATTTTTCATGTATGTTTAGGGTGCATGACTCCTATTAGGGTTTTTCCCTCTTTTAATTTTGTTTTGAAGAAGTTGAAGCTTTCTTTTTTGTTGAAGGATCGTTCGTAATCATTCAAGACTTATTATTATTATGTATTTTCTGAAGCATAATGTTCAAGATGGAATACCTTATTTTCTAAAAAATTGGTTCTTGAACATCTGAGACTTATTACTTATAGAAATTATGAATAATTAGTGTTCCTGATGGAGCCTTTTGTTGTTTAAAGACTTTTTATTGGTCGTCTGAGACTTGTAATAGGATTTTCAAAGTCTCTACTCTTCTTAGTTAAATTTTCTAGCTTAGACATGTTGGCCTTTGATTTATATTTTTGTTATGAAAATAAGAAATCATATTTTTTTTGGGATTTTTTTTATCAATGTCGAATGCCTCCTTAAAACCTTCTCGGACTACCGAGGTAAGCAAGAGTATATCCTCATAGTTTAATAAGTATGTTTAACATAAATCAATAAGTTAAAGATATAATGACTATAATATAAATTGAAGTTCTTTATATTATAGGGATGTCAAATTTGATTTCCTTATTCATCTATTAACTTATAAATTCTTGGCTACAGTTTGGCTTCGACCATGAATAGATCCATTGGAAACGAATTCACCGAGCCTCTTTTCTTTAATGTGATCCAAACCGCACTTTGGAATAATATTTATTCTTTATTATTTCATTATAATGCTCTAAAAAGATGTTATTTGACTCTTCCTTCGTTAATTATGTCTAGCTCCGAACTTCGGGCTTGTGCATTAATTGCTTCATAATATGCATAGTCCTCTGAGATAGAAAACATATTTTTGGCTGGCATTATCACCTCCATTCAATATATCGTGGTAAATGGCGTTTTTCTGTTACGGTTTTGGGTGTGGTTTGATATAACCCTAAGACTTCTTATATAAATTTCGGCCACGTTCAAGCTTCTCTTTCGAATATCTTCTTGAAGCCATATATTATTGTCTTCTTGGTCACTTCAACCTAACCATTATATTAAGGATGAAAGAGAAATCAAATATTTTATCTATTCCATGGAACTTTGTGATTTTATCATTCTAGAACCGAGCTTAATTGTCAGTAGTGGTGACCCTTGAAATCCCATAGATATAACATGTATATTTTTAAGAAGACATTACCTATGTTGTCATGATGTTTTGTAAAATTTGTGAATTTATCCACTTTGAGAAGTAATCTACGGAAACTAGTATAAATATTTTTCCTCATGAAGATACTTGTAAAGGTCCCACAATTTCCTAACCCATTTTCAAATGGGATTTTTTTGTTTATTGTCTCTAATAATATTGTCGAGACTTGTATGGAGTTTGCGAATCATTGGCATGTTTCATACTGCTTTATTTTTTTCTTTGCGTCCTCCATTATAGTTGGCCAATAGTAGCCTTAAGTAGGATTATTTGGTAAAATGCTACATATATGCAATGAGTGCTTCTTTCTCCATCATGTAATTTTCTACGATGAAATCTGCTTTATTTGTTCATAATAATCAAATTAACGGCTTGGATATTCCTCTTTTATACAATGTATCCTAAGTCTATAAGAATATTGTTGACTTAATTTTTATATTTTGTGCTTTCCTTTTACCTTTGGGAAGTACTCATTGTATCATATACTTCTTGATATGAGTTCTCCAATCTTCTTATTCTTCTTCTTATTGGGTAATGTAATAAAAGGATTTTTCTAAAATAATATTTTTGACGCCGAAGATGTACATGCCGTAAATGAAAGTAAACGAGCTATTGAGTTCTCGACTCTCGAGACTTGTTTAAATGCCACATGCTCAAACATAGAAATTGATCGATGTAACTCTCTCAAATACTAAATTATGTTTTAATTTTTTTAGCTCTGACCTGCCCTAATGTATGGTTATTAGTAATTTAGAGTCATTTAGGAGTTGTACCGTTCTTACTCCACAAATTGTTTTTCAATCAAAATCTTGCTATTGTAGCTTCATACTCAGCTTCATTTTTAGATGATGGAAATCAAAACTTGATGAATTGGTTTAAGTCCCCTATCAGAATTATGATCTGAACTTTTGCTTATGACCCTTGGTTATTACTTTCTCCAACTCTTCAACTATTTTCAGACTCATTGTTTGAAGATATAGGTCTCTCGAACTGTAATTTCATTAAAAAACATACCAATACATAGGCTTTGATTTCCATTCTTGACTCAAAGGGATATCATAATCCCATAATTATACTGATCATTTGGTCAATCTTTCTGATACAGCATCCTTTTAAAACATATTTCTTAACGGAAATGAAGTTCTAAATATTATAGTATGCGCTTGAAAATATTATCTTAGTTTTCTAGTTGTTCATACTAGTGCTAAAGCAAGTTTTATAATTATAAATATTTAGTTGCAAGTGGTAATAAAGATTTACTTACATAATATACTATTTTCTAGTCCATTCGTTTCTCTCTGATTAGTAATATGTTGACCTCGTAGTATGAGACGGCAAGGTATAAACACAAAGTCTCTATTTACCCAGGTTTGGTTAGCACTCTGGGTGAAGCCAAAAGCTTATTTATGTTCTTAAACGTTTCATTACATACTGGAGTTCATTCAAATTTTACAACTCCTCATATGACTTTGAAGAAAGATTAACACTTGTCTGAGGATCTGGACAAGAATCTGTGTTGCCAGTCTGCTAGTCGGGATTTGGACTTCTTTTGCATTCTTTAGGGACTCTATTTCTGCTAAATTGGCAAGCTTAGTTGGATTTTCTTCACAATATTCACCAAGAAGTTGTTAGACCTATAAATGAACATATAATTTATTGATGGTTATTAATTATTTGTGTATATAACTTGTGGTTACATAAGATATCTCTTATATATTAGAAAGACTTGATACTATCTTACTCTAACTACCTAGATATTATATCTTAGTATATCTTTTCCAAAGTCTTTTGGATTTCAAGTATTTAAATGACTGATGGACCAATATATATGGATCGGGCTATTTATACCATTATCAATATTTAACTTCCAAAACTACTTTCGTAAAAAAGACACGTCTTCAAAAGTATTCTTCTTCTTATTATTATTATTATTATTATTATTATTACCATCATCATTTTATCAAAATTTATACATATTTTCTTATAACGATAACTTCAAAAACTATTTGATAGCCTCATTTAATGAGTCCGAATTTAGGATACTCCCCGGAAGGGCAAATTAGCCTAAGTCTCTCCGAATACCGGACAGGCTACAAGCACATAAATCGGACAGATCTTTCGGACCGGACAGATCACCAAAGACAAATCACTTCGAACACTGTAAACTTAAGGCTGTTCGAACTATGACTAAAGTACTAAAAAACCTAAACACTTCCTGACTAAGCTACCTGCCCTCCTTCTTAGAACTCATGGGTCCTTAAACATGACCCGGGTCCATTAAACATGACCCGAAAGCCCATAAGGGCCCAAACATCATACTATAAATACCCAACCACCAGCATTAACTATGGGTAATGAAAATTAACTGCTACCAAGCTGCTTAATTATCTCTCCACCTTTAAACACCCACACACCACCGTTAAACACCCACACACCACCATTAAACACCCACACACCACCGTTAAACACCCGTACACCATCTTGAAACTCCACTTAAAATTACTAGCCTACCCTCAGGCGATTATTATCCTCACCAAATTGGCGACCACAATGGGAGCAGAGAGGTGCCTGAATCAAGCATTCAAAACCTGCCAAGAATTTCTGTCCAAATGAATCCGGATAATCCAGAGCTTCCACCAGCTTTGCTCGAAGTGGTGGAAGAAAACGATGAGTATACTGTCCAAGAGCGTGACCGGTTAAAGCTTGAGATAGAAGCTCTGAGGGCTGAAAAGGCCAAAATGGGCGTGAAAGAAAAATCCAAGGCATCGGTTGTTCATCACACCGACAACCCTAGAGAGCCTGAGGCTTCGAAAACTCATGTGAGTACCAAAAAGACACATTCTAGTTCTAAAAAGTCTCACCGGTCCAAGCCTGTGGAGAGCTCTGACTCAAGTTCAGAATCTTCGGGCAGCTCTTCGGACAGTGAGGGAAATGAAAAATCCTTGTCCTCTAGCAGTGATGAGGGTCGAACCAAGAAAAAACAAAAGCAGGTTAAGAAATATTCGAGAAAAAGAGATCACCATGGAAGAATGAAAAGGCATATTGGAAAGGGGTCATCTCACCACCGGAGGTATACGGACAAGATGCTGATGGATCCCTTTGCTTTCCACGATGAGCCAGGTATCTTTGCAACTCCTAATGAGGATATCGTGTTCAGTCGTGGAAGGAATTGGAGGCAGTCTCCACTGTCTTCTAAAATCCTGTCCGGAAACCTCCCCAAGAGGTTTGACAGTACTAAGATGGAAAAGTACAATGGCAGTACTGATCCGGACAATCATCTGGAGCAATTCAAGAACTTCATGATGAACTTTGATGATGATGATAAACTATTGTGTAGGGCATTATCCCAATCTTTTACGGGGAGTGCTCTGAAATGGTACAACAGCCTGCCTCAAGGTTGTATTAAAGATTTTGATACGTTTTGGGTGGCCTTTCGAAGGCAGTTTGTGGGGAGTAAGAAGCTGAAGGGCAATAGAGACACAATAATCCATTGTGCCCAGGAGCCAAATGAGTCATTAAAGGAGTACATAAGTCGTTTCGTGAACACAAAGAACGGGTTGGCTGATTGCTTCGAACAGGTGGCAATAGCATCCCTAAGGCAAGGTTTGAACCCAGGCAATCTGGCTGATTCGGTGACCAGAAAGAAGGCCATGACCTGGGGAGGGTTGCTAAATCAAGTTGGCAAGCAAATAAACGTTGATGAAACAAAGAAGACCAGGGTACACAGACAGGTGAGATCCACCCCGGTGGCACCAACTCCAAATCAAAACCAGTCCGGGAACAAAGCAAGAGAAACCGGACAGGGGCATGGTAGGGCAAAAGCTCAGTCTCAGCCAGCTGCTCCTGCTCAAAGTCAACAATCTAGAAACAAAAGAGGGCCATGGGTCCAACCGGAGTGGTTTGCAGAACTCAAAGAAAGCGTGGCCACCATTTTCGATAAAACAAAAGATGAGGTACACTACCGGAGACCAGCAACCTTGCAGTCTCCTAGAGAGCATCGTAACAACTCCTTTTGCCAATACCACAATGATATTGGCCATACCACCGATGATTGCATAGCGTTGAAACAAGAGGTTTAAAACTTGATTGAAAGGGGAAAGTTGGGTGCATACGTTAAAAAAAGAGGAGGCAACAGGCCTGACAACACTCACCGGGTTGGTCCAAGTAATGCTGCCCCGGAGGGGGCCATGGTAATAGTGGAAAGGTTTGATGTGGAATCTGAATACTTGGATCCTGATCCAACACGAAATAGGGTGGGTGCTATAGAGGAGTGTTCTAGGACGGTCTCCGGGCTCATTAAATTCTTCGAGTCACTGACGATTTTCGGAGGGGACACAATGACTGCTCCTACTGCTTCTTCAAGAAAGAGGCATGTTCATAATTTAGCCTCCCAGCTAGAAGGGGGCATGACATCTTATCAATCACCAAACTCATTCTCATTCATAGTCTTCGATGAGGATGATTTGAGAGATATTGCTGGCCCTCATGAGGATGCTGTTGTCATAGGAGCATCTATAGGGGGCAATGAGATAAGGCGAATTCTGGTGGATACTGGAAGCTCTGCCAATATCCTTTTTCTAACCACTTATAAGAAAATGAAAAATCCAGCTGTGATTCAAAAGTCGGACAGGTCAATCGTGGGCTTCACGGGCAGCTCAGCCGATGTGATCGGGGAGTTTGAAGAAGAAGTGTTATTGGGCAGGGGCCCTTTCAAGAAAATGGTTAGAATAATCTTCATCGTGGTGGATTGTCCCACTTGCTATAATGCTATTCTAGGGAGATCTTGGCTCTCTAGGATGCATGCAGTGGCTTCAACAGTCCATCAGTGTTTAAAGTATGATGTTCAGGGACAGGTTGGGGTTGTCCGGAGCAGCCAAAATGTTGCAAGAGAATGCTATGTCACTGCCTTGGCTCCACGAACGCTGGGGGCAGTCCGAATAAATGATCAATAGCAGTTTGAGGGCCTTTCTGGGGGTGAGGGTGAGATTGATGACCCCAGGGAGACCCCCGGAGTGTTAATCCCAATTGAAGAGGTTGAAACGCACTGTCTGGAAGAAGGAAAAAGTGTCCAGATAGGGTCCAAAATGCCACCAATGTTGAAAGAAGAGATGTTGAAATTCTTGAAAGACCATCAGCACGTTTTTGCTTGGTGCAATGCTGATGTTACTGGAGTTCCATCAGAGGTGATATCCCATCACCTATCTGTCCGAAGAGACGTGGCACCAGTGGTTCAAAAGAGGAGAGCTTTCTCAAAAGAAAAGGCTGATGTCATAGTGCAAGAGGTTGACAGACTCACAAAGATGGGGCACATCAAAGAATCTCAATACCCTTTGTGGACTGCCAATCCTGTCCTGGTAAAAAAGAAAAATGGCAAATGGCGCATGTGCATTGACTTCACAGATCTTAATAGAGCTTGCCCGAAAGATTTGTATCCGGTTCCCCGGATAGATCAGTTAGTAGACTCTACTTCTGGGAACAAACTGCTCTCCTTCATGGATGCCTTCTCCGGGTACAATCAGATCCAAGTAGATCCAAAAGATCAAGAGCATACCACATTTGTCACTGATAGGGGTCTACATTGCTACAAGGTGACGCCTTTTGGCTTGAAAAATGCTGGAGCTACTTATCAAAGGTTAGTCAACAAGGCATTTACTGATCAAATTGGAAGAAATATGGAAGTTTACATTGACGATATGATGGTGAAAAGCGTAGATGAGCAGTTGCACTTGTCCGATCTCCAAGAAACTTTTGCCAACTTGGCAAAAGTGAATTTAAAACTAAACCCTGAAAAGTGTGTATTCGAAGTGCAGTCCGGGAAGTTCTTAGGGTATATCATAAGTGAGCATGGAATACAACCCGACCCGGACCAACTCAATGCCTTATTCCAGATGGAGCCTCCCCGAAACATTAAATAAGTACAGCGATTAACGGGGAGATTGGCTGCCTTGAACAGATTCATCTCCAGGTCTTCGGACAGGTGTGCTCCATTCTTTCAAACTTTGAAGGGTGCAACAGGGTTCGAATGGACCCCGCAGTGTGGTGAGGCATTCAATGAAATCAAGAAACATCTCTCCTCTCCTAAAACTTTGTTCAAACCAGTTGATGGAGAGACTCTTATTGTGTATCTGGCCGTTTCAAGTTGTGTCATCAGTGCTGTATTGGTAAGGGAGGTTGATGGTTGTCCATACCCAGTGTACTACATCAGCAAAAGCTTGATTGATGCTGAGAGGCGTTACTTGAAACTCGAAAAACTGGCATTGGCTCTGGTGATAGCTGCAAGAAAAATGAGGCCTTACTTCCATGCTCATCCTATCGTCGTCCGGACATCTTTCCCTCTAAAGAATGTCCTTCAAAAAGCAGACATCTCAAGCAGACATCTCAAGCAGAATGACAAAGTGGTCAGTAGAGTTGGGGGACTTCGACATAGACTTTTCTCCCCGGACGGCAGTAAAAGCCCAAGCTGTGGCTGATTTTCTGGTTGAATTCCACTCCGATAGGGATTCAGAGCAACCTACTGATTCAAAAGACAAGAAAGTGTGGATTGTCCGAACAGACGGAGGGTCTAGCACCATGGGATGTGGGGCAGGAATATGTCTCACTTCCCCATATGGGGACAGCATGTACCAAGCTATTTGTTTTGCTTTCAGGGCATCTAATAACGAGTCCGAATACGAAGCAGCTATAGCTGGGTTGAAATTGGCCCATATCTGTGGGGCAAAAAGGGTCAAGCTTCTAAGTGACTCCCAGTTACTTGTCCACCATGCCTTAGGACAATCTGAGGCTAGAAAGGAGCAGTTGGTAAAATATTTACTCCTCCTCAAAAATGAAGTGCTAAAGTTTAAAGCCGTTGTCTATGAGCACATTCCCCGGGCAGAAAATGAACTAGCAGACTCATTGGCAACAATAGCATATACGGAGTCCTACCCATGGATCCATGTGCTTGAAAGCCCTTCTATTCAACTTAGTGAGGGTGGAAAAGAGGAAGTTTTTGAAATACAAGTGAATCGGCCTCAAGACTGGAGGTCTCCTCTCATACAATATCTGTCTGATGGTATTATACCTTCAGATAAGTCACAAGCCAGAACGTTGAAACACAAGGCTCGTGGTTTCATTATGATGAGAGAAGTGTTGTACAAAAAATCCTATAGTAAACCCCTCCTACGTTGTTTAGGGGATCATGAGTCACAAGTGGTCCTCTCCGAATTGCATGATGGTGAGGGATCAGCCCATTGTGGATTCAGAGCTTTAACAAGAAGAGTATTACTCTCCGGATACTATTGGCCATCAATCATGAAAGATGCTAAGGAGCTGGTAAGAAGGTGTGACCCATGCCAGAGGTACAACAATGAAATTCATGTACCAGTCATTCCCATGGAGTCAATTTCTGAGCCCATCCCTTTCGCTCGATGGGGATTGGACTTGGTTGGGCCTCTCCCCGTGGCGTCCGGAGGGCGTAAAACTATGATTGTGGCTATTGATTACTTCTCAAAGTGGATAGAAGCAGCTCCCCTGGTAGGGACAACATCGAAAGCTATCATAAAATTCATTATGTCCAACATATGTTGCAGATTCGGTGTCCCACAGAAGATAACAACAGACAATGGGCCACAGTTTGACAACAAAGAAATGGAAAGCTTTTGTGCCTCAAGGGGTATACAGCACTGTTTTTCTTCACCTTTCCACCCACAAGCCAATGGGCAAGTTGAAATGGCTAATAGAACTATACTGTCCGGTTTAAGGAAGAATCTAGAAGGGGCTGGTGGGAAGTGGCCTAGTTATCTACAAGAGGTCTTGTGGGCCTACCGGACAACACCCGGGGCTGCAACACAAGAGTCTCCCTTTTCCTTGGTCTATGGGATGGATGCAGTAGCCCCCATAGAGAAGACACTCCCTTCCTTTCGCGTTCATAACTTCTCCAGACACGCTAATAAAATGGCAGTTAGAAATCAACTTGATTTGATAGAAGAAAGACGGGTTAAAGCTCATCTTAGAGTGGCACACTATCAGGGCTTGATGAGAAGCAGGTTTGCTTCTAAAGTTAAAAGAAGAGATTTCCAACCGGGGGACAAAGTATTGAGGAAGGTCTTCTTACATACTAAAGAAAAGCTCTTCGGAAAGCTGGCCCCTACCTGGGAAGGTCCATATATTGTGGTTGAAAGAATCAAACCTGGAACTTATTGGTTGGAAGACAAAGATGGCAGGGTTTTAACTCACCCTTGGAATATTGAGCACCTTCGAATGTATTTGGAATAAAACTTGTGTAAATATTTACTTGTTTAAACATCCATGTAAATATTTGGGGGCATACCTTCCCCTCTTCGGTGGTCCGGAGAGCGTTCAATGAAATTTAATGCCTTCTTCAAATTTTTCTAAGTATTTTCAAACTATCTCTTGTCATACTACCCGGACTGAAAGATCTAGGGGCTATTTAAATTCTAGCCGAAGAGTCTTAATACTCTCACAATGAAATAAAGCTACTTAAACTCCAGCTATTTAAACAAAAGCAAATAATGAAAGAAGATGATGGTTGAGCAAAATAGAAACATTCATTCAACAAACTTAAAATTGCCTTGGCCTTCCAAGGACTTTTGAACAAGTTAGGATACAGCACAAAAAATCTGTCCGAATAATACGGACACCATCACAAAAAGAGTGCCTTGGCCTTCCAAGGACTTTAGTTTGAATGAAAGATAAACAAAATAAACTATAAATTAAGGTTGAGCCTTTGAAGATGGCTCGCCCTCATCTGTTTTCTTGCCCTTAATATCGCTTCTCTCTTCGACTATCTTCTTGCCCTTGGGATCAATCTCCTCTTCACCTGGGCTCTCTCCGGTTTCCTCTTCATTATCAGATGAGGACTCACCGGAATATCCCTCGTCAACCATAGTATAATATGGAATGTCATCATCATCCACATATCGCCATAAGTCCCCCAGTCTCCTCTTCGGGAATTTTTCGTGAAACAGGAGAACCATATCAGACTTCACCCTTTGAATCATTAGCTCCTCGCTTTGTATCATCTCTCTGGCATAGGCGTTGATCTTGGCCTTGATTGTGGCCTCTTGGTCCCTTACCAAAGCAGCCTTTTCTTCAACAGCCTGAGTCACTGCATTTTCTAAAGCAATCTTGTCAGTGGTCAGGTTGGTGATGAGCTTCTCCTTTGCTGCAGTTTCTCCCCTTGAGGTTGTCAGGTCCTTCACCATTCCGGACAGCTTATCCTGAAGATATTTTATGGTTTCTTCTAGGGTGGTAACTTTTGTGTTGCTTTCATTTTGCTTCCTCTTCAGCTCCTCATTTGCTTCCTTAAGCAAGTCAGCATTGGTGGTGGCAGTGCGGAGGTCTTCGGACAGCTTTTCCTTATCAGACTTGAGATCTTTGATAGTGTCTGCTTGACTCCGGACTTGCCTCTCCAATGTGAGAACTGGTTGCACATTACTAAGTAGAGAGTGGGCTATAGTGTCCTTCTCACTAGAAACCATGAAAGTCTTGCCGTTAAAATTGACCGTATTGGAGCTGCTCGGAGGGACGTAGGGCCCTGCAAACTCGTCTCTAGGCAGGCCAAGGAAATATTCACCAAGTCCACCCAGACCGGTGATGTCCACTTCATCCAAATTAAGCTCTCCCCCCTCAACCTCATCAGTATGGAATTCCCTTGGAATCTCTTCTTGAAAGTCCCTTGGGATCTCTTCGGCCAGTGTCGGGTCAGTAGGGAAAGAGGGCTCCGGATCACGGAGAGCAAGTTCATCTCATTGGGAAGTCTTTTTCTTCTTGGCTTCCCTATCAGAACCTTCACTTGCTTGCTTGCGAGTCCTCTTGGATGCCCTTGGAGGTTTTGGGAGGTTCACTTCCTGCTTTTCACTCTCCTGCTCCACCACTTGTAAAAGGGCTGCATCAATTTGGACTTGTGTTGGCCCCTCTGGCTCTATTGGGGCATCCTTCTCAGCATCACCTGCCACCTTTTTGCCTTTTCTTCTGCCCTTCATTTTGCTTGGGGCTTTGGCCCGGGCAGGCAGGTAGAGTGTCCCATCCAGCTCATGGGACCTTCTCAGCACAATGTCTTCATCAGGCTGGGTGGTGAGCTCTTCCCAAGTTAGGTCTCTCCGACCTGTGGTGTTCCACAGGTGAGACCTTGCTAGATTTCCAGGGGTGAAGGCCTTGTGAAATCGATTCTCCCAATTCTCTGTGGCCCAAGCGTTGATTTTGCCACATGTAGTCTGTCCGGCCTTTAGGTAGTCCCCGAACTCCTTTGGCAGCTCTGATAGAATAGAAGAGAAATTGGTTAATAAAAACTTAACTTAAGAAAAAAAGGAGAGAAGAAACGGACAGAGACTCGAGTTGAGAAACTTACGGTCACTCCTCCACCTACTCCTGAGGAGGCTTGGGTTCTCTCCGACCTTGATTTTCTTACCATTTTCCCATGAGCCACTGACAAACAAGAATTGGCTCCTCCACTTGCTCTCCGATTCCAGGAGATCATCAACAGCTTTGAGATCATTCCCCATGTTGAAGTGGTAGAAGGGGAACTGATGATGCTTGCACAGGTTGGCCACTGCAGCGAACTCTTCCATAGAAAGAGGGATCCCTGATAACCTAGATGCCATAATACATGACATTAAGGTGAACCAACCATTGGGGCTTAGCTGTGTTGGGCAGAGCTTGACCAGGTGGAAGTAGCGCACAATCTCCGGGTCTAGTGGGAACCTGAGCCCCCAGTTAAATAGCTCCGTAAAGAAGACTATCTCGTTTCGTTTACAATCCATTGGGGTCTCCGGATCAATGGGGATCCTTATCTTCACGTTTTCAGGGATCCCCCATTTGGTGCGCATTCTACCCAGATCAGAGGTATGGATGAATGCATACTTGGTCTTATGCAGGGCCAAGAGGTACTTAAACTCGACCTTGTGGAAGCACGGCCCCACTCTCCCCTCAAGGCACTCCGGCAGGTCCGGGCGCCTTAGGTACAAATTCTCTTTGCCCTTTTTAGCAACAGCAGCAGTGGTATCAGCCTGTCCGGAGGACTCGAACTCAAAGGGAACCTCTTCAGTAGAGTCCTCCATTCTCTCCTCCATAATTGTTGGAGGGACTTCTGTGGAAGTGGTTCGGGGATGATTAATGCATGGCATAGCCTGCCCTCTGGACTGTTGCCTGCCCGTATTTATCTGACTTCTCACCTCGAGTTGAGTTTCTGAGGCAGAAGATTCTTTGGGGGGTGCCGGGCTGCTGGCCTCCGGACCGGACAGCCTCTCTCGGGGAGCTCTAAAGGGCACTCCAGACCCAGAGTCACTATTCTTTGTCCCCGATTTTGAGGGAGTATTTTTAGAGGTTAGCCCCTTGACTAGCCGGCTTGGCCTTTTGATGACTAATTTCTCCGGAGAGTGGTCAGAGTCAGACCCCATGGCAATAAAAGATGATTTTTTCCTAACACTTGTAGCGGTAACCCCTGGTTCAACAGCAGGTATTGACTCCTGAACTGAGGAACCCGATACTATGGGAGAAAGGGTGGATTGAAAGAGCTTTCTGGGCTTGGTACCTTTTGAAGAGGATGAGCCTCTATCAGATTCTGCAACAGAGGAGGCTGGTTTCTCAACAGGCGACGATGGTAACCCTGCTGCCAATCGTTTTTCCTTCTCGACCCTTTGTGCTTTCTCCAACTCCGAAAGGTTGAGCCAACCGCCTTTGATCAATGCTGCTCTTGCTGTAAACATAAAACAGCCAAGGAAGTTTTTGTTCTAGAGAGATAAAGCTCTGGGTGGAATTGCAGAGTAAAATTTGAGAGAGATAGTAGAATAGTGAAAAATGAATAGGAATTTATAGTAGATTTGAAGAAAAAAGAGTTGATTCCTAGGAGAATCCGAAAAGTTGGGTAATGATTAAAAGACGGCGCTGATGTCATTATTAGCAATTAAAGAGGTTACTTGTTCAAGAAGGTGGTGCGAAATTCAAGGTGAAAAAACGGCTGGAGTGGCCAATCAGAAAGCGACACGTGTCCTACTATCTTTGGAAAAAACCGTTTGAAATTCGTAACGTTTAAATCTGTCCGAGTATACCCACAACTCTGTCCGGATTAAGAACCACTTCATGCAATCAGACTGTTTTTCAGCTCTTTGACAAGGACACTTGTTCAAACATCTAAAAAAGGGGCTCCTGATGAGTCCGAATTTAGGATACTCCCCGGAAGGGCAATAGCCTAAGTCTCTCCGAATACCGGACAGGCTACAAGCACATAAATCGGACAGATCTTTCGGACCGGACAGATCACCAAAGACAGATCACTTCGAACACTGTAAACTTAAGGCTGTTCGAACTATGACTAAAGTACTAAAAAACCTAAACACTTCCTGACTAAGCTACCTGCCCTCCTTCTTAGAACTCATGGGTCCTTAAACATGACCCGGGTCCATTAAACATGACCCGAAAGCCCATAAGGGCCCAAACATCATACTATAAATACCCAACCACCAGCATTAACTATGGGTAATGAAAATTAACTACTACCAAGCTGCTTAATTATCTCTCCACCTTTAAACACCCACACACCACCGTTAAACACCCACACACCACCGTTAAACACCCACACACCACCGTTAAACACCCACACACCACCGTTAAACACCCGTACACCATCTTGAAACTCCACTTAAAATTACTAGCCTACCCTCAGGCGATTATTATCCTCACCATCATTAACATTATTTTTTATACTTTATTGAAATTTTAAAATTTTATATTTTAATAATTTAATGCTAGTAAAAATATATATTTTTTTATTTTTTTTAAACGGATAAAAACAAATATACAAACGATATGTGGTAAAGTCATACACGTTAACGGATTAGTCCATCAAATAAGGTTTTATATGTAATTTGATCTTATATTTAAATAGAGTTTATGATTAAACCTATGAACAAGTAAAGTTTTAGGCATGTACATGAATTTATAAGGTTTTTATCAATATGATAAGGATAAAATCTCATAACCCTCAAGCACAGGGTTATTCTTATAAATACAACATGAATCTTCAATATTGGGGATTTTACCATTAATTTTAATTCACTATGTTTGCTAGAAATCCTATTTCTTTGCTTTTTGTCTGTGATATACTCTCATAGTATTTTCCTCTATTAGGTATAAAACATTATGAAGAAATCACCTAGAAAATTTAGGTAATGCTTTCTTTGGAAGATGATCCTAAATTTTTATAAGGAAGCAATAACATCCTGATATTCTATATTTTGAAAAAAGGCCATAAATGATTAAATTGATTCAATAATATCACATCACACTTAGGGGTTGATTAATTTACCGTCGGGTTCTAGACCAATTGATTGTAAGTGGGTATTTCGGAAGAAATGTCATACAGATGGTACCATTCAAGCATTTAAAGCAAAATTAATACCAAAATATTTTTGACAAAATGAGGAAATATATTATTTTGAAACCTATGTTTCCGTCTCAAGAACTATAAGAATCAAGTCCAGTGTAAAATTTGAAGATGTAACAAATGGATATCAACCGTTTTTTTCTAAATAAAGATCCATATGATTAGGTTTATATGGAACAACCCGAATGTTCTGTACTTTTTGAGAATAAGTAAGTTGTGTAGGCTTTTTAAGTCATTATATGGTCTTAAGCAAACACCTAAAAATGGTACTAAAATTTTGATCATGCAAATGTATCTGATGGGTTTAGACATGATACGCTAGACAAATGTGTATACACTAAAGTTTGTGTTGATGTAATGGTCATTGTATATGTATATGTAGATGACTTTCTTATACTAAGTAATGATATAAAATGTATTATTATAATGAATGAGTTCTTGTCATTTACTTTGATGAAGGAATTAATTAAGTATAAATATTTTAAAAATAAAAATATTTAAAAATAGTATTGGTTATACCCTAAGATAATCATTATATTGAGAAGGTACTTAATAAGTTCAAGCATATGAAATTAAAAAAACACATATAACATTTTATCATTGTTTAAAACTTGAAAATAAAATAGGAAGAGAAGTGGCTCAATTAAAATATACAAGTGAAATAGGAAGTTTAATATATAGCTTAGTGCACTAGGGAAAATATATATATTAATGTAAGTAAACTGAGTCAATTTATGAGTGATCCAAGTACAAGAAATTGGAATGCAATTGAATTTTTTTTAGGATACTTGAAAAGGACCAAAACATGTGTCTCTGATATTATAATTCTATGGGTACTTGAAGGATACACGGATGCAAGTTTGAGCATTAATCTGGTCGATATCAAATCGAGTACGGGGGATGTTCACTTTCGCGGGTGGTGCTATTTTATGGGGATTAAAAAACAAACCTATATATTATATTGGACTATGAATTCGAAGTTTATTAAAGAGGCTGAATAGTTGAGAGATCTCTTATTGGAGATATCATTAACCTTAAAACCATTTAACCTAAGTTCACCTTAAAACCTTAAAACAATTAGTTTTGTATGTTTATTTATGTGATAAATTAAGATCAATTATTGTTTACTTAGTAACATATCATTGTTTATTACACTTAAGTTCTAGTTATACATTTTACAAAACCATATTTCTAATCATAATAAGTTTAGTTTAGTAGACGGAAATATGATATGTCTATTTATTATGAATATTAGGATATATATATATATATCATTATGGCAATAGACAAATAGTTTTCTTCTTGCTTTAAAAGTTAAGCGGAAACTAAAAAACTATATTAAGGATGCTTACAAATATTTAATTTTAAGTACTTTTTGCAAATAAAATTAATAACTCGTTTCATCCACTAGGTAGAATATGATTAGTTTGGAACTTAGCGTATATAAATTAATTTTTTAACAATTTTCCCTCAAATAATTGACTACAACATCACCCATGTATATTCCATGATAACATTATTTCTTTCTGCGATTTACGGTTTTAATGATGCATCAAAATACATTCCACTTTGGAATGATCTTATGTCTTTAGCGCCAAACCGCTCAAACAATCGATGGATTGTTATGTGCGACATCAATGTTATTTGTAAGCTATAGGACCGAACTGGAAATTCAGAGTTTTATTAAAATGCTTGCAGGATTATTCGAACCTTAGGGGTTTTTCAACTTTAGTTAATCTACATTATTTTTACATGTTCGAACCTTAAGGGGTTTTCAACTTTAGTTGATCTACATTGTTTTATGCGACTAAACCTTAAAGGATTTTCAACGCTAGTTGATTTACGTTATTTTTACAAGTTCAAACCTTAAGGGTTTTTCAATTTTAGTTGATCTACATTATTTTATGAAGTTCAAACCTTAACGGGTTTTCAACGCTAGTTGATCTACAATTATTTCTTTGTACGGATTCGTAATTTTGTTTAATGATTTTATTTTTGGTATTGGAAACTAATTATTTTCGGCTTAAAAAGAGAAAATTCAAAACAAAAACCTGGTACATTCATCAGAAGGTCAGATTTTTATGGTTACAAGGTTCGAAGTAAAAAAAAACAAACGAGAACACAAAAAATTACAGTTCAACAGTCGGATGGTTCTTCTGATGAGTCCCCTTCATCTTCCTCTTCATCGCTATCATCCTCACAAATAACCTCGTTGGGCCGATTTTCCTCAGGAACATCCAACCTGATCGACCTGAGTGGCAGATGTGGAAATCGTTGATGAAAAGTCAGCACATAGTCTGATTTAGCATCGATAACTTCTTTTTTATGGTTTTCATGCATTTGGCAGCGAACTCATTGTTTTCTTCCCTAATCGTTTTGGCCGTATTGATTCGGATTTCACAAAGATCTTTAACTGCCTTAACCATTTGAAATCAATAGAAGCAAATTTGAATCCTCTGAGCCGCCAAAGCTCGAACCGCCCAATCTCGATATTATTTAGCCTTTGATAGGGTAGAGCGTAGAGAATCATTGACTCAGAGTTGTTTGGATTGTGACTTCTGCCATTCTAACTCTTTTGTTTTGGGATTTTTTGAAGATCAACCTCGGTTGAATTAGCCCAGGAAGTGGAAGGATCAACTCCACCATGGGCGTTCAATTTCAACTTTCTATAGCAAAGAATTTTCTCTTTAAGTTGTGCCTCTAGTTCACATATACGATTTTTATACACCATCATCTCATCACTAAGATACTCGGCTTTTCTTTCCTTTAGGGCAAGATGAACTAGCATATGATATAACGCAGTGTCCATTGTGTCCAACCGTTGGAGTGGAAACTTCCATAAGCCCTGTGGAAGGGAAATTACGGGTAATGAGTCGTCAAGTGTTATATCCTCAACAACGAGATCTATATTATCTAAGACGCGGGGATAAGTCTTTTTTGGGAGGGTGCTATAATAGAAAGTCCTGACCCAGCCAACGCATGGGAAGTATATCCAAGGCTTGATACCGTAGGATTGTTCTCCCACTACTCAATCTCTGTGGCATTTCCCACGAAATATTTTTTTCCCACCGCTTGCTTTGTTTTGGATCCTTCATCTGGTGCGTTCACTTTGATTACCCCCTCGTATTGCTCAAACATCATAGGTATCATAGTCTGATTGACTAGGGATAAACCTATTCTTTTCTTCCAACTCAGATCGAGACTTCTTGTTCTTGGCAGCTCGAGGCCAGGCCAAATTTTCACTGTCTCCTGATCAAACAATTCCTATGAGTTAGCACATTTACAAGGAGCCCTATTCCATTTAGGAAAAAATACGTTGGCATCGGAGGCCTCTAATTTTTGTACCAAATCAATATGGTCGGGTGCCACCTTTAGTTGATCAATGCTCAAAGGATCGTTTGAGCAGCACCATAAATTGTTGTTGATCAACTTTACAGGTTTAAAACAACGGTGGAAGGCCCGACCCAATTCTTTCTGGCCCAATCTTTCATCTTTTTGAAATTTTTTGTGGCATCCTCAAAGTGCTCATTTTTTTAGCATGTACTTTTTCCTTAAGAGATATTGAAGAAACATTAGTTAAAAAAAATAAAAAAAAGGTATATATAATAATACGAACCTTCTCGACCCACTTATAGGCCAGTTGCCTTAGATTCTCTTTCGAGTGAGGTCGACCACTCTCCCAAGCCCCACTAATGAATACGAGCTGATGCTTCCACACTTTGTTGTCTTCCAACAGATCATTGACTATCTTCATATTGTTGGCTAAAGAAGAATAGAAGAAAGGCAGTTTGGGTGACTTTGAAAGATCAGTCACCGGTGCGTACTCTTCCATGGGCATCGGTACCTCGGACAGACGTGAGGCCATTATACATGAAATCAGCGTAAACCATGCGTTAGGTGTGAGCTTGGACAGACAGATTTCAAGAATTTCAAAGTATCTTATCACGTCACGATCGAGTGGAAACCTGATACCCCAATTGAAGACGTCGGTGAAAACCACCAGCTCCCTTTTCTTTACGGAGAATGATGCATCCCCAAGCGTTGTAAAGCGGATATTTACACAATATGGAATACCCCAAATAGTTTTCACCTCTAAAATCTACTTGCGGCTATAGTACAAGTATTTGCTACTAAAGAGGGTTATGATGTATGCCCTTGACAAACTGTTGTGATAGTCAGTCAACATTTCGAGAATTTTGGAGGTCAGGGGCTCTTTGTCTCCCGCAATACTTACGGCACCACCTCTTTTTATGGCAACTTATTTCCTATCTCTTTGCACCACCGCATTTAGTTCGGTACTAGTTTGGCCCGCGGTTTTAGTACTCGGAGCCTGGTCGGCTGTTTAAGCATAATCTTTAGTATCATGAGCTTGGTCGGCTGTTTGAGCATGATTTTTACTACCATCGCTTGGACTGACTTTTTGGTGTTTTTTGGCTACTTCATTTTTCTCTGGTACAGTTGGCCTAGCAGTTGTGGCAGTAGATTTATCAAAGATGTGACTGTTAATAGTATCTCTGATCTCTGTTCGACTACCTGTGAAAGGCACGTTTCTCTTTACGCTCGTATTTTTCTTGGGAGCAACATTCTTTTTGGAGGATTTTGAATATGGACAGTATCGGTCGGCTCTCCTATTTTCTTTCTTGTCGGAAACCCCTTCTAAGAACGACCAATTCCTCAAAAGTGAGAGTAGTTTTGACACAACTAGAACTACTTCTGGCGTAGACACTACTGGGAATTGACCCGCCTTGGTTTGCAGCTGCAGTGTTCATAAGTTTTTGTTGTTGTATCTGATCTGAATCACGTTGTGTCACACCTCTGAAAGTAGAAGCGGTGTTATGGCCGGTTTGAACTCTCATGATCATTGAAGTCAATTGAACTATCTCGGGGGAAGATGACGAGGCACTTGGAAACATACAGAGAGACTGGTCGACACTGGAATGTCGATATTGATCTAAGGTTGAGGTCGGGCCTATGGGATGATTGGAAGCAAGAATAGTAGGAGCGGTTTCTCTCAGAAAGTCAGTTTTGGGCAGAAGCCAGAGTAGCAAGAGTAATGAGAGCAACTTGCCTAGAAGGTTGGGTCTAGTCGGGATTGAAATAACCAAATAAAGTGGTGTGAGAAGAGACCTTTGGGGAATTATTGATCAAACCCGCACATTTGTATTCGACAACCCATTCAGTGATACTTAAGTAGTCGCTTAATCCAAAAACAGTTTTCTTGGTTGGGTCGGGTTTTCTACTCGAGACATGCATTCTGATAAACAAAAATGACACTGTACTCTATCCCTCTAGAAAAGCTATGATCATGCTGATTTTCTCTCTCTAGAATCACTTTAGTAATGAATAATGAAGTTATAAGTAGTATTTATACATGATTATTCTCTTCAATGGGTCTCTCCATAGAGAAGTGTAATGGAAAAGAGCCTCAGAAAGTTCAAGATTCGTTCTCTGAAAGTATGAGTTGACACACTTCAAATGGTTGGAAGACACATGTCAATTTCTAACACATTTGTAGGGTTAGAAGGCTAGTGACATTATTATAGCCTCAATCAATTCAATATGCGGGTTTTTTAGATCTACAAGCGGCGTGTATCGAGTAGTGTGGTGACACGGGGAAGACCATGATGTGACTTTTTTTATTCCATCTCATCCAGTGGGCCCAGTATGGCAGACAAACAGGACAACAAGGCTCATTGGACTTATGCCCAAAAAATCATCTCATATACCACAAAAAAATAGATTATTTAGGATATCCGATTGATTAGGGTCGGGCGCATGATTCAAGAAAACATCAATTGGTTCGGGCATCTAAAAATTCATGATCCATGGAAATCAAATAATTGGTGTCAAGATTTCCCGACGCGTAGCACTTGACTATATTGATCCTGACTATGTGAGAATCAAATTAGTGACGGCTTGACCCCTGAGATGGATAGTCCTTGATTAATTTTTCGTAATGATTGGGGGCTAATGATAAGGGTGTAAATCATCTGATCTATATCGGGTCAGCATAATACAATGGTGGTATAATAGTATATCAATAGTTTGTAATTATAATGATAGGTTGATAAATAATAAGGACTTACTTTGTAAATAATAATAAAATATGTAAAGTAATGATAAAAAGACTTAAAATAGAACAAAGTTGGTCACCCATGTGGGATAAGGCCCACAACTATCACTATGTAAGGAATAATTCCCTTTATGGGTGTGGTGAACATTGATTATTATAACTACTTTTTACCACTCTCTCTCTAGAATCTCGTGTTCTCTCTCTATATCTAAGGTACGAATTTGTCTGGCAGCTTGATCAAGGTCCGAATATATTTCTAGCACTATCATTTATAATTCAATCTAATAAAAAATCACATTTGACTTTTACACATGGATGACGTTAAGCTTTGGATACACAACCAGAGAAGTAATATTTTTAAAATTTATAATACTTATCATGTCATCCGCATATGGCCTTCTCATGTTAATTGTAAAACCTCGTTTGAAACAATACAATATCATCAGACATTCATTCACTATCTGGCTTGTCATTCAAGGAAAACTCTTCGCGAGAGATAAGTTAATAACGCAGGTTATAACACTACACCTAACTATATCATCTACAATAACTCCATTGAAGTAATTAACAATCTCTTGTTGGAATGCTCTTTTTCCTGAAAATACTTGGAAGCCTCAAGCACAAAGCTTATATTCATTCTTTTAAACTATGATAGACCATTCGGGCTTCATGGTGCTAGTTTCTGGATCCTTTCTACTTCATGTCATGGTTATCTTTGGCGCATTGATTTCAGTGCGATGATCTACCACATGTGGCAATAGAAAAACGCAAAAATATTTATTTACACATCCGCTCCCGCATCAACGATATCTCATTGATTCCTCTCAGACATTCGTTTTATATTTTATACCTTCAAGATCTCGTAAGTTGTATAACTGGCTTTAATCAATCTATACTTTTATGCATGAACTTTTGGATTGTATCAAGCTTTTTCCGAAAAAAAGCTTCCGAAAATAGTAAATCTCAATTGACATCATACGGAAACATTGACGTCTTTGTTTTTTTTTTGTTGCATTTGTATCCATATTTATTTTACATCTGTTAATGTTGTTTATTCTGTATGTGATATTTATTTATTTTAAATATATTATTTGTATTGAGAGTTATTAATTTTTACTTATGTATTATCAATTTTGCAATTTTAAAAAAATCATATAAAAAAAATGTCATGTTTGTTGGTAATAAAAAAAGTTACTAAATTTTATCACCTTTTATTAAAAAACCAATATAATTATAATAATAAAAAATAATTAGAGTCCAAATCCAACCTATTTATTATATAATAATAACAAATAATTCGAGTCCTTCTACATACGCTTTCTCGGCTGAGCCTGTCACCTTGTGTGGTTTACCTTCTGGCGTTGGTTTGCAGGCTATCGCGTCAGACTGAGGGTTTACCCTGTGCGCACTCATTACAATCTGAGTAGCGGCTGCGGGTTCCCTCCGAAAAAAAAAAAAAAAATAAGTATTTAACACTACTATAGAAAATATCGGGCAAAAAGAATATAATAGTATAAGAATTATCAAAACCTGCATTAATCGAAGGGTGTTAAATGTTTATTACGAGACACTTAAGTACTACTTACGACATGCAGGCACGAAACACCTAACCATGTGGGCCCAAGTCAACGACCATATCACATGAAATATAAATACCAAACAGAAGAAATAAAAGAAAAAAGAGCGCGTTCATTTACGCCGGAGTGGGCCCGTTTCCTGCCGTAGGTAAAACTCCACCCGCCACCCGTGTCGATCGTGACAGTCATTTCCCGATCAGCATCTTACATTATTTTTTACTGATTTAAATTTGAATATATATTTTAATACTAATTACTATCTTATTTTATTTAAAAAACTATATTATATTTTCATTGTTTTAAATTAAATTATTAGGACGTATCAAAGTAAAACTTTTTAAAAATATGAGTTAAAAAATAATTTTTTTATTTAATTTTAATTTTAATTTTATATTTTATATTTTAGATTTGAAGACCCGTATCCAAATTATTTATATAATGTTTTTAAATTTTAACAACGATTTATTCTATTAAAAATAATACTAAATTTAATATATTTTTATATGATATGATTTTATAAATCTAAATAATACTAGAATAATTTTATTATAAATAAAACTAACTATATAATCTTGATGTACACAAAATTAACCCTAACTAATTTTAAGATAGCATTCAAGATATAATATTGTATCAGAAAATATCCAACACTAATTTGTAGTGTTGGACTCTACCTCAAGCATCACTATTTAGCAATTAGTACTATTTAGCATTTAGTACCCAAATCTTGAACTTAATTGTTCATCTAATACTCGACATCTTCCATAATATTTTAAATATACATGTTTCATGGACAACAATATAAACTCTTCTCCTTTTTTGTACCAAATTTTTTGTTTCTTATTTTATTTATATAGAAAAGTTTGTATCTTTCAAAATAGAGTTCGGAAAAAAAATCGAAAGTACCATCGATTTTGTTCTTTTTAAACAGACAAAACTAAATTTATGGATGATATTTTTTGAATTGTTTTTTAACCAAACCTAGTAACCTTAGTCTCGCAGACATTTGTCTGGTCTTGCATCTCGTAATTTCTTTTGCGATGGTCTCGTATGATGTAATAAAGAGATACGAGACCGTACATTATGTAATGAAAATATGTGAGACCAAGTATGATGAAATTAAGAGATGCAAAACCAGACATGATGAAGTAGAGAGGTGCGAGACCATGCATCATGAAGCGGAGAGACCAGACATGATGGAAGTGGATAGACCATGCATGATGGAAGTGGAGAGACTTTATATTATTAAATCATTTAAGGATATGTGTGATAGAAATTGAGAGATCATACATAATAAAATGGAGATACCACGAATGATGAAAGTGGAAAGACCAGACATGATAAAATGGAGAAACCATGCATTATTAAATCATGTGAGACCAGACATGATAAATTAAAGAGATGCAAGACTACGCATAATTAAGTGGAGAGATGCGAGACATGTACTACTTGATGTTAAGAGATACGAGACATGTACAACTTGATGATAAGAGATGTGAGACTAAGGTTACTCGATCTGGCTGGAAAAAAAGTATCATCCATGGATTTAGTTTTGTTTATCTTAAAAAATAAAGTCGATCGTACTTTTAGATTTTTTTTGAGCTACGGTTTGAAATATATAGAAAAAATTAAAAAATATATGAAAGAGAAGATTTGGTTTAAAAAACAATAGACATACTTTTAGTTTTTCAACTTGGTCGAGATTATTTATTGATAGTTTATCAATTTTGGATTATGTGCTAATGAGATAGTTGTTTTTGTATTTATTGGTAGTTCACTCTTAAACTATTACCAATAAACATAAAAAAATTGATATTAAAACAAAATATCTGTAATTTAAAATAAAAATAAAACAAATTATAATAAAAAAATTACTATCATTTTAAATATTAGTCATTTTTTAAAACCACTTAAGTTATATTTGATAAGGAAACATAACTCTAAGGACTGAAATGTAAAGAATAAAACTTCTTGTGACAGATTGTAAAGTTGGAAGAGGAATATAGAATTATGTATTAAGTCAGGGACCAACGTGTAATTATCTCTTGTACTGTAACTGTATTCAGTTGAGAGCTAAGTCATTGCGTCTCTATATAAAGTCCAAGGTTGATCTAATAAAGGGGTTGGCTTTTTTAGTTAGATCATTTTACCAACATGAATTTATCTCTCTAAGACTATTTCTCACTCTATAAGGTGGTTTCTCTTAATTTACTAAGGAAATATAAGTAATCAAACCCACCAAATTGGCGACTTCACTGGAGATCTGATCAACGATTAGTGCCTACTTTACTAGTTTGAATTTTCTAACATTTTACAATAAATCCAGAAAATAACCCGCTAGTTTGATCAGTTGTAAAAACGCTGAAAAGGATTAATGGACAGATGATAGACAAAAATGATCTACTTAGATTTATCAGACTCAATCTGAGATAGAGTTGTGAATGAATCAGCTTCTAGACAAAATAAATTCTCTAAATAAGAAATATAATCAAATAGAGCAAACAATTCAGTCAGCTAGGCTGAAATCCGAGGTGAGGCAAATGAATGACCAAATGATGTTGGTGGTCAGTCATATCGATCTTGTACTGATCGTCAAATCAGAAGTGAACAAAAAAAGGTGCGGTTCAAAGCGCCAAAAGAATGTCATTCTTCTTAGTAGGAAAAAAGATTAAGAAAAAGTATGTAATATCTATTGATGAGGAAGTTGAAAGCTCTGGATCTAGTTTTAAAAGATATTAGGGCTCTTAGAAAGAAAAGAAGGATCAATCTCGCAAATCTAAGAAAGATCGTAAAGCTAGAAGAGAAAGTGTACCTCGATGTTTGAGGGAGTCGAACTGGTGTGAAAGAAATACATCAAATCAGTATAATAGGGATAATCAGAATTTGTATGCAGTGATGGGAACTGAGGATCAATATGTTCAAAATGTTGATTGGAGGAATTCTTTGTTGACAAATGAGATAAGATCAATCACGCTTCCGAAGCGATTTGATATTTCGAGAGTAGATAAGTTCGATGGGATGCAGGACCCATATGATCACATCGAACAATTTAAAAATTACATGATGAATTTTGAAGATGATGACAGGCTAGTGTGTCGGGATTTTTCCCAAACTTTTAAGGGAACAATTTTGAAATGATAGGGGTTCCATTTCAAATTTCTTAGACTTTTACACTGTCTTTCGAAGACAGTTTGTAGGAAGTAAGGAGATGAGGGCAAAGGGATATACAATCATCCAATGCAAACAAGCAGTTGGAGAATTGGTGACTATGGCAGTTTTTCGTCAGGGACTGCTACAAGGAGATTTGGCTAATGAAACAACAAAAAGAAGAGACTTAACTTTTGGATCTTTGATGGCTCAAGTTGAGGACCAAATCAAGGTTGAAGAATTGATCAGGGTTCGATGTGTAACGGCTAATGTTCAAAAGAATTCTGGACAAGTACCACATAACTAGGGGCAATCTTCGAATTCTGCCAAACAAGCACGCTCGAGGAACAACAATCTCCTAGCTCGAACTACATGATATTCGAACCATGCTCCATCATACCAATTTAATAGGCCGAGGCCCAATCAATATATAAGGCATGAGTACTTTGCAGATCTGACTTAAAGTGTGGCTGCAATTTTTGATAAAACTAAAGGGTATGTAAATTTTAGGAAGCCCGTTCTAATCAATAGGCCTAGGGAGGAGCGAAACAACAAGTTTTGCAGGTATCACAATGATATCGTTCATGATACCGCGGATTGCATTGCCTTGAAAAAGGAAGTTCAGACTCTAATTGAAATGGGAAATTGTTAACTTATATGAAAGCACAGAGCAATACATCGAAAAATCCCATAGCATCGACTTCACAACCAACCAATCCAAATGCACAAGCTGAAAATTTAATGATTCTAGATTGGAAGGTTGATGATTTTGATGCTGCATCGGAATACTTGGACATTGATCCATATCGGTTAATTTTGATCAGTATAGTAAGACCACGTTCGAAGCTTGTGCGCATATTTTCAGTCCCTGACCAATTTTGATATGAGTAATCAAACTGAATTGATTTAGAATCACACTAAATTGATTTAGAACCAATTTTGATATGAGTAATCTTATTTAGAATCACACTGAATTGTTCAAGAGTATGTTTTTTCTCAAAATAATGATTTAGCTTCTCCAATAATTTTAACTAAAAACGTAAACCATCACCATATTAAAACCGTAATATATTTATTTTAGATAGTCAAATTTTTTAATAAAAATACTCCCGCTGTTTCACAATATTGGACGCTTAAGGTAATAACAGAGATATTAATAAAAGTAATCATGACTTTCTTTTCTTGTCGTATTTAATTAGTCAGCTCTAATAAATATGTTTTTCTTTTTTAAAAAAGTAGAGAACAAAATTAATTTATTGGTTATACTTTATTGTTTTAATAAAAAAATATTTAATATCATCTTGATTTTCGGGAACGACTAATAATATGGAATTTCAACAATTTTCTAAAACGGCTAATAAATCGGTTGCATATCATATGAATGATATAAAAGACAGGACAACTCAGTCAATCACACGTTATTAATTACTATACGATAGAGTCTAGCATATGACTTACAAAAATCATACATATGATAACATCACATGAATTTAAGGCTGACAATACCAATAACATACCACCCAACCAAAATAATAAATTTAACAAAATCTTACACTTTATAAATATGTATGTCCCGTTACCGATAATTTATGATATCATGTAGAGATTTTGATAGATTTAAGTTCCTCCCATAATGTTATTCTTTGATTTCTTGTGCTATACATGTTAGTAAATATTAAAGTAGATATGTTAGTAGCCAATATTGTGTATGACGATCAATATCAAATAAAAAAATATCTTAATATTATGTTTTTTTGTCATTTTTATTTTTCTTGCACATATATAATTTTTTATGTTATTATATTATCTATCAAAATTATCTTATTAAAAAAATTAAACGCTTAATTAGTTAAGTTTTATTTTCGGATTACAATTTTTAAAAAGTCTCCACACCTTATTAATAATAATATATAATAAATAGAGATATTTTTTATAATAAGAAAAACACAAAATCTCTTTAATTTATTCAATATCTGACGTTTTTTTAAACTGCATTGCTCTTCGTCTTCCATTCCCAAAATGTTTTACCCCCAATGTAGTCTACTTCTCTATATCTTTCGTGTTTTAATTTCTTTTATTTTTCTTCTTTCTTTCGCACCTCTATTTTTTATTTCTCCTTTATATTTTTTGGATATTTTTGTTTACTTGAGTTTTGCAGGTTTAATGGTGTTTGCGTTTTTGGTTCAAATGACTTTTGTGGCTAAAGTCTAAAAAATATTATGTCTCCCAAATCCCTTTTGTTCCTCTCCGCTTGGATATATGAGGCCTCCGAACTCCAAGCTATGTTGGGTGAGCATTGTATTATAATATAGCATGTTATAGAGTAGTATGCTTCTAATTTAACAATGTGTGTTCTTTTGTTCAAGATAACTTTATAGTAAAGAAAAATTATGTCGGAATGTGAATCTATTTTAATTTTTTATCTTAGATTTTTCGGATCTAAAAATTAAATTTTTAGTTTAAATCTAATGTTTTTATATATTTCAGTTTTTGTTATAGTAGTGGTACTTTTGTTATAATCTTGATATGTATGTTTGTAAATTAGTCAAATCGACATTTACTTTATTCAGCTAGAATTCAGTTGTAAACAAGTTGGGTGAGACTTTGGTTACGTCCAACAAGTCATACTCTTGAACAAAGTACCAATACCAATTTAGCCTTCTCTTAATCGACTTTCATCAATATCAGTAACTTATTATAAGTATGAACCAATTTTGAACCAATTTACCAATTTGGCCTTCTCTTAATCGACTTTCATCAATATCAGTAACTTATTGATCCACTTCTAAAAGACTTTGTACTAGCAGAGATGTTCTTACGTATATATCATTGATTATTCTCATTTCTTACCAATGTGGGACTTTGGTCGCACCCAAATATACTTTATATATTGTTTATATCCAATGTTATTATGTATTATTTATGAAACCTTATCAATCACAAAAATAATACGTATAAAAAATATTTTTAATAAAATGAGAACTTGAGATATGTTAGATAAATATTTTTGTGAACAAAAACTGATTATCTCTAAATGATAAGAAGTTCAGGTGGTCTGACCATTAAACCATAAACTTGAGTGTTTATACCAAAATAGTTTGATAGTTATTCATTATAATTAAAACATTATCATTATATGATATATAGACATTATCATTCTCGAATATTTAGCTTTAGAATAGTAATGTAACTAAAATATGCATATAATTTTTTAATTTATTGTAGAGTTTGTTAGAAAATTGTTTTGTTTATCCGATGATTAAAATAAATATTGGGTTCAATCTTCTTGAACTCGAATCATAAACATACATACAACTTCCCTAAATTACTGAATATAATGCTCACATTAATAATTTATTAGTCGTTCTTGTTATTTCTTTCACTTATAGCTCTGGATTTTTTTTATTTGCAATCACTTAATCTAATTTTCAAGATCTAATATTTTGATCAGTAGTAAATCTAGAGTTTTTTAGTAACGTGTTAAAGGAATTGAACACTACTATTATTTTATATCGTAACTGGGGAATCGATATAACTCTAATTTCAATCATCCATTTGTTAAGTTGTTGTGGTCATTGACCATAAACTTTGACTATTCTTTTCGTTACACATTAGTTCATAAACTTATATTTTAGACTAATATTTGTATTCAATCCTTCCAAAAACTTAAATTTTACATGGTATCTACACAATTACCATCATAAAATATTTTTATATATCAGTCTGATACTTATTTATGTGATTACTTATTAATTAGACTATTATCGAAAATAGTCATTGCATTAGTAAACATATGGCGATCCATCCGAATATAGAAGTTCCAATAATCTCCAACTAGGATCATTATATGTTATTATCTGATGCATCTACTTAATAAATCTTCTATAATTCTATTGTACGTATATAAACTCAACAATCACGTAAATGACTAATAACACCATAGAACAAAATACGTTTTCATTATCTTAATATATGCAAATTGACGTATTAGTAATCACATTGTTAGGTGCGACCAAAAGTCCCACATCCCACATCAGTTAAACATGGGAAGAAAGATCAATATATAAGTTAAGAATACATCTCCATTAGTGGGAGGCCTTTTGGAAGTGGACCAAAATCAAAGCCGTGCGGGCCAGTGGGCCCAAAACGGACAATATCACACTATTGTGGAGATCAGAGTATTCTTACTTATATACAAAGGTGGAATATACTGACCCAATATTCCTTACAAATGGTATCAGAGCACCAGGCCCAGACGGAACGCGATGTGGTGGGTTGTGATGATGTGAGTGCCGAACATCTTGCCAGGAGCCATACTCAAGGTGATTGATCTGCTGGATAGATGGAGCGCCAGATGGCTCATCAAGCAGGTGGCTTGATCAAGGAGCAGCGCAGATTCATCTATAGATGGAGCGCCAGATGGCTCATCAAGCAGGTGGCTTGATCAAGGAGTGGCGCAGATTCATCTATAGATGGAGCGTCAGATGGCTCATCCAGCAGGTGGCTTGATCAAGGAGCAGCGCAGATTCATCTAAAGATGGAGCGTCAGATGGCTCATCAAGCAGGTGGCTTGATCAAGGAGCAGTGCAGATTCATCTAAAGATAGAGTGCCTGATAGCTCATCAAGCAGGTGGCTTGATCAAGGAGCGGCGCAGATTAATCTATAGATGGAGCGCCAGATGGCTCATCACGCAGGTGGCTTGATCAAGGAGCGGCGCAGATTAATCTATAGATGGAGTGCCACATGGCTCATCAAGCAGGTGGCTTGATCAAGGAGCGGCGCAGATTAATTTATAGATGGAGCGTCAGATAGCTCATCAAGCAGGTGGCTTGATTAAGGAGCAGCGCGGATTCATCTAAAGATGGAGTGCATGATAGCTCATCAAGTAGGTGGCTTGATCAAGGAGCGGCACAGTGTCATCGAGTAGGCGGATGGAAGTCAATTGAGAGGAGGCTAGAGTGGTACTTTGTTCGAGAGGAGGATTGTTAGGTGCGACCAAAAGTCCCACATCCCACATCGGTTAAACATGGGAAGAAAGATCAGTATATAAGTTAAGAATACATCTCCATTAGTGTGAGGCCTTTTGGAAGTGGACCAAAATCAAAGCCGTGCGGGCCAGTGGGCCCAAAGCGGACAATATCACACTATTGTGGAGATTGGAGTATTCTTACTTATATACAAATGTGGAATATACTGACCCAATATTCCTTACACACAATATGTATCTATTATAGTGTGTATCATAAAAATAATATGAAATATAATCATATACATATATCTTAATTTTTCCAAAGTTAAGTGGAGATATACTTAATATGGTAAGAGAATTCACTAAAATTTAAGTAAGAATACTTATTATATATGTTTACAACAACAAAATTAAGTGTATACAACCAAATCAAAAATATATCTCGAGACCTAGTACAAGATTTCACGCATATGAAGAATTGTCTAAACAAACAACACTCATTCTAATAATTTGTTCATAAAAATTATATGTACCAATGATGAGTAAAAAGATCTACCATCATGGAGTTTGCAGTGCTCTATACTGATTTAAAGACTCTCTACTATCTGTTTAACATACATGAACTTGATATTTATATACTTGGACTTAGACGAGCTCATGATAGTGTTTAAATACTAATATATATATATATATTATCATAATATAACCTTAGGGGATTTTATATCCCTTTCACAATTCATAGTCCCGTGACAAAATTCTGCAACCACAATGCCTCATTGAATGCCTCAAAACATGCAACAAACTTTATTTCCATAATAAAAAAAGAAACTAGTATTTTATTAGAATTTTCCATGATATTACACCTCCAACTAATAAGATTATGATGTCTGAAGTGTATCAAAACAACCAACAAAATATGAATCATAATATCCAATGATCTCCAAACTATATGACTTGTTGTATTTTAACACGTGTTTTTTTATTTGTTGCGAATACCAAAAAACCAAATTGGTTATTTTCCAATGGTCCATCCCTAGATTACTTACATATCTTCCTAATAATCTAAAAAAGGTAATGGCCGACCTTGTAAAAACTTGAGCATACATCAGACTACCGAATTCTTATGCATATGCGATCTTTTGAATTTCCTCAATCACAAATTTTATCTTTGGATATTGACTTATAATTATTTTTTAACCTTTTGCAATAAGGCTATTTAAGGGCTTGTTGTTTTTTCATTTCATAACATTGTAACTTTGTTTATATATATGCATTCATGACAACCCTATGATTCCAATGGAAGGACTCTAATTAATCTTGATTCCCAATACAAAATCCACATGATCTTTTGTATTAAAATTCTCACACATAAATATATTTTTAGTATGTAACAATTTATTATCCCACGTGATTAACAATATATCATCGATATACAATAATAAAAAAATAAACTTACTCCGATTGAAGTTGATAAACAAAGTCCTCAATAAAGTTTATCTCAAAAGCAAAAAATATTATATTTTAAGGAGCACATGTTTGATATATGGATTTCTTAAATTTGCATACTATTGACATTGAATCGCCAATTATAAAGTTTTGTGGCTTAACCATGTAGATAGACTCATAAATGTCTCAATTAAGAAAAACGATCTTAATATTCATTTGATGAAACTCTAAGTCAAAATGTGCAATTGGTAACATGATTATCTTAAAAGACTCACTTAATGAAACTATAGAGAATGATTATTTAAAATCAATCATTACACGTTGCGTATAAGTTTTTGTCACAAGTCATGTTTTATGTCATTTCATATACCATTGAAATTCATTTTGGTTTGTAGATCTACTTACATATAATCAACTTATTTTATTCACATAATGTGACAATCTCTCAACCCATGATATCTCATATTAATTTATAATTTTCCTTCATAACAACAATCCACAACTAATAATTAAAATTACTCATGAATTGACATAAACACGATATATCATTTACCATCATGCTATATGAATCTTCATGTTCTTGAAAATATAATATATAATCTAAATATATAACATTCTTCATTTTTAGTGGATTTTTTAAGAGCACTATTTATTTCTTGATGATGTAGAGTTTGATATTTATGATTTTTTTTGAATTAATATATTTTGAGTATTTTCATGTTCTAACATGACCAACTCATATGATATATTAGTATTTTTGAACCCTCAAATTGAACATTTGTTCCATTTTGAGTATCTTCATGTTTCAACTATACTTAAATGATTGGTATTGTAATCCAATCATATGATACATGAGTTACTTCGTTAGAACCTTCATGAATCTTATATACTCTTCATCGAAATAAATATTTGTACCAAATTTAACATCTTCAAAGAACCTTGATGTTCCAATCTCAAATATGCTTTTAATGAAAGGATCATAAAACTTAAAGCCCATTGAATATCACGAATATCCAATTAAATAAGTCTTAGGGTTCATATTATTGTTTATTTGGTCTATAAGGCTTCACTTCAGATTGATATCCGCAAATATGCAGATGACTTAAGCTAGGCTTTCGTCGGGTCCAAAGTTCATACGAGGTATTTGATGACGCGGCGGAAATAGAAGAAGAATCAATGATAGATGAAACCCTAATTCAAGGTTAACATGATGAAACCCTAATCTAAGGGTAACAAAGATTGAAATTTTCAGAGATAAAAAATATAGTATTCCAAAAACTTCAAATAACTTAAGGCATATGAGACTTTATATAATAGCTTCTCAAAACCCTAAATTATAATACAAGGAAATAAAATAAATATTTTAAAATAAAATAAAATAAAATCTTAATATAATTAGATTTGATATAAATACATAAGATATTTGAATAAAATAAAATAAAATAATAAAGGCTTTTGTTTGGACTTTCTGGGCTACATCATCCTCTCCTGGTTGACAAGAATTCGTCCTCGAATTCACAGCACCATCACCATCAAGAACCCAAATTATTTATTTTATTTTATTCAATCGTCACATTGGGAATTATAATTGTTGGCCTTATCGGAATAAGATAAATTCTTCTCGAGTGTTCCTTATTCGAAGTCACATTGAAGCTATCCAGTTGAAGGAAAAAAATAGTTTCGAAAACCTTTTCATAGCCTGAAGACAACATCACCATGTCCAGTTGATGAAAAAAATAGTTTTGAAAACCTCTTCATAGCATGAGACAGCATCTCGATAAGTAATTTTTACCTTGATTCGACGATTGGTAGCCAGTTTAAATTCCTTCAGTAACCGGTCAATACGATCGTCATTGAAACGATTGGTATGCCCCCTCATACTCAAAAAATCTTCCCGATCTTAATGACCACATGTATTGTTCTCTTCTTTAACCTTGAATCAGATGAAATCATGATTAAAAAACATGTTTGACCCGTAGCAAGAACTGAGGCTCTGATACCAAACTGATGACGCGGTGGAAATAGAAGAAGAATCAACGATAGATGAAACCCTAATTCAATTTTAACATGATGAAACCCTAATCTAAGGGTAACAAAGATTGAAATTTTCAGAGATAAAAAATATATTATTCCAAAAGCTTCAAATAACTTAAGGCATATGAGGCTTTATATAATAGCTTCTCAAACCCCTAAATTATAATACAAGGAAATAATATAAATATTTTAAAATAAAATAAAATAAAATAAAATCTTAATATAATTAGATTTGATATAAATATATAAGACATTTGAATAAAATAAAATAAAATAAGAAAGGCTTTTGTTTGGACTTTCTGGGCTACATCAGTATTAATTGTTGCTTTTGTGTAAACTATATTTAGAATGTATGCAACAAATTTATTGACCTGACCCTGAAGTGATAGTGGTAGATTCGAATGACTAATCATACTTCTCATAATATCCTTAAGTATACGAGTTTCGTGCTTAAATACACTATTTATGTTGGATAAACGCGATATTTTATATTGAGGAATTATACCACACTCATCTAGGTACTTTAGAAATGGTTTATACCATTGTTCACCTGATCCATCATACATGTTAGAGTATTCACCTTCATGGTTAGATATAACAGACTTAATGCTCTTATCAAGTTATTTTTTTAACTTTGATCGTAAAAATCTATAAACATGTCTAAGGTTTTTGATTTATCAGAATAAGGTAAAAATATCCATACAATATAATTCATCTATAAATGATATCCGACGCCCGTTCCATGGTGCTTTTAAGAACGAACCACAAATAACGGTATGTATCAACTTCAAGATTTTGTTCGCTTTGTATGCAATCACCCTTTCCATTTTGGTATGTTTTGCCTTGAAACATATGATGCAAACACCAAAATTCTGAATAATCAAAAGAACTTAATAAACCTCCAACAACAAACATATACATTCTTGTGTTAGATATATGACCTAAGCACTTGTGGTAAAGATTTTCTAAATTTTCGATTTTATAATTTAGTTATTAAATTAATATATGTTCATTGCTTCTTTTAGATGCTCAATATTATTAAATAAATATATCTTATCAATAATTATTAAATATCTAATGAAAACCATATTATTATGTAGAGAGAGATTTATTTTATTAGTCGCAAAAAAATAAATATCCAAATGTGTCTAATATATGAAACTATATCAAAATTATTCAAAAATAAATTATATACAACACGTATTTCAAATACAAAAAAAATCAACTAAAAAGCAACAAATAAAAGCTAAAATCTTGAAACTAAACACGAACTATCCTCTACCGTATAAGTAGATAGTTCACCACCTCGAGGCTTCAACTATTTGATATATCTTGCAAAGAATACAAACATAAATAGTCGTAGCCATATTAACCCACATTGTGTTTCTTGTAACAAAAACTAAATTTAATTCTGAACAAACCAAAATTATGAGATTAAATTTAGCATTCATATATGTTTGGTACTTTTACACTCCATTTTGAGATGTCTTGAATTCTTATAGAATAAACATTAACTTACAATAAGTGATCGGTTAGGTTTCTTCTCTCCCGAACCGGAAGCCTTATTAATTGTTCTATCATACTTTTTTTCTTTACTTTTCCTTGGTCATAACTCACCATATACACCTCAAGACGTTATTGTCTCAACCTTTCCTCCTCTCGAGTAACATGAGAAATGAAGTTCGATGGCTGTCAACTTCTCACGAAGACAATTATAAGAGGCTGAAAGCTCTTAAACTACTAAGGAAAAGACTGAAAAGCAAAATCTACCACAACTACTCAGAAAAAAAGGAAACTCCACCACAAATTTATTAGCAAGGTCACCTTAAGAGATTTTAATTTTGAGGTGATCATTGATGTCTCGAGAATATGTTGTCTTGTTTTGTTCTATTTGCCACAAAAATTCATTAATAAAAAGTTTACTCTACATCATCTAAATCTCTACCCTATTATTCTTGGAAAACAAAATTCTCACCTTTCTTGAGAAACTCAATTACAAGGGTGGTCTCAATTGGGATAGTCTCACGGAATGCCAAAGGTATTACTTGTTTCATGATTTTCAAGCACAATCGAGTTGACTTTTCCCACCTCTCAAATTATTTTTTCTCCTATTGAGAGCTATTTTCAGGGAGGATCGTGAGCTCATTAGTCCTTAGTGCTAGGCCAAAATCATGACAGTTCAAATATAGTTTTATGTCATCTTTATATTATAAAAAATAAAACAATTTAAAGTGGTAGGTTTATTGTACGTTGGGTTAAAAATATTGGCTTTCACTATATCAAAACACACAAAAAATAACACGTAAGAAACACATACATTTTTTAAATATTGATTCAAAATGTAAAACATAACAACTTTAAATATGAATTCTACATGTAAAAAATAACATTATGTTGGTAATTAAATGTCATAAGATAAACATATTAACATGCACTTGTATGAGTTTATGAAAAATCATTACTAATCCAATTTTTAATGTACTTAATTATGGAGAATCTTCATTATGGTTGATTTTCCATTCGATAAAAAAACTTAATGACCAATTCAAAAAGAATAATCTCATGTTCATGGTTAATTATGCCAAACATAACATTTCTTAGACCCGGTAATGTAATAAGTAAATTTATAAACATGGATCACTTTAGCAATATATTGGTTTCATGACCTACTTACTGAAGATAAGACATTGTTAACAACGCAATCAATATAAAATATAAACACGGAACAACCACAAAAAATACACTAAAATTCCAAGCTAACATGTGGACTATGCTAGAAATAATGACCCTTATAGTTGCACATAACGCGTAAGTTTGCATCAACGCCTTTCTATTGAAACAATATTGGTGTCGCAATAACAACAACACTGAACATTACAATGCATCAAGTTACCATCGAGGCAACCATATGGGTACCACAACAATGATACCAAAATTAGTTTGTGTCGCGATACTATCATAATATAATATGTTTTAATCCCTAATCAACCAAAAATCAAATAATCTAAACTTTAGACCCCCCCCCCCACACACACATATATATTATATTCTATTGAAGAACAAAACCTTAATACTAAGCTTTATGCGGGACTATGATACCATTTATTAGATTTGATTTGTTTGAACCATAATATTAAACATATATATATATAACCCTCTAGTTATATGAGTTATTCCTTCAACTTCCGAATTTTCCTCTCTATCATCCCCCTCGAGAGGAGGAACTACACAATATTTATCAGTATTCTCAAAATGAAAAATGTATTTCACTTTTATACTTTCTTCTTTGTAATGTGTATCATCGAATGCAACCGTAGATGACCGATTTACCTTCAACAAGCCACTGCTCGCGAGGTACCAGATCTTAAAAGTACCTAAGTTCAATATTTGACATAGTATGGTGAAACGTCAAAATGAGGCTCATCTCCAGTATTCTTCCAAACTCAATGGATGATTTATAACATACATTCCAACATTCATTTATTTTGGCTTCATGAATAACCCACTCGATCTATCGTAAGTTGTTAATAATATCTAGAAAATGTACAAAATATATCTTCCATACTATCAATAAAATAGTCCTGATATCACTTGTCTTCGTTTACTCATACCATACCGTTAGGTAAAAACATCAAATTTTGAATTATGTTTTTAGCTATCTTAAAAGCTTGGACCCGTATTTCCAACTCATTGATTATTTTATCATGAATGACCAATTATGACTCAAATCATTCTTTTTTTTATCCATAATGGATTGTTATTCTACTCAGGCTTCCAAGTCTTATTGAGATTTATAATGGCGTGAAACTTATTCTTCTACATGAGCTTTCTTTTCTCGGATTTTCCTTTGATGCTTTAGAATCTTGACTATAACGAAATGCAGTGGCTGAAGGTTTGTCATTTCTAATTTCTCATCCTCTTGTACCTTCACGAGCATGACAAATATATTGAAAATAGTTTGCAAAGATAAAACAAGAATTATTCAAAGAAACTGTTTAAGATAAAGAAAAAAATACTTTCGGTCCCAACCTCAACTTGTTCAGCCGATAAATCAACGAATGTGAGATTTACCTTAACATATTAACCCCAAACCGACACCACCGTATGATAGATAAATTATCATAACTACAAATGTTGTTGAGGTTAAGTAAACATCTTACGATCAGAGGTTTGGGCTTCTTGAGGAACATCTTTAGATATTACAACACATGGATTAGTTTGAGAAATCTATTCCTTTATGATAATTACGTGAGCAAGAGAATACACAATATATTCCTCCAAGGATGTTGTTGAGGTTTCAAGATGAACATCTTCCCAATCTGCGGTACCGTTGAAGCATAAACTTCAGTTGAAATAAAAACGGGAAATATTTCCTTCAACTTGGAAGAGGTTTTAACAGACTTCGAACTCTCACTCTGATCCTTCCTCAATTGCTTCTTTCTAAAAGGCTTACTTCCAAATTTAATATGTTTTTTTTTTCATTTCTCTGTAAAACTCATCCTTTGGGAAAAATCGTCATCCATCTAACATTGCAGTTCAAAAGTATAAGCCACATTCTTTGCATATTTATTCTTGGTAATTCTTATAGTTTTGACATATGCGACTATCAATTTATTTCTCTTCTTTAGATGAAATTATTACATGCGCGACTTATCCAATCCCTTAGGGTTTTTTCACCTCACTAAAATGGTTTGAAAATCTCTTAAAATATATAAATAAGCCTGGTGTAAAATAAAAAATATTGGTATGTATTATATATATATATATATATATATTATTTAATCATAGATAATAATCATTTGTTTTATTTTTCAAGTAAAAAAAGGTATCACATTAGGTAAGAATATTAACTTTTTTTACTTATGATAAAAATAAACTAGTTATACAAGACGATTACTATATACTCATTTACCTTTTTTGGTAAAACACAATTTTTTCCTCAAGTGAGGTACCAACAAAAGTTTTAACGAAACATAAATAGAGGAAATATTAAACTGAGTTCTCTATAGTCATGTCAGTATGGTTAAAAGTAACTAGACTCGATAACATACAAAATAAACAAGCAAAAACAACACAAAACTAAAAGACCTACTCAAAGTGAAACTCATTAATCCGACCACATAATGCATAAGATTAAAAAATCGATAATTCGACTATAATGTGTTAGGTGCGACCAAAGTCCCACATCCCACATCGATTAAACATGGGAAGAAAGATCAGTATATAAGTTAAGAATACATCTCCATTAGTGTGATTCCTTTTGGAAGTGGACCAAAAGCAAAGCCGTGCGGGCCAGTGGGCCCAAAGCGGACAATATCACACTATTGTGGAGATCGGAGTATTCTTACTTATATACAAAAAGCAGAATATACTGACCCAATATTCCCTACAAATGGTATCAGAGCACCAGGCCCAGACGGAACGCGATGTGGTGGATTGTGATGTGGGTGAAATTCTGCGAACATCATACCAGAATCCGAGAGCCATACTCAAGGTGAATGATCTGCTGGATAAATGGAGCGCCACGGCTCATCAAGCAGGTGGCTTGATAAAGGAGCGGCGCAGATTCATCTAAAGATGGAGCGCCACAACTCATCAAGCAGGTGGCTTGATAATGGAGCGGCGCAGATTCATCTAAAGAGGGAGTGCCAGATGGCTCATCAAGCAGGTGGCTTGATCAAGGAGCGGCACAGAGCAGATAGATCCGCCCTAAAGCTCTAGAGTTCAGGTTTCTCTTCACCTGACTAGAGTAGGCGGATGGAAGTCAATTGAGAGGAGGCTAGAGTGGTACTTTGTTCGAGAGGAGGATTGTTAGGTGCGACCAAAGTCCCACATCCCATATCGGTTAAACATGGGAAGAAAAATCAGTATATAAGTTAAGAATACATCTCCATTAGTGTGAGGCCTTTTGGAAGTGGACCAAAAGCAAAGTCGTGCGGCCCAGTGGGCCCAAAGCGGACAATATCACACTAGTGTGGAGACATGCGGAATATACGGACCCAATATTCCCTACATAATGAACCTCAAAATCCCGAATTTCATTAAACAAACTAAGATTTTAAGCTCTCTCGTTTAGGCCCCAAAACCCATATTGTGCCTTTTCTACTTCTGGATTCAACAAAAACAGAGAATAACTATATTAGTACTATAGACTAAGTAGTCTATAATCAGAGATCCCCATAACAATAGTTTGGCTTTATAAGGACTATAATATGAGATCTCGAGAGTAATATTTTGGCTTTACAAGGACGGTCAAACATTAAATCACACTTCCTCCTCACTTTGTTCACAAGGAAAAAGATGAGTACTAATAAGGGTTCAATATGTAAATTGACTAAACCTTAATAAATAAAATAAAAATTGAATTATTACCACATAAAAATATCACTAAAATTTAAGTTTAGAAGTAAAAATATAATATTTTACCTATAATTTAAAAATAGATTAAGTGAAAAATCATAACATTCATCATTTTAAATTTGAAGATACAAGATTACACATGAAACTTATACTATGATTTAAAAATATGATCTTATATAATCAAATAATATAAATAAAACTTTTAATTAGAGAATTAAACACATAATTTTATTTTTTTTACAACTTAAGCAAACTAGCTTAATATTATTTAAATTAGTTTTCTACTATCAATATATTTTTGAAATTTTACTCGACAAAATATATATTTTACGTATCCAAAAGAAGGCCTCAACGACTTCTTTATGCTCTCGGGACTCCAAGTTAGTCATAATAAGAGTCATATTTTCCTGTATGGGATCAACCTCACTCTTAAGCTTGATTTCATCAACTTATAAGGGTTTAAGGTTGACTCTCTCCTAGTTAAAAATCTGGGAGTTCCTCTGTTCATTAGCCGACTGTCACATGCTGATTGTCTCCCTATTCTTCATAAAATTACCGCTTGTATTGGCTTTTGAACTTCCAAATACCTTTCTTATACTGGTCGTCTTCAGCTCATTAAGTATGTCATATTCATTGGACAAGTTTTTATGTCTTCCATCTTCATCTATCTTTCGAGAATTTTCAAAGGACTCTCCCAAAACCTCCGTCACTTCCTCTAGTTCGGCCATGAGATAAAAATCTCAGGGGCTAAAGTGGCCTGGTATTTTGTTACTATGTCCACGTTATTAGGCAACCTTGGCATTATAGATCTTAAAATCTGGAATCAAGCGGTCGTCCTTAAACATTTTTGGTCCATTATTAATAATAATTTTAACTATATCTGGTGCGATTGGATTAAAATAATAAAAGCAATAATTTATGGGGCATTAACCCTGCTCTTTTCCCTTCTGGAATTGAAGGAAATTTTTATCCCTTAGGCCTATTGCTAGGTATTTTTTTTAGGGTGGAAACCGGTAACGGTAAGAATACCTCTTTATGGTTTGATCCATGGTTGCTTCTTATCTATCTTGCATCTCACTATGATAAATTATTATCTATGATTAAAGGTTAGGTAAGAATATTAATGTATCTGACTTTATCTCTGATGAGTGTTGGATCTATCCCTCGAACATGAGATCCTCAAGTGCTAGAAACAGAAACAATCTTCTATAAATACGCAACATCATTCTCTTTATTCCTCCTCCAAGTGTTATTCTCGATGACATCCACTACTGGACTTCTAGGGAAGGATTCCCCAAATTCACGATCGTGGATACCTACAACGCCAACTGTTCGTGCGTCCCGTGTGTCGGATGAGCAAGGTTAGCATGGCATAAATTTAATATTTATCGTTATTTTTTATCTTTTGGCTTACCATCCATGGTAAACTAACCACTCACGACAAGCTTCTGAATTGAGGTATTAATACTCGTCTATGCAATTTCACTAACGAAACTACCAATCATATTCTCTTTTATTGTAGTTTCTCCCAGAACCTTTGGGAGTTCGCAAGTTCCAAGCTTGAGATCCCCTACCATAATAACTCCAATTGGATCTTTTGGCTAATCAAGACTTCCAATTGCCCCCATCCAGCTCACACCACCTTTGACGGGCTTGCTTTGGTGCTACTATATACATATTTGGGGTGAAAGAAACAACAAAAATCTTTGGCTCTCCTCCAAGCGTGACCTCTGCTGTCTCATACCGTGTGCTAGCTGATCTTCGTTTTAGATTTCTCGAAACCAAGATTGTTTGGCCTATCCAGCCCCACATTCACTAACTTAATTTTGTTTACATTTGATTTCTTTTTCAGAGTGCAATTGGTTTCCACATGTTGGTCTCTGCTTAGTTTTATGCTTACTATTGTACTTCTTCATGACCACAAATTTTTTATCGTTTTGATATTTTTCTACCTATGTGAGTTTCTCATATTTTATTTGGACTTTTGGCTTGTCATAACATGCTTATTTCTATCTAGCTTTCTTTATGGTTTTAACGCCACCCTCATAGTTTTAACACCAACCCTCAGGATATGCCCTAGGTATCTGTTTGAACACCTTTTAATAATTTAACATTTTTTACAACAACAAAAACATAAACCACGGATTACAAGATTATAAAATTTCTCGATAACTAAATACAAAATTTTAAATACGATATTGTTTTACACCCTCAAAACAATATATTAAATTATTCAAAATTTGTGACAATATATATATATATATATAATTAGAATAATTTTATTTATTGTTTAACATATTAAACAAAGTAATTATAATATACATTTAAACTTGAATAGTAGATTGTAATTTTAGTTTAAAATACTATTTCTACGCCACCTGTAACACAAAATAATATACTTGTTCCGGGAGGAGTAAACATTTGTCGAAACAATAAAAGAAAGTTAAAAAAAAAAAATTCTGTCTTTGCAAAAGAAGAGAGAGAGAGGGAGAGAAAATTAAGGGGAAAAAAAAGTTGAGCTAGAGAGAGAAAACGAAACAAGGTAGAAAAATAATTCCGTAAGAGAAACAAAAACAGGTCTTGAGAAAAAAGAAAAACAAAAAAAAGACCTCCCTTTTCTGGAGAGAAGAGACCGATGATGGTCGAAGAGAGGGAACTCTGAGATCATCCTGCAACCACCATAATAAAAAGGCAGCACAAAGAAAAAAATTCAAACTTTGAATTTAAAAAAAAAAAAACTTTTTTTTTTCTTTGCTGCCTTTTGATTTTCTCAATCTTCCCATTCTCAAAACCATCAATTCATTTCATAAATTCTTAATTTTTTTTAATATTCTCATCTTCATCATCATCCACAAGAGGTCATTATCCATTATCCAATATCCACTGTAAGTTATACTTTCTTTTTTGTTGTTGTCCTTGTTGTTGTCCTGGTCCCTACATTGCTTCTTCACAAGGGTATTGATATTCTTTTCAAAAGTTTTGATTTTTATTTTATTTTATTGAAATTGTAGGTAAAGTTGTGATTTTTAGAGAGAAAAAGAGGATAAGAAGGTGTTGATTTGTATTATGAGCCACTTGATGAAGAGGGTTTTGTAAAATCAATGTAAAAACGAAAGATGAGAGATCCTGAATCGATTATCACCAGGCGCCAAACACTCGCTTTTGTTTGTAATTATAATTGTATAGCTTGTTGATTTTTCTTGTTGTAAGAAGAAAGAAAAAAAGATAGTTTTTTTTTTTTTTGAACAAAACCTGGAGGTTTTTGGTTGCTGCTACCTCCACTGCAGCTTTTGGCCATTATGCCAATGGATGGTAGATGGAAACTCTTTTGCTTCTCCGTCTTGATTATCATTGTCCTTCAGATTCAAGGGTCTTGGTCTCTTAACTCAGAGGGTAAATTTCAATGTGCTCATTCAAATTTGCATTTTTGTGTGGTGTGTTGTTGTTTTGGTAATGACTCATGATTGGTATTGAAACATGCAGGGTTGGTTCTGTTGCAATTCCGTGCTAGAGTGGATTCTGATCCTCATGAAAGTTTTCGGAATTGGAATGCTGATGACATCAATCCTTGCTCCTGGTTTGGTGTTGGTTGCGAGGATGGGAAAGTGAGAGTCCTGTAAGTCTTTCAATTAGAGTGTCTTACATTCTTTCTTTAGGTGTGTAACTTAAGTGTTTCGTATTTCGTATTTCGGTTCTAATTCCAATGATGAATGTTTAATTTCGGACTGTAGGGATCTCAGCGATCTCTCTTTAGAAGGAACGTTAGCTCCTGAGCTCGGCCAACTAAGTGATTTGCGATCTCTGTAAGAATTTATAACTATGTTGTATGTTAAACATCAATGTTCGTTGATTCGAATTGCAATCTGATTAACTTGTAACAACAGTATACTATACAAAAACCAGTTCTATGGCGAAATTCCGAAAGAGTTCGGAGCGTTGTCGAAGCTGGAGCTACTCGATTTGAGGAGTAACAACTTGGATGGACAAATTCCAGTAGAAATCGGAAGTCTGCAAGTGCTGAAACACTTGTAAGTCGTAAAGCTGCTAAAACATTTTTATGCTTAAATTCACTTCTAATGGAAATATTTTCTTTTTTCTTTTTAGGTTGATTCGTGACAATAAGTTCCAAGGTAGCATTCCTGTAGAGCTTGAGAGGCTTAACTTACTGTCGGAATTACAATTTGGAAATAGAAAATTCGGCCAAGGGGACGAGCAAAATATCGCCGTTTCGCGCCGGAGGTTGCTTGAAGAGTTTAGCAATCTTGCAGCTGCTCCTGCAATGGTCAGGAACGACCGGTATCCTTATATCATTGCTCTACCGCTTCCACATAGTAGCGGAGCTTTTCCAGCTGTGCCTAATGCAAGGAAGAAGCATCCGGGACCTCCTGCACCTTCACCTTCCCCTTCACCTTTACCGTTACCTTCACCTGCGAGTTCTGAGGTTCTAAATCTACCAGAGGGCGAGAAACAACAAGCTACCCATGGACCTACAAGTTTTGAAAAGACATGGAAGTACGTGGTTCTTATTCCGGTTGGGGTCGCCTTATTCGTTATTGCTGTTGTCATGTTCTTCGTGTGCCGAAGCCGAGCAGTGAAAACCATTGGTCCTTGGAAGACTGGCCTCAGTGGACAACTGCAAAAAGCTTTTGTCACAGGTAATGTTTTATTTTTTCCAAACTAGTAGTATCTTATAACTATCAAACTGATTAATGGGCCGGAAAGGTCAATTATCACCAAAAGTAGGTATAGGGGTGACGAAAATTCGGTTTTCCGGTTACTTCTGGGGTGTACCATAGCTATATTAACTCTAATATGTCATCTCCATACCTCCCACTCGCAGATATGTTATACGGTTTGATATGTGATCCGGTTTCTAACTTATTAGTTGATTCACGTTATTTGCATGTTATAGGAACTCAGCCGATCTAGTTTGTTGCTAGTATTCATAGGAAACATGAACAATCAGAAGCTACGTGTCTGATTCGTAATAAGAACTAAAACTGTGCTTGTTCAAAATGCAGGGGTACCAAAGCTGAATCGGTCTGAACTGGAAACAGCCTGTGAAGACTTCAGCAACATCATTCAAGCATACGATGGTTACACTGTGTACAAGGGAACACTGTCCAGTGGTGTTGAAATTGCTGTTGCATCAACTGCAATCACTTCTGCCAACGAGTGGTCAAAGGGATTAGAGAAGGCGTACCGGAGAAAGGTTTACTCTTTACACTTCTTTTTATGCTAAAAAAAAGTTAATTCTTTTTATTAAAGCTCTAGTTTTTATTGGGTTTGTATAGATCGATACATTGTCTCGAATCAACCATAAAAACTTTGTGAATCTTATCGGCTTCTGTGAGGAGGAGGAACCTTTTGTAAGAATGATGGTGTTTGAATACGCACCGAACGGAACCCTAATGGAGCATCTGCATGGTAATAATATTACAATTTTGGATTTTTAAGATGGATTTTACTTACCATTGCTGTTCAAAGACTGAGAGTTCGTATTTTTCATGTTTTAGTTGAAGAGATGGAACATCTAGACTGGAACTCGAGGATGAGGATTGTTATGGGAACGGCTTATTGTATGCAGTATATGCATGAATTGACTCCAGCTATAGCTCATTCGAACTTGTGTTCATCTGCTATCTATCTAACCGATGATTATGCTGCTAAGGTACATTTTAGTCACTATAGAATTATATAAATAAGACTGGGTTGTGCAGACTGGGTTGTCCAGCGGTTGCATGGCAAGCCGAGTCGGACCCAGCAGACGATTGTAAAAAGTTTGAATGATGCAGACTGGGTTGTGCATTTCAACCCTGCCCGCATCATGAAAATGTGTTTCCACATTCTAACCCGGTCAAAGTGCTTGACCAGTTTAGGAGGCTATGCATGCTAGTTTTCACTTTTTTTATAGATCTGATGGGTATGCATTTATTGTTGCGCAGCCAAATCAGTAAAAACGGGTTGGTCCATGCCTAGTTGCCATGACCAGCGGCCCGTGTTACAGCTCTAGAACTAACAATGTAATTGTTGCTTCTTCAGGTTGGGGAGGTATGTTTTATTGCAGAATCTGCACTTAAGCCGAGGAGTCACGATGAATCCGAGCATTCAAGATTGCCACCACTTCCAGAACCGGAGACAAATGTGTATAATTTCGGAACATTGTTAATTGAGATAATTTCTGGAAAACCTGCATTCTCAGAAGAACATGGACCCGTCGAGCGTTGGGTAAGTGTTGGTGGAACGAAGTTCGTGTTTTTTTTTTTACTCTTTTCATCCAAAACTTCACTTTACGAACCCAGTTCCTTGTTCTCTTCTTTAATTTTTCGCAGGCTGCGGAATACCTAAAGGACAAGTCTAGCATTAGCAGCATAGTTGATCCGAGTCTCAAGTCGTGCAAAACCGAGGAGCTTGAAGTGATAGCAGAAGTTATTAAAGAATGTATCAAGCCAGAACCGAGACACAGACCGTTAATGAAAGATATCGTTACAAAATTACGAGAAGTGATCAATATCTCCCCAGAACAAGCTACTCCAAGACTTTCTCCACTCTGGTGGGCTGAACTCGAGATCCTATCGGCCGAGGCAACTTAACAAATATAATTCTCTCGGTCAGAATCTCTCTCTGACCTCGTATTGATCCTTCTACAAGGAAATATAGCTTGTTTTAAACCCGACATAACTAAATACAACTCCGTACGTACTTGGCTTCACATTCGTTTGTTTTTGTTCATTTTATTTGTTCTTTCCTCTGTAGTATTATTTATTCGGCCTGTGTGTGTTCTGTTTGTATATGAAATATATGCAGTTGTGATATATGTCTTGTTGTAAAGAACTAACACCGATTTTAATTGAACATGTTATTTTTAAGTAGTACTTCATACCCATAATTGAAGATAAAAAATAAAAAGACAAAGTGCACAATATCATATATATATGTATATATAATGTGAGGTTAGCGTCAAAAGGATAGCCGAGTTAGGTTGAGTAAGGCATGTTTGTTCAAAGGTAATGAGTTCGAGTCCTTCTATATACGTTTTTTCGGCTGAGCTTGTCATCTTATGTGGTTTACCTTTTATATACGTTTTTTTGGTTGAGTTTGTCATCTTCTGTGGTTTACCTTCTATATACGCTTTTTCGGCTGAGTTTGTCATCTTATGTGGTTTATCTTCTTGCGTGAGTTTGCAGTCCATTTTCTTGCTTCTTGGACCATTGTACTAGATTTAATATAGATTTAATATATAAAAGTTAAAATAAAAAATTAACAGATCTTACTATTTGAAAAAAAAACAATCAAACCTGAAAGTTTTATAAATTGTGTGCCATCTAATATTGTTTTTTCATTTTAATCTTGAATGTCAAATATACAAAAATTAAAATAATAAGTTAACGGATCTTACTATTTTTCAAGAAATTCAATCAAACTTGAAAGTGTTATAAACTTGTGGTATCCAAATTTTTATCGTATAATTTTATAGTATTTGAGGAAATTTTAAAAAGGTTTTGGCTAAATTGTGGTCCAAAATTTTGTTAACCATTTCCAAATTGTAGAGAATATTTTTTAATAAAAGTGAAAGACAGTTTTACTCTTTGACAAGAATTTTAAATTTTGTCTTGTAGTGTATTGTAGGTATAGTTAACCAAATATAGAAGAACACAAAATTACTCCTCCCAACAACTCTCTTATACTCAACACTTAACCAAAAATTCAAAAAACTCCAAAAAATTCAGAAACTCCAAAAAATTCAAAAATTCCAAAATCACTAAGAAACTCCATAAACTCTCAAACCTCCACAAATCAACAAATTTTTTGAAAAAAATTCAAATCATTGAAGAATGGATTCAGTACGTGAGAAGGTTGGTGAGGAGCGTGGAACTGCAAACATGGTAGTTGTTCTAACCAATCTTTCGAAAAAAAATTCCTTTTTTGTAGTTGCTCTATATTTAGAAAGTTGGACCCGAACTACCCCGCCGGTGGAAAAACTCCAAGAATTTAGTTTGTGTGTGAAAGATTTGGAGTTTACACAAAATTGGTAGATCCGAAGCATTTAAAGAGGAAGTCAACCGACACGAAAAAATGCGGATGCCTTTTCACCCTTAAAAGAAAGAAGTTAGGTGATGATTTGTAGGGTTTAGAGGTCGAATGTGGCGTTCACAATCACAATACTACATTGTACAAAGAAGGTCATTTGTACTTGGGACGATTGAACAAAGAAAAGATTTCATAGTTAGTCCTATGAAAATGGGATCCCGTCCTCGGGATATTCTTGGTGGGGTTAAGAAATTGAACCCAAAAAATTCTTCTTCAATGCGCACCGTCTACAATGCTCAACTAAAACACCGGAAGCTCGAGAAAGGCGGTCAGTCGCAATTCCAATACTTGTTGGGTGAACTAAAGCGGCTAAACTACTACGAATTTCATAGAAAGTCCAAAGACAGAAGCGATGTCATAGGCGAGCTTTTCTTTGCGCACCCGATTAGTTTGGATTTGTTACACACATTTCTGAACGTCATTGAAATAGATAACACGTACAAGGTGATCAAATATGGGATGCCATTGTACGAGGTCGTCGAAGCCACTTGTACAGGGAAGACTTTCTACATCGGATTCACGTTTATGTCGGGAGAAATATTCGAGAGCTACAAATAGGTGTTAGAGTGCTTACATTCTTTGATGGTAACCCAGTCCATCGAATTACCATCCATCGTTTTGACGGATAGAGGTAAAGCACGAATAGAGCACATCTACAAAAAATGGTTTGTCGTCGTCCATCCTAAAACAACTACCATTTTGGAGCCATTGGTGAAGCAAAAAGCGCGCGGTCATCCACCTGAAATTCGCAATTTGTCTATTGTCGCGGATGATACATCCACTAAACGCGACAAAAGTGCGCACGAGTATGTGCTTGAATCGGAAAATGCAAGTTCTCTGTCATTTGCAAAAGAGTTCAAAGCTCCCCTCAGTCGTCGAAATCGTATCCCATATTGTCATCTGAATCGCCCCCCTCATTCTTACTTGCAATCCTATCCTCCAGATATGCCACCATATCCCTACTGATTTAGTCTGCTACCATCATACTCCAGACCAAAGGTGCTTCCTTTAAATTCTAGCTGGCAAGAAAAGAAGAGTAGTGAGCGGTTGGACGAAAATGTACCTGCTTTTGATTTTGTCACGATTTTGCACTTTAACGTCTCCTGATCCTAAATTGCCATAGTTGAAGTACATTTGACATAGGACACGGTCAAGGAATGCATCGCTAATATCTTCCCCCATCTCTCGGCGGGCAACCCTCACCGCCTTAAGCAAGTGGTAGTCTTCATCAGCCGTAAACTCCATATGTTAAAGTCATGGTATATTTTTAAGGTAGATGCTTGTTGTCTATTATTTCAGACAGAAGTATGCATCATGTTTATATAGACTAAGTACCATTGGCGGGAGTTATTATGTTGGCGGGAGTATTAGTGGTAAGTTTTTTGGCGGGAGTTTTTTTTATAATAATTGTCTGTCCCTATACATCTACTTCGTTCTATTCACTTTACATGTGTCACATTTTCATTCGTCTAACTAGATTACGTTATCTGAAAACAAAATTGTCTATAAATAGATGTTGTATTCACATTAAAGGGTAAACACGTTTATAAAATAAGTAAAAAATGTGTCCATGGACTGAGTTGGAAGATCAATATCTGATGAAAGCATCAATTGAAGTTGGTAACACGAACATGCTAGAGGGGTGTAAATCGTACTAGGAGGTATTGCTATGCCAAATGTACTTCCTATACAGAAGGGATGGTGTCCAGCCGCCTAGTATTTCAAGGCGTGTTGATGAGGTGAAAGCTAGGTGGTCAATCCTAGTCACATTCCGCCGACATCCAGTTTATGGACTCACCGAATTGGAACGTCGTGGTGCGTGTAACCGGTTCAACTGCCAGATCACAGATTCTATAACAGAGGAGCAGATGGATCAGGTCCGTTCTGACATTATTGACATCCGCTTAGAGGAAATGCGTGACTACAAGGATGAGAAAAAAAAAGAGGTTGATGAAATGGAACTGGCCTGATAGATAAATTATGTTTGAGTACGTGTTTTTATTTAACTGTCAGTTTGTATTTCAGTTTGTTTGAGTTCATGTTTTAGTCTAAGTTTCAGTTTGTCTTTCGGTTTGTTTGAGTTGGTCATTTAGTTTAAGTTTGACTTTGTGTTAATGTTCGTGTTAATATTTGAGTTAATGTTTGATTTTACGTTTATGTTTCAGTTTATGCTTCTTATTAACGTATTTATGTTGTTCAAACGATAAAAAGATACAAAGAATATATACCCTATTGTAGCATACCAGCATGATACAAAAGATGCACTTTAAACAACAAAATACATTACAATTCAACAAAACCGCCGGTTGAAACATTATCACTCGGCGGTTGGAATACTCCCCCGCCGATGTTAAAACATCCCCAGTGGTGCAGAATTTTCATCCCGCCGGTTGACAAGGCAGATTATGATGGATTAGTGAATTCATCATTTCACACTTCCCAACCGCCGAGGTTAGAATTTTCAACCAACGGTTGGAATACTCCCCCGCCGGTGTAAAAACATCCGCGACGGTTAGAATTTCTTATACCGTTAGTGTAAAAACATCCCCGACGGTTAGAAATTCTTATACCGCCGGTTAAAATGTTTCCCTCATTTGCCTTCAATGATATTAATTTTACTCTAGGTCCCCGCGGCTGAATATTTTTCAGCCGCTGATTGACAATTTCCCCGCCGGTTGGTAATTTTTCAACCGCCCGGGTAAGCATTTCCAAGGGAAATCGATTCGCCTTCAACCGCCGGTTTAACAATTTGCAATCGCCGTTTTGATAAATGTTCCCCGGCGGGGAAGTTGTCAACCCCCGGGTGAAAAATGCTCAACTTCCGGGGTAGAGCATTTGTAATTAATTTTGTAGAATAAGTTGGTGAGTTGTTTAGATTAGGCGTATTCTATTATATCAGATTTAACGGTGGAAATAAAATTGGAAAAACTAACTTATAAGTATAAGGTTTTACAAGGGCTTAAATCAGGAAATAGTCCATCGACTATCACGATTTCTGTCATTTCGTCCATCGACTAAAACATCGATGCGTGGAGAGATTGAGGGGATTGCGAAGTCCAGAGACCCTCACCGGCTCTTCATCTTTCCTCGAGTATTCCTTGAAGGGATTACTTCTTCTTCCGCCTCGGATTCGGCCTCAGCGTTGGATTCAGTGGCTTCAGAATCATTTTCTTCATCAGTAACTTGAGTTTGAGTCTCAGTTTGGGATTGTTTTTCAGTTTGAGTCTCAGTTTGGGATTGTTTTTCGTTTTCCATAAGAACTGGTTGACTATTTTCTACAGTAACGTCAACCATTTCTTGTGGGGGAGGAGAGGAGGTTTCTGCATCGTCATCCATTGCTAGGAAGGTTGGTTTTTTGTGAAATTTAACTTTAACTGCTTCGGATTGTAGGATAGGTGATTTGGGCTGTAGTTTTTGAGGAATTAGGGATTTGTCAGAATTGACAGAAAATGTCAGGGGAAGATGAAGAGTTTTCTGTCAGAAAATGTCAGGGGAAGATGAAGATTTTTCTGTCAGAAAATGTCAGGGGAATAGGTAACGTTTTCCAAAAAGATGTGCTGACACATGTGTTTGTTATATGCTGTCATGGTAAAGATCAATCTTGGCACCCCTTTTAGCCTTAATCTGAAATCATTCGGGGGCTTATATGACTAAAATGGTGGAAGGATTGGGGGACTACTCGGTTAACAGGAGAAATTGGAAGAGTGATTTCTTGAGGAGCGGTTTGTGGCCTCGATGGTTCGAGGAGCATTGTGGAAATTCGAAGAGAGAAGATATTCGAGGAAAATGGTTTCTTCCTGTCAAGAGTAACTATTCTAGGGTATGTGAAGTGAGCAATCAGAGAATTATTCAGTCCCAGTAAAATAACTTTTACTAGGACTGGGGGGCTACTAATAAGAAAGAATAAAAGACAAGGAGAAAAGTGTGAAGAAGAAACTTGACAGGAGAAAATAGCAAAGGAAAAGTGTGATAGGAGGAAAACGCATAGAGAAAACTATGTGAGGACTGAATTGTACAAACTATATAAAGAGATAGCCAGAATAGGAAGAAAGTAAAATATAGGGACTAAAAGATGTAATTAACCAAAGTTAAAGCGTGCGGGGTCCGCAATTGTACTATAAAAGGACCACACACGCTTCACAAATCCCGAGATGAATAATATGAGACTTTCTCTCTCTACTTGAACAAACACTTGATTGCTAGGACCAAGGAAGGGGATTACTTGAACAAGCCCGTCGGATTGCTCCAAAATCGAAAGGGGATATTGTGCTACCCTTGGAGCTAGACGATATTGCTGGGCGCAACATTCGGGGCATCGAAAACAAACATATGGTAGCCCTTGCCAACATCAGATACAAGTACTTTTCAAGAGACGAAGAGGCGATGCTAAGGGCCCGATGATGCATCCCATCCTATATTACCATCATATTTCCCTCGGAAGGAGAGACACCTTTATCAGTGAGGGATAACGAGTTGGTGGTATACACAGAGATCATGAACTGGGGGCTAAGGTATCCCTTAGACCCCTTCTTCATCGAATATTTGGCGAAGATAGACCTTTGGCATTCGTAAGTTGGTCCCAACATGTGGTTTACTCTGATGGCCTGCATCATGGCCTCGAGGCTCTCAGGCCATGAATTCTCGTTAGAGCAACTCATTGGCCTTGCTGGTTTGGCTAGAAATCCTTTCTTTCCCTTTTACTCTCTGACTTTCAATCGGGGACAAAAAATCCTGAGAGACCTACTGGAGGCTGACAAGAAATGGAGGCAGCAGTTTGTGTTTTTCTCTGGTTGCTGGGAGACCGGGTCAGAGGCCACTCTCTCAAATCCTCACAAGCTCTCTCTGATGTGGACTAATAAATGTAAGTGCCTCCCCGAATTTTTATGCCTTTTCAAATTTTCTAAGTATTTTCGAATTTGTTATGCCTTTTCGAATTTGTTATGCCTTTTCGAATTTTCTAAGTCTTTTCGAATTTGTTATGCCTCTTCGAATTTGTTATGCCTCTTCGAATTTATTATTGTGGTTGGCTTTGATATTAGCTACTTATTGCAGCTATGACTGGCATATCCAAGCCCTATTCTGACTATGTTGAGGGTGCCACAAATATATTCACCAAGCTTCGCTTGTGGGCAAAAGAACATTGGGACAACCGATTTCGTCTCTGCTTCACATATAACAATCTCGCCAGGAGTCGATTGTGGAGGCTCAATCCCCTCGACCGAATTAGTATGAGAGGATTGCTGGCTCCTCTCTCGGAACAAGAAGTAATGGAGCGATGTAGCCAAAAAGACATAGTGGTATATTTGCCCAAGCGTTCTCGGTCACAGAGTCATCTTGGGGATCCTCCGGAAGATGATGTTTTAATGACTCAACAACTTAATCCTGAGGAGACGGTCAACACCCAAAGGCCTCCTCCCCCGAACAATACTGGGTCGTCGAACTCCATTCCTCCTCCCCCTGCTCCCATCCTACCATCAAATAAGAATGCCAAGACAAAAGATAAGAAGGGTAAGGGCATCCTCGAACCCATCCAAGAATTATCCGAGGGTGGAGAGACGCCCGAAGACAATCAAGGAGCTGCTCTAGAGGAAAAGGTCCAGGAAATCTCAAGTGAGCCTGAGGACAGAGGTGGCCATTCTCCCGAGGAAGGTTCTCATCAGTCTCCACATTCGCCTCTTACTGAGGCTTCTCATCCTGTCCCCCTCGAACATAATCCAAGGTTAGCACCTCTTCCCATCCCTCGGAGCAACCCTCCTCAGCACATTGATCCAGACACTCTTGGAGGCGGGTTTTCTGAGTTTGATTCTGCAGCATTTAGGGTCTCCATCGAGCTCCTTCGAAGTTCTCTTGGATGATGAATTCTCAATGTCCCTCCGAAAATTGCTGCACACCTCGGTAAATAGAGGCAAAAAGGTGCGACACCTTGAAAAGCGCAAAAACCACTACAAGTTTAAATCTCTGTTAGCTGCCTCTCAACTCGAAGAGGCCAAGAAGCAACACGCAGTGATCGAGGGCCAAGCCGATGCCTTATACGAGCGCCTATCTGCCTCCGAAAATTACGTGATAATGCTGGAGAGGTGTTGTCAAGAGGAGAGGGACTTATACAAAAAGAAGACTGATGCTCAAGAGCTATTGATAGCTGAGTACAAAAAGGGGCATCGTTTGGCTTGTGATGGATTCACAGAGTGTACCGAGGCCCTTAGAAAGGTGACAGTAGATCGAGATCAGTTACTGAGACGGGTTGAGAACTTTCCAGGACAAGTCGAGGAAGAGAAGGACAAAGCTGTGGATGCTTATGCGGCGACGTGCACAAGCAAGCTGCAAGCTCGGGATGCCACTACTCGAGCTGGTTTGCTTACCCAAATCCATGCTGAGCATCCTGAATATAACTTGGGGAGATTTTGGAAACTCGTCCCCTCGGAACTTCTTCCTCCCCATATAGTGGTAAGTGATAGTGAAGAGTCAGAGACTGAGGGGAGTATCTCCTCGAAAAATTCAGACTGAGTGAAGACTTAGAAGGTGTTAATGTTTTGTGTTGGCCCGATAGGGCCTCTTTTTGTAATTTGACTGGGACATGTTGTACTGCGCTAATTTTATAAGACATAGTTCGATTTTGTAAGGTCAACAATCAATTATTATTTTTATGCGTAAGTTCAATCCACAGCACCAAATGTTATGTTCCCTTCAATAATCCGAAGAGACAAATCCTTCAATCCATTATTATGACCTACCTGATAGTTTGGAGAGACGATATCTTGTGTCACATTATTGTGACCCAAATACTAACAAAGGCAGATTGGATTCGAGGCACACATCAATGTGATCCAAGTGCTGATAAAGTCATATAAAACTCGAGGCACACATTACTGTGACCCAAATATTAATAAAGTTAAACAAAATTCGAGGCACACATTAGTGTGACCCAAATATTAATAAAGTTAAACAAAATTCGAGGCACACATTAGTGTGACCCAAATATTAATAAGGTTAAACAAAATTTGAGGCACGCATTAAGGTGACCCAAGTAATAGTTCGAAGAGGCAAGAATTCGAGGCACATGTTATTGTGACCCAAAGAATAGTTTAAAGGAACCAAGATTTCGAGGCACATGTTATTGTAACCCAAAAGAATAGTTCGAAGGTCCCAAAATTCGAGGCACATGCTTCTGTGACCCAAAGAATAGTTTGAAGGGACAACAATTCGAGGCACATGTTACTGTGACCCAAAAAATAGTTTGAAGGTCCCAAAATTCGAGGCACATGCTTCTGTGACCCAAAGAATAGTTTGAAGGGACAACAATTCGAGGTACATGTTACTGTGACCCAAAAAATAGTTAAGGCAAAGAACTCTTTGTATTTAAGCGGCTCATCGAAACACCTCATTAAAACCTTCCTGTGCCTAACAGGGTAGGAAAGAGTGTGCCCTCACCAACTTTTGTTCTGGGGGATACAAAGAAGAGGAAAAGAAATACAATTTCAGCTAGCTCTTTTAATCAAAATACAATTTTAAATGCTCAATATTCCAAGGGAGACGGAGGTATCGCCCTTCCTTATCTTTTAACCGACATGTGCCTGGTTTTATCTTTTCGGTGACCACATAGGGGCCTTCCCAATTCGGTCCCAACTTCCCCAAACTCTTGTCTTTAGTGTGTAAGAAACATTTACGTAAGACCTTGTCTCCCACCTTAAAATCTATGTGCTTTACCTTGATCACATCTTTGACCTTTGTCCCTGCCAGCGGCTCAGCCTCTACCCACTTAGAAAAATAATCGACTGCCACAATTATAGTCTATCTGCCCCCAGACGCCATTGGTAGGGGCCCAACTAGATCAATGCCCCATCTGTCAAACGAGACTGCCTCCGAGATGTTTTCCAGTAACACCCCAGGTTTGTGAATCACATTAGCGTAGCGTTGACACGTGTCACATCGTTTGACCAAATCTTTTGCGTCGGCCGCGATAGTGGGCCAATAATAGCCAGCCAGGTATACCCTTCGAATTAATGCCTTATACCCACAATGGACAGATCCTTCACCATCATGCAATTAAGACAGGATAATTTGCGACTCGGGCCCACTCAGACACCTCAATAATGGTCGACTCAGAGATCTTTTACACAGCACTCCTCCCAGCAGAATATAGCCATGAAACTTGAATCTAACTTTCCTGGCTTTGTACTTTTCGACAGGTAAAGTGCCATGGGCCAGAAAATCAATGATGACCGTCCTCCAATCGTGCGTAATCACGTTGCTTTCCTCCGAGATGTTCATTGTGTGCTCCTCGCCAATCGAAATCGAATGGCACTCCTGAACCAAAACCCACGGGTAACCTTCCGTCCGTGAAGCGGAGGCAAAAGAATCCGGGATAACGTTTAACTCTCTTCGAACATGCTCATACTTGACTTCCTCAAATTCAGATGCCAAATCTTTTAATAGCTTCAAATACTGTATCAGCGTATCTTTCCTGCCTCGGACTCTCCCGAAGCTTGATTTATCACCAACTGTGAGTCACTGATCAGTTTAATCTTTCGAGCCCCACATATCTGAGCCAAATACAAGCCTGCTAGAACAACTTCATACTCAGCTTCATTATTAGTAGCCTTAAAACCGAAACGAATGGCTTGGAACATAACTACCCCTTTTGGGGAAATCAATTGGACACCTGCCCCAATTCCTGAAGTGTTCGACCCCCCATCCATCCGTATCACCCATTCCTCTTCGTCAACCAAGTCGTGCACTCCCTGTTCCTCTCTAGCCGAATGGAACTCGACCAGGAAATCGGCTAAAACTTGTGCTTTTATCACCGTTCGAGGCTCAAATGTTATGTCGAAGTCTCCCAGCTCTACTGACTATTTAATCATCCTGCCAGAGATGTCAGGCCTTTGTAATAAACTTTTCAGAGGAAAAGTCGCTCGAACAATGATTAGGTGGGCCTGGAAGTAAGGTCTCATCTTTCGAGCTGTCGTTACCAACGCTAAAGCTACCTTCTCCAACGTGAGATATCGCTTCTCCGCATCTAGAAAACTCTTACTGACATAATAGATAGGCTTCAGGAGAGAGTCATCTTCGTGGAGGAGAACGGCACTAACCGCACATCCTGATACTTCTACATAGATAATTAATGTCTCTCCTACCAATGGTTTAGATAAGACTTCCGGAGACGTCAAATATTCTTGGATTTGATGAAAAACGGTCGAACATTTCTCGGTCCAACAAAACTGTTTCGCATTCCGCAACACTTTGAAAAAGGGAGCACATTTATCCGAAGACCTAGAAATGAATCTATTCAGAGCAGCCAATATTCCTGTCAGAACTTGTACTTCCTTAATATTTCAAGGGGGGGGGGTCATCGTGATCAGAGCTTTTAGCTGCTCGGGATCGGCCTCGATGCCTTTTTTCGCTGATCATGTAACCAAGAAATTTGCGTGACCTCACCCCAAAAATGCACTTCTCTGGATTGAGTTTTAAATTAACTCTGCTTAAATTTCGAAATGTCTCTGCCAGGTCGGCGAAATGGTCTTCGTCCCGCTCACTTTTGACCAACATATCGTCGATATAGGCTTCCATGTTCCGCCCAATCTGCCCCTCAAAGGTTTTGTTGACCAGGCGTTGATAAGTTACCCCCGCGTTTTTTAATCCGAATGGCATGACCCTATAGCAGTATAAACCGCGCCCTGTGATAATAGAAGTGCTTTCCTCATCGTTAGCGGCCAGTCGGATTTGGTTGTACCCCGAGTAAGCGTCTATAAACGACAACAGTCGATTTCCGGAGGTCGAATCCACTAATTGATCGATGCGAGGCACAGGAAACGGATCCTTAGGACAAGCTCTGTTTAAGTCCGTAAAGTCAACACACATTCTCCACTTGCCATTTTTCTTTCGTACTAACACTGGATTCGACGCCCATATGGGATAATGCGACTCGCGAATATGGCCTATGCTTAGTAACCTTTCGACCTCCAACAGAATTGCCGAGGCCTTTTCCGAGAAGATAGGTCTTCTTTTCTAGACTATGGGTCAGACATTTAATCGTATCGCGAGTTTATGACACATGATTTCCGACGGCACTCCAGTGACATCTTGTGCACACCAAGCAAACATATCAAGTCTATCTGGATAAAAAAGCAATTAATTTTTCCTTAAATTCTGGAGAGAGGTGGACTCCAATCTTCAGAACTTTGCCACTCGCAAATTCGTGTGTCGCAGAATCTTCTTCTGGGACCTGAAATCCGGGGGCCTCCCTCGGATCATCACAGGGGATGATTTTGGGGGGGGGGGGGCTTTAATTTCTATGCTTGGTCTGAAGTTTCCCCTCGAATCCCCTTGGAGGACAGGGCCATCTGATAACATTCACGTGCCATCTTTTGGCTACTTCGGATTATCCCAATATTGTTCCAGACCACGTATTTTAAGCATTGATCCACTGTGGAGATTACGTCATGCATCCAAGACAACCAAGAGCGACCCAGGATAGCATTATACGATGTTGGCGCGTCAACCACAATAAAAAGTACCTCCACCTCTTTCTTAAATGGTCCACGGCCCAACTCGACCACACATTGAAACTCTCCAACCACCACTGCTGTAGCGCCAGTAAAGTCCACTATAGTCCTGTCGGATCTTCGGATAACAGGCGGATCAGAGATTTGTCGGTAAGTACTCATAAACAATATATTCGCGGAGCTCCCCGTGTCGATGAGTATTTTCTGAATTTGATCACCAGCGATGCCTGCCGCAATCACTACCGCATCCTCATGAGGGCCTGCAACATATCGCATATCATCATCATCAGAAACAAATAATAGGGGAAGGCGATCGGTGCATTTGCGCTGACACTCCCGCTTCAACCTGGGTGGTCAGGTTGACCATGTGCCTTTTTTCGGGAGCTGTTGGAATTTCCCGCAATAGTGTCTCCCCCAAAAATTGCCAAGGAATCGAAGAACGCACAAAGGCTATCCACTCTCCCCTTCGGAATTTCTTCTTCCACCAAGTTCACATTGTTCCTCCCCACCTTGGGATCTAAATACTCTTGCTCGATGTCAAAGTCGTCGACCCCTTCAGAAATCACCATGGATGTGTCAGTGTTTTTCGTGACAGCTTTTATCGCGGCATTCTTCAGGGAGTGCTTTTTGACAAACTCTAGCAACATTCCATTCTCGACCAAGGTTTGCACTTCTTTCTAAAATGATATACAATCCTTAGTGTCGTGTCCAATATCCTCGTGATACTTGCAATACTTATTAACGCTTCTGCTTTCCCTTAGAGTCTGTATGGGAAAAGGCTTTCTGAACGGTACCGTAGATTTTGCTTTGTCAAATATTGTAGCAACATTCTCTGTCAAGTCCGCAAAGTAGTCGGGTCGAACCCACTTATTCGACATGGGTCTCGTTCCTTGGTTGTAATTATGCTGGTTTCCATAGTATTGTAGATTTGATTTCTGTCTCGGCGGATATTGACCCGCATTCTTGGCCTGAACATTAGAACGGAAGCCATGGTTACTCGGCTCGGATCTTTGAAATTGGTTTTTATCCAACTGGTCCCCAGATCCCTTTTCCGACGCCTGAGTCTCTTCCACCAAGATCCTCTTCTCAACCTGATCTAGTAATGGTCTGAAGGTCATTGCTTGGCTCTCTGCTACCGTATCCTTCAACAATCCGGGGAGCAGACCCATCCTAAAGGCTGCAAGTGCCACCGAATCTTTACAGTATTCCATGTCCGTTTTCATTTTGACAAAACGATTAGTGTAATCCTTGAGGCTCTCCCCAACTTTCTGCCGGCAATAGATGATCGTGTCTCCGTTAGCTCTGAACTTCTTGCTCCCCACAAAGTGTTGTCTGAAGATATTTTAGAACATATCAAAATTCTTTATCGAGCCCTGAGGTAGCCTGTTGTACCACTTAGATGCTACTCCCTTGAAAGTCTGAGAAAATTCTCTGCATAGCAGCTTATCATCGTCGTCGAAATTGATCATAAAATTCTTAAATTGTTCAATGTGATTGTCTGGATCCTGTGTTCCATCGAATTTCTCTAGCTTCGAAATATCAAAGTGCTTCGGAAGATTTCCCACCAAAATGTCTGGGGACAAAGGGGAAGCTCTCCAATTGTGACCCGTACGATAAACTCCGGATCTTAGGTTGTCATTATTTGGAAAGTACAAACCCTCCTCGGATGGCAAAGTATACTGATGCTGCCATTCCGAAGTTCGAGGGCCCATATCCTATTTACTCTCAGCATACTTTGTCTGTTCATAATATTATTCGCCACCTCGAGCGTGGTGACCCTTCTCCCTTGGAGATTTCCTCTCAGGACTTCTTCCTCTTCGGAACTCGGTGTGTCTGCGATCATATTTTTTCTTTCTGTGGTATTTTCGTGGGGACGAATCCGAGGAGCTATATCGAGAGTAGTCACTCAGGTAAGCTGAATCCACATGTCGCCTCTCTCTTTTCCTCGGCGATTGCCGCTCGCCTCCCCGGTATCGGTCGTCCATTTTCTTGGGACGAAGTTCAGTTTTGTGATCTTCCTTTTCGCTAGTTGGCTCCCTCCTTATCTCGATTTCGATTGGCAAGGAGCACACAATGAACATCTCGGAGAAAAGCAACGTGATTACGCACGATTGGAGGACATTCATCATTGATTTTCTGGCCCATGGCACTTTACCTGTCGAAAAGTACGAAGCCAGGAAAGTTAGATTCAAGTCTCATGGCTATATTCTATTGGGAGGAGTGTTGTATAAAAGATCTCTGAGTCGACCATTATTGAGGTGTCTGAGTGGGCCCGAGTCGCAAATTATCCTGTCCGAATTGCATGATGGTGAAGGATCTGCCCATTGTATCGAGCGTGGTGACCCTTCTCCCTCGGAGATTTCCTCTCAGGACTTCTTCCTCTTCGGAACTCGGTGTGTCTGCGATCATATTTTTTCTTTCTGTGGTATTTTCGTGGGGACGAATCCGAGGAGCTATATCGAGAGTAGTCACTCAGGTAAGCTGAATCCACATGTCGCCTCTCTCTTCTCCTCGGCGATTGCCGCTCGCCTCCCCGGTATCGGTCGTCCCTTTTCTTGGGACGAAGTTCAGTTTTGTGATCTTCCTTTTCGCTAGCTGGCTCCCTCCTTATCTAGGATCGAAGATTCTCTTGTACGAGGTTCTTTTCTGCTTTCAACCTTTCGATTTCTAGCAACAACTTATTTCTCTGAGCCAACAGATCTGAGTCGTCAAAGGTATTTCTGACTCGCTGGCCCCCTAGTCCTTCGTATTCCATATCGTTCTGGTAGTCATCTCCCACCAGGTTCTCCTCGCAATTGTTAACCAAGTCGTCCCCTTGGCCCTCTATGGTTTTCCTCGGAATAGGAATTATTTCCAGGAAGCGATTGTCGTCAGAGCGATTTTCGTTTCCCACAGATGGCGCCACTAAAGAGTTTTAAGATGGTCCAGGGGTGATTATACGATACGAGGATTACTTAAAGACAATTCGACGATACAAAAATGTCTTAGTGTTAATTTTAGAGAGAGAAAGTAAAGATTATTAGGTTAAGTAGAGAGAGAAAGTCTCATATTATTCATCTCGGGATTTGTGAAGCGTGTGTGGTCCTTTTATAGTACAATTACGGACCCCACACGCTTTAACCTTGGTTAATTACATCTTTTAGTCCCTATATTTTACTTTCTTCCTATTCTGGCTATCTCTTTATATAGTTTTTACAATTCAATCCTCACACAGTTTTCTCTATGCGTTTTCCTCCTATCACACTTTTCCTTTGCTATTTTCTCCTGTCAAGTTTATTCTTCACACTTTTCTCCTTGTCTTTTATTCTTCCTTATCAATAGGATCGACACTTTATCTGAGTAAAAGTCTACTTTACTTTTCTGTCTCAATTCTTTTTCTCTATTTCCTAAAACACAATTCACATATATCAAATACTACATCAAATACTATATCTTAGCAAGAAACTACACTGGACACAGATAATTGGGACTAATCTCATACCTGAGATAAAAAAAAATCTAAAGTAAATGAAGCAATTGACTTACTTGACACATGCTTTATGATAACATCATCTCATGACCAAATCACCAAAGACGAGATTCATCCTCCCCAAACTCAAATCAACCGGTAGCCTTCTTTCAACCTCCATTGCTCTTGTCAAAGAATAAAAAATTGAAAATATGCTTTACAAAAGACAAAATGCATCAAATGCATTGCAATTTCAAGAGTTTTCCAGACCTTCATCTGGCTATTTCAAATGAAAGTTTCAATCCTTTGTTAGAACGTTAGGGGCATTGAATATAAACTCTCTATTCAGGCCACTCACTTAAATCTAAATAAAATTGTTCTAGCATTAATTGTGTATGCAAAATATAACATGTACCACATGACTAAAGTTAAACATTTAGCAAAAACAAGCTCAGATCACTCTCGTTTACTCATTACTTTCTCTAATGATTCAACTAAACCCAAATATTATATTAAAATTTTAAATATGTGGCTACTTTATCCTAACTTATCTTGGTCTATAAAAAGAAATTAGAATGTTGAGATGGTTGGACCTCTCCTATTTATCTTTTGGTCAAAGTTAAAAAGACTGAAACTATTCCTAAAGGATTGAAACAAACAGACTTTTGGTAATATTTTCAAGGCTATATCTAAATCTGAAGAAGATGTTTGATTTTTTTAAAAGTGTTTTGCAGAATCAAAGACTCAAAAAGATAAGTTAAAACTGGCAAAAGCTCAAACTATTTATCTCTAACTTATAGTTAGGGAAAAAATTTATTGACAACAAATGAAAAGTACGAATTGGACTCTAAATGGAAAAAGAAACACAACTACCTTCCATAATCATGTCAAGAATAAGAGAAAGAAAAACTCTATTCATAAAATTAAGGTAAGCAATACCTGGATTAATGATCATAAAAAGATTAGGGATTCTGGTGTAGAGCATTTTAAGTCATTTTTTACTAAAATTTATGATACAAGGGAGATCCCAAATCTGCAAAACATCATTCCCAAACTAATCTCAAATAAGGAGAACACGAGTCTGATGATTCCTCTACTGATAATGAAATATTTAACTTTATTAAAGCCATCAACTTCACAATTATTGCTGGAGTTGATGGTTTCAATACTAAATGTTTTTCATAATTGTTGGTATATAATTGCTAAAGACTTATGTGCTCTTGTTAACTTTTTTTTTCAAGGTGATCATGTACCTCAAGGTATATTTGCAACAATTTATCTCATTCCAAAGAGAGGTAATCCCCAGACTTGGAGTGACTATAAGCCCACCAGTTTGTGTACAATGCCCAACATGATTCTATCAAGAATTATAAATGACAAGCTATATAATATCCTTTTTAAAGTTATATCAACATAACAATGTGGCTTTATTAAATGAAAACAGATCTAAGATAGTATACTATTGATACAAGAGTTGGTTTATGATATAAACAATAAGAATAGAGGTGGCAACTTAATCATTAAGTTAGACATGGCCAAATCCTTTGATAGGATTTCTTTGGCCTTCCTTAATCAGATCCTAGATCCTTTGGATTTGATCAGTCATTCATTAACAAGATTAAGTGTCTAAATAATAATGCAAGATTTTTCGTCATTGTTAATGAAGAACCTAAAGAATACTTTAAATCTACAAATTGTGTGAGATAATGAGATCCTTTATCCCATAATATCTTTATCATAGTTGAAGAGTTCTCAATTAGAAGTCTTAAGCATATATATGCAACCAACAACAATATTAGCTACAACACTATTGGCTATATCTTGATACCTTGTTTGGTCTTTGTTGATGACATTTTTATATTTACTAATGGTTCTACCTCCAACTTTTATAGCATTTACAATACACTACAAAAATACCAATAAGTCTCTAGTTAGATCATAAATAAAGACAAGTCTACCCTTATCCCTTCTAATAAAATCTCAACAGTAAGACAACCATCTCAAGATTATCACTGGATTCAACATAAAAATATTCCTTTAAACTAACCGGTTCACTAAAAAATTCTAATCTTGATGTTGATATTGACTATAAAATCTTATATGCTATGTTACTTAATAAATAATCTTCATGGTTTCTAACATCTCTAGAATGTTGCAAAATCTATTCTAACCAAATTCAACTATCTCACACATCTATAGGGAGCAACTTAGTTGCGGATTGGTTAGTTAAGTAGACAATGAAATGCAAACAAAAACAAGACTTAAACCTTATTCAACTCCCAAATCAGCTGAGACCAATAACCCTTCTTTATTCAGTAACATCTTTAATGAGTAAACATATATTTAATTTTTCTAAATTAAACAATAAAAATAAAAAACTTAAATAATTTAGGGTTACTTTTAGAGTTCACAACTCCACATTTTATAGAAACGATATAGAAGAAATTTGATATAGTTTTATAAGTTTTTAAAATCAGAGAGTTAAGATATTCTATTAAAAAATATCCTATTAAATAATTCTAATTAGACTAAATTATTACAAACAACAGTTAAATAATAAAAATATATTTTCAATTATATTTAGTGATTAAATAATATTAAATATATTGTAAATATAATTATATAAATAATATATTAAAAGTTTCCTTAATTAAAATATAGTCAAACTGATCTGATGTAAAGATAATAAATATAAATATTATGATTAAAAGCATGAGTAACTCTACGCAATAAGATTGAATCCAATACTTGGATTTAATTTGCTTCCTAATACAAGATTAAACATCTGAATCACTTGTTCTATCACTGTTACACTTGTAAAGTGGGTGATCGACGAGACTCCGAGTATTCTGCTGATAAAAAAAAGTGGACCATTGTCTGAATAGTGTTGTGTAGTTCTACAATATCTTCATCCCTTCACTTATTCTCCCCTTATTAATCGCCCCTTGAGCTCATTGATTTTCCTCTGAAAATCTTGATGGAAAATCCCATATTATCTAAGCCGCCTTGCAGGTCCTACGCTGCAGTATTAATAAAAAATCTTATATCATCTGAGCCGCCTCGCAAGTCCTACGCCGCAGTTGTCAAAGAAAACAAAGAAGAGTTAGAATGCATTCCAATTGAATACTTCCACAAAACATACCACATTTCCCTTCAATTCGAGAAACAAATCAAAAAAATCCTTAAAAAGCAAAGAAAACATACTCTTGTTGCCAAGTTTGGTCAAATAATCCCTAAAAGACACACAAAGGAGGACTTCTTGCAAAAGATGAATCTGAAAATGCAGTGTGGTGTGAGTATTTGAGACTCTCCTTGGATTTAACTGTAAAGAGCACTTGTGCTGTTTGTGGAGGAAGAGTGTTTGGCAGATTCAATCCTTAACAATGTGTTTTCTTAATAGTGCTGGATTACGGCGAGCTATAAGGATCTTTCCAAATATTGCAGAATCTGCAACCATATAGGTCATGTTGAGAATTAGTGCAATAAAAATCAAGAAAAGTAAAAAACCCAATAAGTTATGAAACAGTCAACATTGACAACAATGAAAACAACATCAATAATCATGTGACTGCTAAGAACAATAAAGGTAATAATGTGGATAAAAGGAATGACGATGTTGACTCTATCAATACAGAGAGTAGAGTTCGTAAGCCTCAAAATCCAAATATTCAAGAAGATGACCCCCACGACCAAATGAAAATGATATTACAAAATCCGTAAAGCTTCTGGATGAAGGGCATAAAAAAGAATATGAAAATAGTTGTAAGGTCTTACCTCAAGAAGATAAAAATATAGGAAGCCTTCAAACTACTCCCACCGTTAATCAAGATGAAGAGGATGCGGACTTTCATATAGAGTTAAACAAAAGGCTAGAAGCCGTTAGAAGCTCCAATAGAATCAGACAAGGAAAGACTTCTAAATCTTTGATCTTCTCATGGACAAAAAAGATTACAAAATCCAGTTCAAGATGTTAAACATCTAAATTGGACGAGGCATCAACAACAAAGCCACGTATATGCCAAGTGTCAAATTTCAAATAGGAAAGAATAGTGGGAAGAAACTGTAGATCTGGAGCTTTCTTGTGAAGATGGAGTAAACCTGTAGAGAAATCATGTCACTACTCTTGCGAAGAATTAAAAATTCTAAGAAAGGGATTAAGAAGGCAAAAACCGTGAATGTTAATTGGCTCTGCTTGGTTGTTTTCAAGCTTTTATCATCTGTTTCTACTCTCCGATCAGCTACTTCTCCTAATCATTCATCAATGAATGGCTTGTCAATGGTGCTGTAAAACACTTCTGCAATTAGGTGCACTCCCCCGGTTCCAAACCTTCCATTATTTCCATTCATCGACGAAAAGCCAATGGAATCAGGAAGAAATGGTACTTCAGGGTGAGCGTCGACCATCACTTGAAGAGGATCCATCAATTTTTCACATCAACAGTAAAATTGCTGCAAAAATTAAAAGCCATTCAATGATTGTTCAGAATGTACAAATTAAAGAAAAAGGAAAGCTATTACCTTCGAAATCGAGCTCAGCTCAAAAAAATCCCCAAATCGATGGATCTCTCGTGTGTGTTGAGGAGCCTCAATCGAAAGGAAATAATCCATACCCAGATTTACGAGAAGAATACATGTAGAAATGTCAAGCTACTACTGAAGAAATATGTTATGGTTGATAAAGTTTAGAGATTTCGAAGTTGGAGCATTGATTCAAGGTTGAAAAAAGTTCGAAGAGAAGAATTTTTTTATCCAGTCTATTGAATTCCCTGGTTGTATTTTGGTGAAATTTCTTTTCCGTCCCAAATTTGTAATGATGTAACAATTTTATTCTTTCAATAATTAATCGACATTTTAGTGCCAAATAATAATAATAATAAAAAATATAAATATTATATTAAAAGTATCTTTTAATAATCACATATTATTGTTCTTTTAAATTGAACTTTAAAATTTTATAAAAATATCAAAAAAATTAGTAAAATAGTAATATCACAAAAAAAATGTATTGAAGGAATATTTAAAATGTTAAAATATAAATTTATTTTATTTTAATATATATATTTATAAAAATATTTAATTTCATTTTCTAAATTTTCAATTTTTTGGAAAATAATAAATTTTGGAACCAAAAAATTAGTAATAGCGAAATGGACTCGGATTAACTAAGCCCACCTACATGTAACGACTCTTGAATTGATGGCTCTTCTAATAAAGTAAAGATGAGGAAGGACAAACCAGCCATTAGATCTTTTTTATTTCAGATCCAACGGTGCTTAAAGAAACCCTAACGCTCTTGATCCCCATTTGCTTTCTCTCCCATTTCATTCCATCAGTTACCGCAACTCTTTAGTTCTCTCGTCCCAAAGCATGCACACACGATCAAATAATCAAGCCTATATATCTTCGTTATAAAGCCGAGAGGGTTTTGAAAGAAGAAACTTTACCCGAGAAACCCTAGAGAATCGAAGAACAAAGTACCGTCAATCCTATCAATCTGGGTACTATTTCCTTTTTCTCTCTTATTTATGTTTGGTGCATAATCTTCTGATTGTTCGATTCGTGTTAAGGGAAAGGGAAATCAACAATCTGTCTGTATTATTTAGGGTTAGGATTCGGCAGAGTATTTGTATTTCTATTGGCAGTAGTAAAGTTTTGGGCAATTCCTTAGTTCTTTTTGGATCGCTGATTTGTTTGAATATTCCAGATTTTTGTATGTTTTCTAGTGTTAGTCAGGTTTTGCGCAGTATTCGAAATTCCTTTCTAGGAGACTAGAGAATGTTATTGTAATTTCGTTTAGTGTTAGTGTTTGTTTTGTGTAAAAGTCCTAATTAAGAAATGGATCGTAGTTTACATATTATTTCTCTGGACTAGGGCTAGGGCTGAAATTCATAGGATTTTTATGGTATTAGTATTTTTATACTTGATACCAATGACTTTGTGGATAAACAGATTAGTATTGTTAGTATACACTGAACTTAAATGCAAATGCAGTAGCAGACACGATTAGGTAATAGGAAACAAGTCCGAAAGCATCCGGCATTAAAGAAAGGTACCATAATAGTTTTGAGTATTACCTATTTATATTATTATTTTTATTTCTGTAAATTTGATCTTTATATGGTATAAAGAAATATGTTTAATTATTGATTTCCAAAGATAAATGTAAAAAGTAAAATAATAATTTAATCTTATTCCAGAAATAAACAAATAATCATTTTACCTTATACATTTATTACCATAATAATTTACCTTATATTATAAATGTATAAGGTAAAATAATTATTTGATTATTTCTGGAATAAGTATTATTTTGCCTCGTACACTTATTTCCGGAAATCAATAATAGAACATATTTTTGCTTATATGTATAAGATTAGAACATATTTTTGCTTATATGTATAAGATTAAATTTGCAGAAATTAAATTTGCAGAAATAGAAATAATAATATAAATAGTTAATACTCAACATTATTATGGTATTAATTTAAAGTAATGTATTGGATAACGTTTACAAATAGATTATCCAGAATTAAATTATCTAAGCAAATAATATAAAATAGTAGTATATTTACAGCAACCAGCACACACACAACTTACAACAACAAAAAAATATGGTTAGTACAAAAAAGTGTTTGCTTATGTTCTGTATTTTTATGGGAATAATTTATGCAGCCTACAATATAGCCAAGGGGCACCATGGTATCAGCTCAACTTCTGCAAGCGTCCTTAGTCACTTATCAAAATCTATTTCCATGGAATTTTATCTCACTTTTTTTTGAATGGAATGGATATTAAAAAAAAAGTGAGATGAAATTCCATGGAAATAGATTTTAATAAATGACTAAGGACGTTTGCAGAAGTTGAGCTGATACCATGGTGCCCCTTGGCTATATTGTAGGCGGCATATATTATCTCCATAAAAATACAGAACATAAGCAAACACTTTTTTGTACTAACCATGTTTTTGTTGTTGTTGTAAGTTGTGTGTGTACTGGTTGCTGGAAATATACTACTATTTATATTATTTGCTTAGATAATTTAATTCGGGTAATCTATTTGTAAACGTTATCCAATACATTACTTTAAAATGGATATTCATATTTTTATTCAACTTTCTTATTGATTAGTTCAATGTATCAAAAAATATTATGAAACTTTTATTATAATAAAATTGATATTTATTTTATTTAGCCAAGTTAAATTTGAGTATTACCTATTTTCATTATTACTTCTTATTTTGGGTAGTCTTCAAACAGCTAGACTACCAAATTTATTTCTACTACATTCACATACCCAACAAATACATATTAGAACGTATCATATCTCTCTCACACATTTCTTCAAATACATATCATAGAATTTAAAATGACACGAAGATTTAGATCCATCACCGCAGATAATTTTGTTAAGAATCTTCTTAGAAAACGCCTCAAAATAATCACAATTACAAATTGACAAAACAATTGTACCATCCATTCCGGTGTAGTTGGATTCTGTTCAATAACCCAAGGACTTGGGGCACATCTTTTGTTATTTCCACTACTTGAAGTGATTGTTACGACCACGAAGAAACGACGAATCCCAACTACGGATCTATAAGAGCCAAAACTGCTAAGGGCATTCCATCCAGCGTGAGCATCTGGATAATCTGGAATACGACGTGGCATACCCGAAAGCCCTAAGAAATGCATAGGAAAGAGGGTCAGATTAACCCCAAAAAAAGTGATCCAAAAATGGATTTGACCTAATAATGATTTTTTCCACATATTCTTCGACAGACTACATCCAGAGTAAACTTTAGTTTCGTTAACAATAATATAGCTGTATATTATATATTTAACAAAATCTGTATCATAATATTTCCGCTATTTTTGCTTTCGTTGAGCCGATTCATCGCCTCACATAATGTTTCGGGCGTGGCTAAACTATCTACGACGAGGAGAGTGAATGTATAGTGAAGAATCTTAAATAAGAGAATACGTTCTCGTATCACGTTTTTTGTAACTCGACCACCAAGAAATGTTGTTTGGCCGAAGCCAAAACTAAGTTTACCTACTTCGTTTGCCAAGTAAATGATCTTTGCTTTGTGGGAACATTAAAAACCACCACCTCGCTCTTTCTTTTCATCGGTCTTATCTTGTTATTTCTATGAATTAGGGTTAGGGTGTATAAAAACCTTTTTTTAAGGATGCCCAGGAAAAAATCCTAGATCAGTTAAGGGTAAGATGTTGGAACCTTATGAGTACGTCTAAGGTAATGAAATTGATAGAGAAATTCAGAAACATAAAACTTGTGTACACATACAACACTTATTTAAGGAAAATAATAAAAAATCAATTTTGTTTCTAACAGAGCAAAGACTAATGCCAGCAAAATAGAATTTGTTTATCAAAGCGCTTATCTGATTGCTGAAGACATCCCATTACAACTGAGGACCAAAATAAAATCATTTCGTTCCAGTATTAGTGAAATAAGGAAGGATAATCAATTAGTAATGCAAAAAAAGGTTGATGGTATAAATTGGAAGGCGCATAAATTGCTACAACAAAATGCGAAAAGTATGAAAAAATATCTCGTAATTTATTTAACTAGAAAATTGATTATGCTCTTGTGGATGTATCTACTCGTTACGAAATCTCAAGTGTTAAAGTGTGGATTTCATGTAGTAAAAAAAAGAGGACGTGCTATATCCGAAATGGATGAATTATAGTAAATTTCGTAAAGTAGAGGACATGCTATATCCGAACGGATGAATTATAGTGTCAAAGGCATTTTCTTTATTGGAAAATGGTATGAAATATTTATTTTAAAATTTCTCTTAAATATTTCATATGTGTAAGTGGGAGACGTGGCCAAGAAGTTTCTACCGGACCGTATTGTTGGCATTTTCCTTCATTTGTTGTGTGAATAAGGTCTTACTATGGATTGTCATTCTAAGCGGATCACAATAAGTCGTTGGTCGAATGTTTGGACAAATCCTAATTCATCACAATTTTGTGTACTTCTATTTAATGACCGGCTATTACATAAGTGTTAACCTAAGCCCTTGTGTTTGGGCTAGGATCCCGAACCGTACGTTAGTTTCCCCATACGACTCTTCCTAAGAATTTGAAGCCCTCCCCTCTATAAAAAAACGAAAAATTGAGACGAAAAATAGTTTTTAAAAAAGCCTTCGCCCTCCTATTTTACGGGACTATCTCCATTGTTTTAAAAAGAAAGGAAAAAATGTCCTATTTTGTAGGTGCCTCTACTTTTTTTCTAACCAGAAACAGAGGACTTCCATTTCGCAGGTATATTGTTGATTTTTGAATTCTTTGTTATGTGTGTTTTTGTTCTTGTCGGAGCAGTGTAGTACTACTAGTTTTAGGGTGTTACAGACTTCTGCTGTCATGCGATTTCGATCTTGTGATATCCTGTTATAGGAGGGCTACCTTGTCAATGAAACTGAACTATCGTAGAATAGGGTAATACCTAATTCTGACGACTGTTGTTGGGCAATTGCAGTTGGTTAAACCATAACACCTAAAAAATGTGTGACGAAGAAATCCTTTAAAATTGGTGAATTAGAGTATCAAACTTCCCAATTTCTTGAGGAATAGTTTGCGAAAATAACACCCAAATATGAGTATTTCACCGAGGGGTCTGTTGCTTAGTCTAGGATTAGGTATGGTGTTCCTGATGATGTGACGATTATGGAGCTTTGGACGGGGGATCAACCTTACACTACCCAGAAACTCAAGATTTGTCTTTACACTATTATCTTTTACTATGGTCTACGCCTCCCCCTACCTCCATTGATTAGGTATGCCCTGCGCAAGTTACAATGAACGGTTGGATGAAGTTGTTAAGCATAGTGGTAAACTCCTTGTTGTCTAACATACTTGTCTTCCTATCTAACCTTATAGCAGCGGTAGATGTTTCTAAATTAGTACGGTCGTCCTTCTATTATTTGCAGTTTTTTGGGGCCATAGATATAATAGAATTTCCCAGCTCGAGCAAGAATTTCCAAGATAGCTGCATATGTGTGTCTGGAAATCGGGAGCATGAAAATGCTAAAATGAATTTTCAATTAGTAATAAGTTTGCAGGCGAAGTGTAAGATGATTAATAATTGCGTAAATTGGTAGTATTGATTCGTAATGTGTTTTAATGGTGTTGTTGGTTGTTTGTAGGTGAGGGGAAGTATCAAGAGTGGTGCGAGGCCCGATCCAAAGGTTCGATAAAACTATTAGCGAAGCTAGTCGCGAAGACCAACGCTGCTTGTCGAGTGGAGCCGACGCAAGAGGTTGAGGGTCAACGACCAAAAGGGCCATTTCCCGATATTGTAAAAGAAGTGGAGGATAGAGAGGGGGGCTTGCGACCTTACGAGGAAGAAAAAGAGGATGTGTACAATTTTCCATTACCGAATGAAAGTAAAGTACTTATCAATGGAGTTTCGTTTTCAAAATTTAAGATGGTTTCAGTCGATGAGGTGGAGAGTGATGGAGTTTCGTTTAATCGATTTCAATTACCCAACAAAGCTTATCATAATTCAGGTTTATCCTATGTTACGTGGTTTCAGTTTTGACATAGACCATAATAATTACCGATAATAAGGGATATTTTGACAAACGTTACAGTCAAGATCTTTGTATCTCATAAATGATCATGTGTAATAAATAAAATAGTAAGTGCTGAAAGTAGTATAAAAAGGGTTTGAGAGTGATGTAATAAAGTTATATTCTTCTTATATTTATTTCAACATATTTCCCTGTATGTTATTTTTATTATTATTTCCTTATATGTTATTTCAACATATACGGAAATATGTTGAACCTGACATCTACTTTCTAGCCTAGCTGAGGGCCGAGAGAGCTTGTTGTTCTTCAACCTTTCTGATTGTTGTATTTATGGATTGTGATATCCGAGAGAGCTTGTTGTTCTTCAACCTACACTCCTGCAGAAAACTACATGAAACTAATCAACACCCTCGACGATATTACCACCATAGTCTCACAAACTATAGTTACGAGTCATCGTCTATCTCAATAAACTCTCTGACGGCGACACTATCCCACTTAAACGAATTTTTTTGTATTTTCTCCACCACTATGTATATCAAATAATTGTAAGAGGCCTAATCAACCCAACTTCGACATCGATTACGACGACAAGAGCGGCACTACCATAATCTTTAAACGGTTTGGCCCTAACATAATTATCCCCTACTTTAGCCTGCGGGTTAGCCTTTGTTGTACCAATTCAACGATGCTTTCTCATTGCCTCCAGTAGGGTCTGGTCTCCAATTCTCTAAGCTAAGGTTTCTAAATAAGTTTTTTTTGCTACGTTGCATTATATACACACCTATGAAGTACACACAAACAAATTAAAATTCCTACATATAAATGCAACAGACTACTACACAAACATAACTGACCATTACATGTTAATACGTACAACACGTCTTATATAAACTAATTGTTTAGATTTATGAACCACTTGCCAAACATTACTCTCACTGTCAATGTGCAGTGGTAGTACATATGCATACACCATAAAAAACTTGTCACCTCTGTGTAAGCAATTATTGTGTGTCACATTAGTTAAGTGTAATGTGTACAAAACATCATTTGTGTAACCGTAACATAATCGTATTGTACATATAGTCTTTGTAATATCCTATATTATTATTAAGTTGTTACCATGTTAATAAAATTATCAATACATTACGTAGCTGCAAGTAATGCTAATATAATAGTCTTGCTCTCGTGTGTGTATATAGTGCAACATACAAAACAAGACTAATTTAGAAGATTTAGCTTAGAGGATCGGAGATCGAACCCTGGTGGAGGCAGTCAAAAAACATTGTGAATTGGTACAACATAGCCCAACCCGCAGGCTAAACCGGGAGATAATTATGTTAGGGCCAAACCATTGGACGATTATGGTGGTGCCGATTTGGTTTTCATAATCAATGTTGAAGTTGGGTTGATTAGGCCTTCTTACAGTTATTTGATATCCATAGTGCGGGAGAGAATACGACAAAGGTTTGGTAAGTAGGGTAGTGTTACAGTCGCGTTTGTTGAGACAGACCTCTACTCGCTACTTGTCCAACTATTCTATTGTATTTTGATCTGACCCGTGCCATACTATGCATACAATACAAATACTTAATTATCAAGGCATAAGCTATAACTCTTTCAGTAAAGACCCACTGAGTCTTTCACCGAACTAATCAAATAACTTGCTATAGAGGGGAAGGATCCGAGCTGGTTGTTTTCCTTGGTTCCTCAAGTTCAGCAAATCCAACTCTAGTTAGTTTGTTTGGAAGCTTTAAACCGCAGTCTCTGATAGATATAGAGATTTCATATTATTTCCAATTCATCCCATAACTTACTATAGAAGGGAAAGACTAGCGAAACTTATTCTTAATCCATAAAATAACAAAGGAACCATGAATAAGAATACCCTAAGCAATATATTAAATATATTTCCTCCCCTCGGGAAGAGTAATAGCCTTTATCTAATCAACTATTAAACCATCTCATCTGAAAGTCACTCGCTGCCTTTCTTCCTGTACTCCCAACACCCAAAGCTACCATACTAGTTATGTAGCTTGAATAGCAAAGACAAAAAAGTCTTGTCTTGCCCTACATTAGTTAAAATAAATATCAAGAACGACGTTCGGTCTTTTCATAAAGAGGTTAGATTGTACACAATAAAACTTATATTATAAATGAAGAAAAATAACGTTGTTTATGGTGTATCCGCGTACTTATAACTTCTATTACCGTTTACACGCCCATCACTAGAATATTTGACTTCACTAACTACACGTAGAACAGAATTTACATCGTTGGACCTAAATTAATGGCCATTACCTTAGTGGTTTGACTGGTTCAGTTAATGTGGCTTTGAACCGCTACTTTCACTATCCCTTCAAGTAAAAGCTGCTTGGTCGACTTCATCCGCGTAATAAACTATTTTCCTTTCCAGTCTTACCCCCTCCTTTACCTCCCTCAACAAAAGATAGGGGAAACGCACAAACCGAAAGCGATGAGGCTTAAAGCATAAATTTGATTTTTAGGTCTATCAATTAATGATCGATTCAGATTTCTGAATCGACGCCCATAATATGATAATGAGTTTGAACCTGAGATCATGGGTTTCTCATTCCCATACCATCCCATAAGAGATGGTAAATTAGGCTTTGTTCAAGGCCAAATCATAAACGAGAAGGGATATATTCTATTGTACTCGGATTTTGCTCAAGTGGTTGAAAGTTTCTCTCTTTCCCAAGTCCTAGACGATGGTCAATTTTTATGTGTTGACTTAAGAAATTTGTTTGCGATTTTCCCAAGCTCTTGACACAAAGATGATATTTTCTCTAAAATTTGTTTGACTCAAACAAATCATCGATGATCTTCAATTCATCGTCCAATGTCAGATAATAAAACGGAAGCACTGAAACGTTTGATAACTTAGTGAGGGAGATGAAGTCTTCGATGCACAAAGGGATTTGAGACAACCTCAAAACCATGATTACAGATGATAAGGTGAGTCACTTGTTGGGTGTCACTTGAGTTGGACAGAGATTTAAGATCTCGAAATAGTCCACTATGATGGGATCTAGTGGAAAACGAAGACCGAGTTGATGATCTCTTGAGGGGTTTCTCCTTCTTTGAGGAGCCGGGTTGTAATGTTATCTCTCATACCCTATTGTTTTTTGAGCTCATCGACTTGGCTCTCTTAATCTTAGGTATAAGTTACATTTTGTAGTTTCAAAATGTAATGTGCATCGAACTTCTTCAAATTTGTTCCAACAAGGCCGTCTACCTCTTCCGGCAATTCGATAATAGGATTTTTTTTTGTTCTTCTTCCTTTGTTTGCTTTTGGCGTGAGAGTATTTGGTTCTTTTTCCATCTGACTAATTTTGGAAGATTTTACCTCAACGTTGGCATCACCATCGACATCACCATCATATTTAGCCTCGGTATTGGACCAGATTCCTTTGGGAGAGGAGAAGAGGTGGATGGATTCGAGGTATGATCGATGTCATCTCCTATGGCTATAAATGTTTTCTTTTTTTAAAGGTTCAGAAAGGTGACTTTTTGTAGTAAAGGGGAGGGTTTCTTTGCGTTGGGACGAGGGGGTTCAAATTTAAATATAGAAGGGTTTTCCTCTGATTATTCCGAGCAAGGTTTGTTTTGGATTACCTTGTGGTTGATTCGAGGTGATAATATACTTGGCAAAGTTGAAATTTGGGGTCCGATCAAAATAAAGGGGAGGTGATAAATTTGCAATTTATTAAATTTATTTCCTCCCCTCGGGAGAAGGAGCAATAGCCTTTATCTAATTAACTATTGAACCATCTCATCTAAAAGTCACTCGCTATGTTTCTTCCTGTACTCCTAACACCCAAAGCACTCATACTACTTATGTAGCTTGAATAGCAAAGACAAAAAAGTATTATCTTTCCCTACATTAGTCAAAATAAACATCAAGAACAACGTTTAGTTAACATAAGATGTTGGAAAAGAATGTTTGGTAGCATAATTGGGCTTATAAGCAATGATATTTCATATGGGTAAAAACGTCGGTCTCGGTCTTGAACATCCTCTTCTAGGTTTCAAACATGAAGGCCTCCCCCTGCCTATTAGTTCTCTATTGGTTCTTGAACATCCTCTTCTTCAATGCTTCTGCAATGATTACATTAATAGCAGGGGCAACTCGTTTAGCTCACAATGGATTTGTATCCTAATATTTAGTTAACATCCCCGTTGTTTGTTGATTTGCCGCATCTAGTACGGTTTAGGTCAAGGGATCCTGCTGCATCTAGTGTTTTTGTTGCGCTATGAGAATGAAGAAAGTATGTTTGGATTTTGAATCAAAAGATATCAGAATTCTGATCGTCTACAAAATCTATATGATTCTGTGGCACTGGTAAGTTATACTTTATTCCTTTCACTCTGCTAAATAATGCCTCTGCATCCGAATACAGAGTATTCGACGTTTTCATTTCAATATAAATTGGAAAGTCATGTTCTGTTTACAAGAAAACTTATTTATGATCTTGCATGGAATACGAGACATTTCTTTGTTTCCTTCCATGGTGATTGATTGTATGCTATTTCCAGTTGTCTGACTATCCGTTATTGGGAATTGAAATTAACCCTCACTTTTTCTCTCTCATTACGTTGTATATAATAGCTCGACTGAGTTTTATACTTGGTTGTGTCGTTCGTTACCTTCTCGCCAGGTAAGTTCAGCCTTGATCATTTATGCACATATTTCATAATAATGCTATCGATCTTCCAGACCTTATCAGGCTCCCCACAAGTCCATGGAGGAATTGAGTAGCATTTGCTGGATGGAATAATATGCTAAACTCTTATAGATATTAAAAAAAATGTTAGAATGATGTGACAATTGATGGATGTAATAGCGCGTGTTGGTGACGTGTGTAAAGGTGGATTTGATATTCTCACAATTAGATTTGAAAAGTAAGTCATGGTGTCTAGTCTCTCTATGAGGGATGTGACATTAATCAATATCTTATGGCGGTTAAGTTGTTGGTCCACATGGTTGAAAAATTAATGGAAAAGGAGAATTCCCTTCATTAAATCTTTTCATATCATTTTCGCCAAAAATATAGTGCTTCTACATTTTCTGTAAGGAGAAACAGAGGACTACCATTTCGAAGGAACATTGTTGATTTTTGAATTCTTTGTTATGTACGTTGTTGGTCTTGTGGGAGCTGTGTAATACCAATAGTTTTATGGTGTTATAGACTTGTGTTATTAGGCAATTCGGATATTGCGATATCATGTTATAGGATGGCTTTGAACTATCGTAGAATAGGGTAATGCCTAATTTTGACAACTCATATTGGGCAATTGCAATTGGTTAAACCATGGCACTGAAAAAAACTGTGAGGAAGAAATCTGTTAAAATTGGTAACTGGAGTATGAAAGTTCCCAATTTCTTGAGGAATATTTTGCGAACATAACACCCAAATATGGGTATTTGTCGGATGTGTCTGTTGTAGAGTTTAGGGTTATGTATGGTGTTCTTGATGATGTGACGATTAGGGCGCCTTGTGCAGCGGATTAAACTTACACTGTCAAACGTGCCAGTATATGTACAAAGATTGATCACCTTTTACGATGATAAGGTGAGTCACTAGTTGGGTGTCAATTGAGTTGGACAGAGATTTAAGATTTCGAAATAGTCCACTATCATGGGATCTAGTGGAAAACGGAGACCCCAGTTGATGATCTCTGGAGGGGTTTCTCCTTTTTTTTGGGAGCCGGATTGTAATGTTATCTTTCATACCCTATTGTGTTTTGAGTTCATCGACTTGGCTCTCTTAGTCGTAGGTATAAGTTACATTTTGTATTTTCGAAATGTAATGTGCATCGAACTTCTTCCGAACATTTCCAATAAGGGCGTCTACCTCTTCCGACAATTCGATAAGAGGATTTTTTTTGTTCTTCTTCCTTTGTTTGCTTTTGGTGTGAGAGTATTTTGTTTTTTTTCCATCTCACTAATTTTGAAATATTATCCCTCAACATTGGCATCACCATCGGCATCAGCATCATATTCAGCCTCGGTATTGGACCGATGGTTTCTGAATCAGCTTCCTCATCGGAAGCTTCATCTTGAAGCTTGGGTGGGTTTGTTGTTTCAATAAGTTCCCTTTCTAAGGGAGTCTACTAAGCCATTGAAGTATTTGTCTGACCAGATTCCTTTGGGGGAGGAGAAGAGGTGGATGGATTCGAGGTATGATCGATATCATCTCCTAGGGTTATGCAAGTTTTTCTTTTTTTGAAGGGTCAGAAGGTTGACTTTTTGTAGTAAAGGGGAGGGTTTCTTTACGTTGGGACGAGGGGGGTTCAAAGTTAATAAAAGAAGGGTTTTCCTCAGATTATTCTGAGCAAGGTTTGTTTTGGATTACCTTGCGGTTGATTTGAGGTGATAATATACTTGCCAAAGTTGAAATTTGTGACATGTTTGGGGTTTGAGTTTTGGTGATTGATATTCTTCAATTAAATAAGTTGGAAAGGGAAGAAGAGTTTGAGTAGGATCAAAATGACCATAATATATGGTTTTAGTGGAGAGATGAGGAACATTTCTTATCAGACCAGCGACTATGTACTCTTCAGCCCTTTCGGTGATGCAAAGATAGTCATAGACACCAAAGACTTTGTTGTCTAATTTTGAATAAATGGGTTTTTAAGTAATTTGGTTTTGGATATTCTTATTTTTGAGTACTTTCTCATAAACAGGTCGAATATTTAACGGAAAGTTTGAGTTTTCCGGTGAAGATAGTTTAAAAATTATAAGGTTTTGGTGAAGGTAACAAGTGGGTTCTTTCTTTCTCTCTCTAAAAATTGTTGTGAAGCAAAAAAAAAGAGTGGGAAAGTATTTATAGAGGAATTTGTGGGAAAGAGAAGTGGAGCAGGTGGAGTAGGTGATTGGGTAGAATTCCAAATGGTTGAGTGAAAACGAGCTCGACACCTGCCATATGATATGCCTGCCATAGAAATTTTGGCTTCAAATGATTATGACTATTGGAATGGAATGATTCTATATGAAAACATTAGAAGTGAAAACAATAAAATCATTCGAAGACAAAACATTAGAAGTGCAAACAATAAAATCATTCGAGGACATGTGTATGGAAATTACATAGATAAACTCGATATCTTCCTAGTTGGGGGGGGGGGGGGGGGTCCTATCTTTCTTTGATATCTTGACTAAACTGAAAGAAAATGGAAAAGAAACTAAGAAGCAAGTTTGTTAGTTCCTCCGCCATGGGACCAATGTGAAACCATTTAACTTCTTCTACATCCTATTCGACACAGAGGAAATTTTCACACAAGCAAATGTAATAAATAAATATATATATATATATATATATATATATATATATATATATATATATATATATATATATATATATATATATATATACTGACACATTCGCACGACCATCTCTTTTGAGGATGGATTTCCTGTAATGTGAAAGGATGGTATAATTCGCGATAAACCAGAGTTGGTTAAGTAAGAAAACTAGCACATCCCGAGTGTCCCAAGCTTGGATATTGGAGGAGTAATGGTTACACTGTGACTGCATGAATGAAGTCCCACCCTACAGGCCTCACATTGTAGGCGAAGTTGAGGTATTTGTTACAATTAGCCACGGTGCTACAAAGAAAGAACTGGAAATTATTCATGATCTCAGATGCCCCAAACCCCGACCATGCAATCATTGGCCGCCCTTAGCTTCACAAAATGGAGGCCACCTCTTTCACATTTTGACAATGCATCAAATATTCGGTCGAAAATACAGTAAGGGTTATGAGAGGCAGTCAACTCCCTCAAATAGAAAATTTAGATCGAGGGGGTAGAATAGAATCCTATACAGGCACCACCCCAAGTAGACACCATTGAAGATCCATGAAAGACAAAGCCAACTGATGGAGACCATGTTGATTCCACTGAACAAGCAGTCACCGATAGCCATAGCCTACGAATCGGTAAAAACTTGGACTCTTTTTTTAAATAGTCACTACTTGAATTATTACACAAAACTTAGATATTTTCGCCTAGGACGCCTGGGATGTCTTAGATAGACCCTTCTGTCATCTACCATAAATTAGCAATTAATCCGCGTGCCAAGCTGGGACGACAGAATCATCGTTTGTTCTCCGTTGAGAAACGAAAGGCTATTGGCACAGAGGTGGATAGGTTGTTACACCAAGGTCACAGATGGCAATCTTGATACCTAGTGTGGATAGCCAACCCTTGTAAAAAAAAAGGGCCAATGGTGAATCTATATGGATTTCACGGTGAATTAGGCCTTCCCGAATGATGCATTTTCTCTTCCTCGTATGGAGGAGCTAGCGAATTCTACTTCTGGCTATGAATACCTCTCCTTTATGGACACGTACTCCGGTTACAATAAAATATGCCTCAACTCATCCGATGAAGAGCATACGATGTTTCAGACCTAGCGTGGTCTATATTACTAAACAGTTATGTCGTTCGACGCTGAAAATGCCGGTTATACGTACGAGAGATTGGTCAATCATATTTTCACGGATCACCTAGGTAAGCATATGAAAGCCTACATTGACGATATGTTAGTTAAACCGCATTCTACAAAAACAAAACTTGAGTAGCTCCAATCAGTATTCGTCGTGTTCCTACATTATAATCTGAAGCTTACCCCGTCAAGTATTCCTTTGGTTTACAATGTGGAAAGTTCTTTGGTTATGTGGTCCGCAAGAAAGGGATTGAGGCTGATCCAACCAAATTACTCGTCGTCCTCAAGATGGGCTCACCTTCTAAAGTTAAAGAATTCCAATGCTTGACAGGCCGGTTAGCTGACTTATCACGTTTTATTTCACGAGCATTGGATAAGAGTCACCCTTTCTTCGAAATTCTCTGAGGTTCTAAGAAATTTGCATGGACAGAGGCATGCGACAAAGGTTTCTAGGCTTTAACCAAAATCTCACCTCGCGAAGATACTTCTGCACCAACAATAGGTGAAACGTTTTTTTTATACTTGTCTGTCTCATTTGGTGCCCTTAGTGCATTTTTAATTCGGGAACCTGATGGTGTGAAACGCCCGATCTATTACGTGAGTAAAACACTGCTAGACGTTGAGACCCGTTATCTCAATTTGGATAAACGCACTAGGAGGTGCCCTGATGAGGGAATCCTCGTCACCTCACATGGTCGAACATAAGGGAAAGAGAAGAAGATAGGTATAAACCTAAAACTAGGAAAGTGACAAGGTAAAGAACGTGTGAAACTATCGTGAAGGTTCCACGCCGAGCAAAGCTCTAACTCCGAGGGAGAACTAAGAGCACGAACGTACCAGGCAGAGTAGAGCCCCATGGCTGATGACCAACTGAGCCGATTAAGATAGCAAGGCTAAATAAGAGGCTTAGTCTCCTAACGGAGCATAGCTCCATCAACACAAACCAGCTATAAGGATCATGACAACAAGGTCTCCTTAAAATCTTCAAAGAGAGGAGACCTCCATCTATGAAGACTAGTTAAAACATTTAGAGCTCATTTGCCGAGCAGAACTCCATTGCATCCGGTCAGGAAGGAAAATAGGGTAGAAAAGTGTAGGTCGGTTAGAACTGAGCATGGGACGAGCAGAGCAGCCCAAACTGAGAAGAGGCGGTAGTAATGGAAGAGGCAATCAAAGAGGTCGATGGAAACTCATAGGATTTAATAAGTCAGCGAGCATTAATGATATGAGACCAAATTTATGATCACAAATTTAGGGATTTCATTAGAAATATTAGTCTAAACTTTAAATATAGGGAATAAACATTAATTAAGAGAAGAGAGAGAGAGTGTATAATAAGGGCACTAGACCTAAAGAATTGTATATTTTTCGACATAATACCAATAAACTCTCTTCTTGTCAAAAGTTGTTATCTTTTTGCATAATAGTTTAAGAGAGTTATTGTAATGTTATTATATACAAAATTTGTGTATGTGGTTAGGGGATGTTAGATTTCCTCACAATCAACCACATTAAATATGTTGTGTGCTTGTTTGGTTTAATATTCTTGTTGTTATATCTGGATTTGTTGTTTTGGATCATATTTTTTAGTTCAAGGTGAAGTTACGTAGTTCCATTATTTGTTGTAGTATCATATATACAAAACAAACATGTTTCGGTTGATTATGAGTATATTTTGTTAAGTATCAGTTGTTTTGTCAATTTGTAATTTTTCGTTATTTTGAGGCGCCTTCTAAGAAGATTACTAACAAAATTGTCTACGGTGAAAGATCTTAATGTTTTTTTCATTTAAAATTCTATGATATGTATTTGAAGAAATGTGTTGATATAATCTGATGAGCATAAGGAAATCATCATGGTAGCCCAATAAAACAAAGGTGAGTTTTGCAACTAGTCTACAAGCAAGGTAAGTAGGTCCATAACTAGCTGACTCAAGACCAAAAATACCTAACGGTGTAATCCCTTATTTTGGATTGTAAATGATGCCTCAAAGAAATTCTAATTTGCCAGCTTAAAAACGACAGAGCTCATCTTGTATAGTATCTCAAGAGATGTTTCTCGTTTTTTTCTCTACACCTGCATTGTTCTTGTAATGAGGATTTCCATTCCATTTTCATTCTCTAAGTCAAATTCCTAGGAGCATGATCTATAACTATCTGATTACCTCCCATTCCATTTTCATAGTATTTTATCTTCTATTGCAAAAATGATCTATAGTGATTTCCACACTCAAATTCAATCGAAAGCGTTCTTTAACGTTTACAAAGACTGAAGTATCTTTTACCTCTTGAGATACTACAGAGTCTTCGCCTCAATGGATCCCCGAGAATTCAACCTAAACTTCTGAATGGTGGCTTAAGGAAGAAAGGCGGATCGCAAAACATTGTAAGATAATGCAATATTTAGCATAAGACATATAACATGAAAAAAAAACTAATCAGATGGGTAGACAGATGGTTGTGAGAAGACATCAATACTATGTTGATGCAGTTATACAAAGATGTAGAATAACAGCTAATGCGCTACTCTCATTCCTAATCGATTTGTACCATACGAAGAAGAAAGGCTTATTGACTTATAATACTCCAGCCGGATAGAGTAATTTAATAGGAGAAGGACGTATCTGGTATAATTAGAGAAATAAAGGAACCAAAAGATGCTAATTTTGGAGAAAAAGTAGTCGGTTTCGGTGTTTTTTAGGTTAGTTGACGAAACATTTCCCTCTAGTCCTAAAATCGTTACCTTTTTAAACATTTTATGATGACGTTGTATGAGGAAGTGGGCGTTTCACCCATACAAATGAAAAATGGGAGAGCATACTTATACATTTCGAGATAGTTACTACCTTTTTATTATGATTCATATACTACAAGAAACCCACAATTCCAAGCGCGGTACCCGTAGTTTTTTTATTAATCGCGTGCTTCACTTAAAATTTCGGGAAATCAGAGGGGGTGTATGCTTCCATATTTCATGATCTAGCGTTATATCGATAAGATTCATATTCCTTGAAGATCAAGTAAGAAGAATGAAATATTTATCTAGAATAAAAGACAATCCTAATTATTCATATATCACTAGTTCAGTGTATTGGTCAAATGGGGGCTATAGATTCTACTTAGTGTTTCTCACCCTATAACTTTCTTCCCGCGATAAAAGTAGAAAACATTTCTCCTTAAGGGAGAAAACTTTTAGGTTAATTTCTATCCTTAATAGACAAGGATAAATTAAATCCCTAATCTCATTGAGATGAAAGATATAAAAGACTACAAGTGGCACAAAACTTGGACGACTCAATCCCTATTCATATTTCCCCTAATCACTTACCTTGAACTTTCTTAAAAAATTCCACAAGCCGAAAATGAAATGATATAATTTATGGTTATAAGCTTTTGCTACTTTCCCTGCTCTTGGACAGGAATATATAGCCTAACAAAAAGGGGAAGAAGATCCAAATCCAAACTCCTTAAAAAATCCATCGCTTCAAAATCAGATAACAAAGTCTTTTGCGCCTACGATTATTTTTGCATCATTGAAATGGTAGAAGAGTATAGAGTCGATGGTCTGATAAGCAACGCTCCTGATTTCTCCACTGAAACCATACATTATGGTAATTTCGATCCTACCCGAACTCCTCTTCCCTTTCCAACTGCTTTCATAGAAGATTATCAATCATCCAAAACTCAAACACCAAGTACACCTCGAATTTCAGCTTCCCCAAGTAGATAATCACCTCGAATCAACCACAAGGTAACCTAACATAAACCTTGCTGAAAAGAATCAGAACACAACCCCTCAAACTTCATATAGTTTTATACTACCTTTTGAAGACAATTCGTTAGGAGTAAGGAAATGAGGGAAATAGGGATAAAATCATCCAATGCAAGCAAGTAGTTGGAGAAAATTCGAAGGATTATACGAATCGTTTTGTCTTTATAAGAGAAGGTCGAGATAATTGTGAATAATTGGTGGCGATGGTAGCTTTTCGTCAACGATTACTGCCAGGAGATCTAGCTAATGAAACAACAACAAGAAGAGCCTTAACTTTTGGGGATTTAATGGCTCAAGTGAAAGACCAAATTAAGGTTGAATGAGCCATAGTTCGAGGGACAAAAAATCAAAATATTGATCATTAACAGCCATAGTTCGAGTGAAACACCGTCTTACAGTGTTCTGTGATAACGCCCACCTTATTCCGGGTTGGATGAGGATCCAAATACTCTGATTCCACATTAAACCTTTCAATTATTACCATAGCCCCATCCGAAGCGGATGTCCCTGCATTGTTTGGGCCAGTCCGATGAGCATTATCATGCCTATTTCCACTGTGGTCGCCAATTTGGTGTGGATTATTTTCGACTGAGGGTAATTTGGTCAGGTGTTTTATGGTGTTTTAAAGGTATTTAATGTTTAAGTGGTTTTTAGTGAGAGATTTGAGCTACCTGGTTGAATTAAATGTTCATTAACCTTATTAATGCAAGTGGTTGGGTATTTATACCCTTAATTATGGGCCACATGGGCTTTCAGGTCATACTTATGAAACCGGGTCGAGTTCAAAAACTCATTAGTTTATTAAGAAGATTAACAATTAGCTTAGTCAGAAAGTGATTAGCTTTTAATACTTTAGTCCAGTTCGGATGATTCAGTGGGTGGTTTTAGACCGAAGTGCCCCTCTCCGATTTCTACAGTGAGTGGTGAAAATATCCGTACTCATCACCCTGCAGCCCCTTCTAAATTATTTTTTAAGCCAGAGAGGATGGTTTTGTTTGCCACTTCAACTTGGACATTTGCTTGTGGGTGGAAATGAGAAGAGAAGCAATACTGAATGCCCCTAGAGGCACAGAAACTCTCCATATCCTTGTTATCAAATTGTGGCCCGTTATCTGTGGTTATCTTTTGTGGAATCCGAAATCTGCAACAAATGTTAGACAAAATAAATTTTATAACAGCTTTTGAAGTAATTCCTGCCAATTGAGCTGCTTCTATCCAATTTTTAAAAATAATCAATGGCTACTATAATAGTCTTGCATCCTCCGGACGCCATTGGTAGAGGCCCAACTAAATCCAATCCCCAACGAGGAAAAGGTACTGGCTCAGAAATTGACTCCATAGGAATTACTGGGATATGAATTTCGTTACCATATCTTTGGCATGGATCAAATTTTTTCACCAATTCCTAAGCATCTGCCATCATGGATGGCCAATAGTATTCGGAAAAAGAACCCTCTGGGTTAAAGATCTATAGCCATAGTGTGCTGACCCCTCTCCATCATGTAGTTTGGATAAAACAATTTGGGACTCCTCAGCCCCCAAACAACGTAAGAGAGGTCTGTTAAATGACTTTTTATAAAGAACCTCTCTTATGATCAAGAAACCACGCGTCTTGTGTTTTATTTTTCTTGCCATGGCCTTCTCCGAAGGCAAAATTCCATCAGAGATGTATTGAAGAAAGGGAAATCTCCAATCTTTGGATTGAACTACTGGTACACTCAAGCTCTCCTCCTCTTTTTTGTTCTGATTTGATTGTATGGATGGGCATTCTTGTACATGAATCCATGGGTAGGACTCAGAATATACTATGGTTGCTAAGGAGTCTGCCAGCGTGTTTTCCGATCTAGGAATATGCTCATAGCAAACATTTTTGAAGTTGGCTGCTACTTCTTTAAGAACAAATAAGTATTTGATCAATTGCTCCTTCTTGGCTTCAGACTAACCTTGTACATGGTGGATTAGAAGCTGAGAATCACTCATTAATCTAACTCTTTTAGCCCCACACAGAAAATCTAACTTTAGAGCAGCTATATCTGCTTCATATTCAGACTCATTGTTAGAAGCCCTAAAAGAAAAGCATATAGCATGGTATAACTTATCACCTTACATAGAATTTAAACAAATCCCAGCCCCACAACCCATAGTGCTCGATCCACCATACATCAGACAACCCACTCTTTTTTAGTTTTTTCTTCTGAAGCTTGTTTAGTGCTTCTGTTCGAATGAAACTCCACCAAGAAATCAGCAACAGACTCAACTTTAATTGTAGTTCGTGGGGAAAAATCAATATCATAATCACCCAATACCTCTGACCATTTGGTCATCCTGTTTGATATGTCTGCTTTCTGAAGAAAATTCTTTAAAGGAAAAGATGTTCGGATGATGATGGAATAAGACTGAAAATATGGCCTCATTATTCTGGCAGCAATCACTAAGTCTAGTGCCAGCTTTTCAAGCTTTCAGTACCTCTTTTCAGCATCCATCAGACTTTTGCTGATGTAGTACACTGTGGAGACCAATTGAAGTCTTTAGCACCTTTCAAGGTCTGAAAAAATGGGGCACATTTGTTCGAAGACCTTGAAATAAAATGATTCAAAGCATCCAATCTTCCTGTCAACCTTTGTACTTCTTTAATATTTCGAGGAGGGTCCATTTTTAATAGGGCATCAAGCTGGTCTGGATCATGCTGTATCCCTTTTTCACTTATTATATAACCCAAAATAATTCTGGACTGCACCCCAAACACGCATTTTTCTGGATTCAATTTTAAATTAACCTTTGTCAAGTTGGTAAAAGTTTCTTGGAGATCAGTTAGGTGCAACTCTTCTTTAAATCTTTTAACCATCATATCATCGATATATACTTCCATATTTATCCCAATCTGATTAGCAAATGCTTTGTTCACCAACCTCTGATAAGTAGCCCCAACATTTTTCAAACCAAAAGGCATCACCTTGTAAAAATGGAGACCCCTATCTGTAACAAAGGTAGTGTGTTCTTGGTCCTTCAGATCCACTTATATCTGGTTATAACCAGAGAAGGCATCCATGAATGATAATAGCTTGTTTCCAGATGTGGAGTCTACAAATTGATCTATCCAGGGGACTGAATAGAGATCTTTTGGGCAAGCTCTTTTGAGGTCAGTAAAGTCGATACACATACGCCATTTCGCATTATTTTTCTTGACTAACACAAGGTTGGCTGTCCATAAAGGATACTTAAAATCCTTTATATGCCCCGTCTTGGTAAGCCGGTCAACTTATTGGACTATTACATCAGCTTTCTCCTTAAAAAAAGCTCTTATTTTTTTGCACAATAGGTGCAACATCTCTTCGGATGGACAACTTGTATGATATAACACTTGATGGTAATCCGGTCACGTCAGCATTGCACCAAGCAAAAACATGTTGGTGACCTGCCAATAAAGACAACAATTTTTTCTTCAATTCTGGTGCCATCTTGGAGCCAATTTTAACACTCCTTCCTTTAGTCAGAGAATGGGTTTCAACTTCTTCAAATGGTATCAAAACACCAGGAGTCTCTCCGGGGTCATCAATTTCACCCTCACCCCCAGAAGGCCCCAATAACTGCTAATCTTGATTAATCCGGACTGCCCCCAAATATTTAGAAGCAAGTGCAGTCGCATAACATACTCTCGCTATCTTTTAGCTACTCTAGACAACCCCCACTTGTCCTTGAACTACGTACTTTAAACATTGATGGACTATTAAAGCCACAATATGCATCCTAGAGAGCCACGATCTTCCAAAGATCGCATTGTAACACGTGGGGAAATCTACCACAACGAATAGTACCCTGACCATCTTCTTGAAAGGGCCTCTGCCCAACAATACCACCTCCTCAAATTCTCTAATTACATCTGTAAAGCTCCCTGTGAAGCCCATGATGGATCTGTTCGATCGTTGAATCACTTCCGGATTCTTTATTTGATTCTAAGAACTTAAAAAGAGAATATTGGTTGAGCTACCAGTGTCAATCAGAATTTGCATGATGTCGTTGCCCCCAATTAAAGCTCCTATTACTATAGCATCCTCGTGAGGCCCAACTATATTTCTTAAATCATCCTCATTAAAAAAAATGAAAGGAAAATGAAGTTGGGACTGATAGGAAGACATGTCTACCTCTAACTGAGTAGCTAAAGTGTGAACATGCCTCTTCCTTGAAGAATGAGTTGGCGCAGTCATGGTGTCCCCTCCAAATATTGGTAAGTGACTCAAAAAAGCTTATGAGTTCGGTCACTGTCTTAGTTTGTTCTGTTATGACCCCCACTTTATTCTCAGTTGGATCAGGATCCAAATACTCTGAATCAACATCAAATCTTTCAAGGATCACCATAGCCCTTTCTGGAGTAGATGTCCTCGCATTGTTTGTTGGGCTAGCTCGGAGAGCATTGTCAGGCCTGTTTCCACTCATTCTCTTGACATAAGCTCACAGCTTACCCCTTTCAAAAAGATTATGTACCTCTTGTTTCAAGGCAATTCAGTCTTCGGTGTTGTGGCTAATGTCATGATGATACTGGCAAAAACAAGTATTATGGTTTTCCATAGGAGATTGAAGCGCTGCCAGCTTCCCGAAATGCACCTCATCTTTAGTTTTGTCATAAATGGTTGTCACATTTGTTTTATTTAACTCAGCAAACCACTCTGGTTGGACCCAAGGTCCTCATTTATTTATGGACTGCTGGCTCTGAGCTGGATTTGGGTGTGATTGAGTCTATTTGGCCATATTGGGCCCATGTCCGGTTTATTTAGCCTTGTATCGGGACTGGTTCTGGTTTGAAGCAGCTAGGGCAGACCTCACTTGTCTATGTACCCTTGTCTTCTTTGTTTCATCCACGTTGATTTGTTTTCCCACCTGATTTAGCAAACCGCCCCAAGTCATGGCCTTCTTCCTTGTTACTGAATCAACTAGATTCTCAGGGTTTAACCTTTGTCTCAAAAAAGCTATTGTTACTTGCCAAAGCAATAAGCTAACCCATTCTTTCTATTTACGAATCGGATTATATAGTCTTTTCAATGACTCATTTGGCTCTTGGGCACAATGGATAATAATATCTCTATTGCCCTTCACCTTTTTACTCCCCACAAACTTCCTTCGGAAGGCTACCCAAAACGTATCGAAGTTTCTGATACAACCTTGTGGTAAGTTGTTGTACCATTTCAGAGCACTTCCCGTAAAACATTAGGAGAATGCTATACAAAGAAGTTTGTCATCATCATAAAAATTCATCATGGAAATTTTAAACTGTTCTAGATGGTTGTCAGGATCTTTGCTCCCATCATATTTCTCCATTTTAGTACTGTCAACCCTCTTAGGAAGGTTTCCGGACAGTATCTTGGCAGATAATAGTGATTGCCTCCAATTCTGTTTACGATTAAAATTGTGTTTTCATTAGGTGTTGCAAAAATACATGGATCATCATGGAATGCAAATGGATCAATCAACAGCTGGTCCACATGCCTGTGACTATGGTTGTGGCTGTGAGACGGCCATTTTCCCAGATGCCTCTTCAATCTCCCATGCCTATCTCGCTTTTTTGAATATTTTTTAACTAGCTTTTGTTTCTTCATGGACCTCCCCTCATCACTGTTTGATGACAAGGACTCCTCAAGCTCATCTTCGTTCGAAGAGCTACTGGAAGACTCAGATTCTGATCTCTCCACCGGCTTGGACCGACGAGAGTTCTTGGAACTGACATGGGTATTTTTCGTGCTCAAATGAGTCTTTGCTTATGGGTCGTTCTCCCTTGGGTTGTCAGTATGGTGAATGGTTGACGCCTTTGACTTTTCATTTAAACCCATCTCTGCCTTTCGGGTGGCCCTCAACGCTTCTATTTCAGCTTTCAACTTATCTCGCTCTTCGGTATTGTACTCATTGTTTTCCCTCACCACCTCCACCAAAGGTGGTGGAATTGCTTGCTCATCAGGATTCATCCGAACCAGTTTTTTTTGCTGGTTTTGAACGCTAGATTTATGAACCTTTCACTTCCGTTGTGGTCGTCAATTTGGTGAGGTTTATTTTAAGTTGGGGGTAATTTTGTCAAGTGTTTTGGAAAGTTTTGAGAGTATTAAATGTTTGGGTGTTTTATAGTGATAGATTGGAGCTGTCTAGTTGTATTAAATATTCATTACCCTCATTAATGAAAGTAGTTGGGGTTTTTATACCCTTAATAATGGACATATGGGCTTTCAGGTCAAATTATGAAACCGGATCAAGTTTAATGACCCATTTACTTGATAAGCTAATTAGCACCTAACTTAGTCAAAAGGTGTTTAATTATTTTATACTTTTGTCCTGTTCGGCTAGTTCAGTGGGCAGTTTATTTCCGAATTGCCCTTGTCCGAAAATCTCAGTAGGCAGTGGTGGATTTACCCGGACTCATCAGACCCAAAAGCCCATGGGTCCTTAATTAAGGGTATAAATACTCTAATTGCTTTGATTAATGAGGGTAATGAACCTTTAATACAACTAGGCATCTCAAATCTCTCACTACTTTACACTTAAACATTTAATACCCTCCATATTTTCCAAAACACTTTACAAAGTTACCCTCAATCCAAAATAAACCTCACCATATATAATGGAGAAAATTATATCACTTCAAAACCTTAAGTAGTGTATAAACTAGATTGATGTTTGCAGAATTAGGTAAATTATTTAAGGACATTTGGTGAGTCAGGTCAAGAGAAGTTTATTTATTGATAGTGAATAAATGATATTCATCTCGGATGAAAGATTTGTTGAGAGTTATTTGAATAGTCATGTGGCTTCAGATCTTGAATGATCAGTCATATAAGAGTTCACAACGTACCTTGTGTTCACAATGTACATTGTGTTTAATGTGTACCTATACTAAACATATATTGACTAGATTATCTACTACTTTAGTGAGAAAATATATATTACAATTTGACTACACTAAAACACTACTAATCACCTCGTATATGGCCAATTGAATAACGCACTTGTTAGGAATATGTTGGACACATAACCAAATTTTGTATATAAGTATGAATAGTTCAATCTTCGGACTAGTGTGATATTGTCCACTTTGAGATTTAAGGCTCACACGACTTTGCTTTTGATACACTTTCAAAAAGACTCGCATTAGCTGAGATGTGTTCTTATTTATCTACTGTTGATCATTCTCATGTTTACCTCATGTAAGACTCTGGATGTCTCATATAATCCTTCTCTCGAACAAAGTACCATTTAGCATTCTCTCAATTGAATGTCATGCACTCATTCTAGCTAGGTTGTACCACAGTTTACTACATGAGTCATAAATCTTTACACTGAATCTATCTGCTAACTCTTATCAATCAATTTTGTATTTTCCATTGCGTCACTCCGATCAGGTCTAACCACATTGATACATAGAGCTATATCGAATACAAACTAGTAGCCTACTAGTAATTTTATCCACATCATGTTCCATCTAGGTCTTTATAGTTTATTGAAATAGGGTTAGAATAGAATATTATGGTTATGTATATAAGTATGAACGACTTGATATATACACTAATATGATATTATCCGCTTTGGGCTTGAAGGCTCGCACAAATTTTGTTTTGGTTCACTTTCAAAATACTATATACTAGTTAAGAAATGTACTATATACTACTTATATACAATTGATCATTCCCACGTCTATACTATGTGGGAATTTTCATCAAACAAATATGTATCTCGAAGAACATACCACTTATCATCCTCCCTATTAACTCTAAGGTTTACTACTTGAGCCATAGATATTTATAACAAATCTATATCTTTATAATTATCAGACCATGGTGCTCGTTCCTTAGCATCACTCCAATCAAATCAGACCATCTTGATACACTCCAATCAAGCCACACCGTTTGATGAGCCACGAGAACCCCAAATTAGGTCATAGTAGTGATTTATAGAGTAGATCATTCACTTTGAGAATGAACGTTGGCTAATCATATTTAACATCCGAGAATTTCACTTACATTGTGTTTCTTCTGGCCTGAAGCTCTTATACTAATTGTTGTAAACCAAGATGAAATATTTTCACAAATGGATTAAAAAAATAAAATAAAATAAGGACATCAAAAGAAAGAACATGTGATTTAATTTGTTTCAACAATAATGTCTACGTCCATGAGCGCCATCAAAGAAAGGGTGTTTCATTATGATTTGAAAAAGGGTTACAGATTTCAGTGTCTCTTTTATACAATCTTAGCAGTCTATTTATTGATAATAGGCCTAATGCGCTCATACACTCACAAGATATTAACAACTATAAATAATCACCAATAACAGAAGAAGGTACACATTAAACATAATGTACATTGTGAACACAAGGTACGTTGTGAACTCTTATATGACTGATCATTCAAGATCTGAAGCCACATGACTATTCAAATAACTCTCAACAAATCTTTCATTCGAGATGAATATCATTTATTCACTATCAATAAAGAAACTTCTCTTGACCTGACTCACCAAATGTCCTTAAAGAATTTACCTAATTCTGCAAACATCAATCTAGTTTATAAACTACTTAAGGTTTTGAAGTGATATAATATTCGCCATTATATATGGTGAGGTTTATTTTGGATTGAGGGTAACTTTGTAAAGTGTTTTGGAAAATATGGAGGGTATTAAATGTTTAAGTGTAAAGTAGTGAGAGATTTGAGATGCCTAGTTGTATTAAATGTTCATTACCCTCACTAATCAAAGCAGTTAGAGTATTTATACCCTTAATTAAGGACCCATGGGCTTTCGGGTCTGATGAGTCTGGGTAAATCCACCACTGCCTACTGAGATTTCCGGACAAGGGCAATTCAGAAATAAACTGCCCACTGAACTAGCCGAACAGGACAAAAGTATAAAATAATTAAACACCTTTTGACTAAGTTAGGTGCTAATTAGCTTATCAAGTAAATGGGTCATTAAACTTGATCCGGTTTCATAATTTGACCCGAAAGCCCATAGGTCCATTATTAAGGGTATAAAAACCCCAACTACTTTCATTAATGAGGGTAATGAACATTTAATACAACTAGACAGCTCCAATCTATCACTATAAAACACCCAAACATTTAATACTCTCAAAACTTTCCAAAACACTTGACAAAATTACCCCCAACTTAAAATAAACCTCACCAAATTGACGACCACAGTGGAAGTGAAAGGTGCATAAATCTAGCGTTCAAAACCAGCAAAAAAAACTGGTTCGGATGAATCCTGATGAGCAAGCAATTCCACCACCTTTGGTGGAGGTGGTGGGGGAAAACAATGAGTACACTACCGAAGAGCGAGATAAGTTGAAAGCTGAAATAGAAGCGTTGAGGGCCACCCAAAAGGTAGAGATGGGTTTAAATGAAAAGTCAATGGCGTCAACCATTCACCATACTGACAACCCAAGGGAGAACGATCCATCAGCAAAGACTCATTTGAGCACGAAAAATACCCATGTCAGTTCCAAGAACTCTCGTCGGTCCAAGCCGGTGGAGAGATCAGAATCTGAGTCTTCCAGTAGCTCTTCGAACGAAGATGAGCTTGATGAGTCCTTGTCATCAAATAGTGATGAGGGGAGGTCCATGAAGAAACAAAAGCTAGTTAAAAAATATTCAAGAAAGAGAGATAGGCATGGGAGATTGAAGAGGCATCTGGGAAAATGGCCGTCTCACAGCCACAACCATAGTCACAGGCATATGGACCAGCTGTTGATTGATCCCTTTGCATTCCATGATGATCCATGTATTTTTGCAACACCTAATGAAGACACAATTTTAATCGTAAACAGAATTGGAGGCAATCGCTATTATCTGCCAAGACACTGTCCGGAAACCTTCCTAAGAGGTTTGACAGTACTAAAATGAAGAAATATGATGGGAGCAAAGATCCTGACAACCATCTAGAACAGTTTAAAATTTCCATGATGAATTTTTATGATGATGACAAACTTCTTTGTAGAGCATTCTCCTAATGTTTTACGGGAAGTGCTCTGAAATGGTACAACAAGTTACCACAAGGTTGTATCAGAAACTTCGATACGTTTTGGGTAGCCTTCCGAAGGCAGTTTGTGGGGAGTAAAAAGGTGAAGGGCAATATAGATATTATTATCCATTGTGCCCAAGAGCCAAATGAGTCATTGAAAAGACTATATAAGCCGATTCGCAAATAGAAAGAATGGGTTAGCTGATTGCTTTGGCAAGTAACAATAGCTTTTTTGAGACAAATGTTAAACCCTGAGAATCTAGTTGATTCAGTAACAAGGAAGAAGGTCATAACTTGGGGCGGTTTGCTAAATCAGGTGGGAAAACAAATCAACGTGGATGAAACAAAGAAGACAAGGGTACATAGACAAGTGAGGTCTGCCCTAGCTGCTCCAAACTGGAACCAGTCCGGATACAAGGCTAAAGAAACCGGACATGGGGCCAATATGGCTAAATAGACTCAATCACACCCAAATCCAGCTCAGAGCCAGCAGTCCATAAATAAATGAGGACCTTGGGTCCAACCAGAGTGGTTTGCTGAGTTTAAAAAGAATGTGACAACCATTTATGACAAAACTAAAGATGAGGTGCATTTCGAGAAGCTGGCAGCGATTCAATCTCTTATGGAAAACCATAATACTTGTTTTTTCCAGTATCATCCTGATATTTGCCACAACACCGAAGACTGCATTGCCTTGAAACAAGAGGTACATAATCTTATTGAAAGGGGTAAGCTGTGAGCTTATGTCAAGAGAATGAGTGGAAACAGGTCTGACAATGCTCTCCGAGCTAGCCCAACAAACAATGCGGGGACATCTACTCCAGAAAGGGCTATGGTGATCCTTGAAAGATTTGATGTTGATTCAGAGTATTTGGATCCTGATCCAACTGAGAATAAAGTGGGGTTCATAACTGAACAAACTAAGACAGTGACCGAACTCATAAGCTTTTTTGAGTCACTTACCAATATTTGGAGGGGACACCATGACTGCGCCAACTCATTCTTCAAGGAAGAGGCATGTTCACACTTTAGCTACTCAGTTAGAGGTAGCCATGTCTTCCTATCAGTCCCAAATTCCTTTTCCTTTCATTGTTTTTAATGAGGATGATTTAAGAAATATAGTTGGGCCTCACGAGGATGCTATAGTTATAGGAGCTTCAATTGGGGGCAACGACATCATGCAAATTCTGATTGACACTAGTAGCTCAACCAATATTCTCTTTTTAAGTTCTTATAATCAAATAAAGAATCCGGTAGTGATTCAACGATCGAACAGATCCATCATGGGCTTCACAGGGAGCTCTACGGATGTAATCAAAGAATTTGAAGAGGAGGTATTGTTGGGCAGAGGCCCTTTCAAGAAGATGGTCAGGGTACTATTCGTTGTGGTAGATTTCCCCACGTGTTACAATGCGATCTTTGGAAGATCGTGGCTCTCTAGGATGCATATTGTGGCTTTAATAGTCCATCAATGTTTAAAGTACGTAGTTCAAGGACAAGTGGGGGTTGTCTAGAGTAGCTAAAAGATAGCGAGAGTATGTTATGCGACTGCACTTGCTTCTAAATATTTGGGGGCAGTCCGGATTAATCAAGATTAGCAGTTATTGGGGCCTTCTGGGGGTGAGGGTGAAATTGATGACCCCAGAGAGACTCCTGGTGTTTTGATACCATTTGAAGAAGTTGAAACCCATTCTCTGACTAAAGGAAGGAGTGTTAAAATTGGCTCCAAGATGGCACCAGAATTGAAGAAAAAATTGTTGTCTTTATTGGCAGGTCACCAACATGTTTTTGCTTGGTGCAATGCTGACGTGACCGGAGTACCATCAAGTATTATATCATACAAGTTGTCCATCCGAAGAGATGTTGCACCTATTGTGCAAAAAAATACGAGCTTTTTTAAGGAGAAAGCTGATGTAATAGTCCAAGAAGTTGACCGGCTTACCAAGACGGGGCATATAAAGGAGTTTAAGTATCCTTTATGGACAACCAACCTTGTGTTAGTCAAGAAAAATAATGCGAAATGGCGTATGTGTATCGACTTTACTGACCTCAAAAGAGCTTGCCCAAAGGATCTCTATTGAGTCCCCTGGATAGATCAATTTGTAGACTCCACATCTGGAAACAAGCTATTATCATTCATGGATGCCTTCTCTGGTTATAACCAGATATAAGTGGATCTGAAGGACCAAGAACACACTACCTTTGTTACAGATAGGGGTCTCCATTTTTACAAGGTGATGCCTTTTGGTTTGAAAAATGTTGGGGCTACTTATCAGAGGTTGGTGAACAAAGCATTTGCTGATCAGATTGGGATAAATATGGAAGTATATATCGATGATATGATGGTTAAAACCTTAGAAGAAGAGTTACACCTAACTGATCTCTAAGAAACTTTTGCCAACTTGACAAAGGTTAATTTAAAATTGAATCCAGAAAAATGCGTGTTTGGGGTGCAGTCCAGAATTATTTTGGGTTATATAATAAGTGAAAAAGGGATACAGCATGATCCGGACCAGCTTGATGCCCTATTAAAAATGAACCCTCCTCAAAATATTAAAGAAGTACAAAGGTTGACAGGAAGATTGCATGCTTTGAATCATTTTATTTCAAGGTCTTCGAACAAATGTGCCCCATTTTTTCAGACCTTAAAAGGTGCTAAAGACTTCAATTGGTCTCCATAGTGTACTACATCAGCAAGAGTCTGATGGATGCTGAAAAGAGGTACTGAAAGCTTGAAAAGCTGGCACTAGACTTAGTGATTGCTATCAGAATAATGAGGCCATATTTTCAGTCTTATTCCATTATCGTCCGAACATCTTTTCCTTTAAAGAATGTTTTTCAGAAAGCAGACATATCAAACAGGATGACCAAATGGTCAGATGAATTGGGTGATTATGATATTGATTTTGCCCCACGAACTACAATTAAAGTTGAGTCTGTTGCTGATTTCTTGGTGGAGTTTCATTCGAACAGAAGCACTAAACAAGCTTCAGAAGAAAAAACTAAAAAAGAGTGGGTTGTCGGATGTATGGTGGATCGAGCACTATGGGTTGTAGGGATGAGATTTGTTTAAATTCTCCGTAAGGTGATAAGTTATACCACGCTATATGCTTTTCTTTTAGGGCTTCTAACAATGAGTCTGAATATGAAGCATCTATAGCTGCTCTAAAGTTAGATTTTTTGTGTGGGGCTAAAAGAGTTAAATTAATGAGTGATTCTCAGCTTCTAATCCACCATGTACAAGGTTAGTCCGAAGCCAAGAAGGAGAAATTGATCAAATACTTATTTGTTCTTAAAGAAGTAGCAGCCAACTTCAAAAATGTTTGCTATGAGCATATTCCTAGATCGGAAAACACGCTGGCAGACTCCTTAGCAACCATAGCATATTCTGAGTCCTACCCATGGATTCATGTACAAGAATGCCCATCTATACAATCAAATCAGAACAAGAAAGAGGAGGAGAGCTTGAGTGTACCAGTAGTTCAATCCAAAGATTGGAGATTTCCCTTTCTTCAATACATCTCTGATGGAATTTTGCCTTCAGAGAAGGCCATGGCAAGAAAAATAAAACACAAGACGCGTGGTTTCTTGATCATAAGTGAGGTTCTTTATAAAAAGTCATTTAACAGACCTCTCTTACGTTGTTTCGGGGCTGAGGAGTCCCAAATTGTTTTATCCAAACTACATGATGGAGAGGGGTCAGCACACTATGGCTATAGAGCTTTAACCCAGAGGGTTCTTTTTCCGGATACTATTGGCCATCCATGATGGAAGATGCTTAGGAATTGGTGAAAAAATGTGATCCATGCCAAAGATATGGTAACGAAATTCATATCCCAGTAATTCCTATGGAGTCAATTTCTGAGCCAGTACCTTTTCCTCGTTGGGGATTGGATTTAGTTGGGCCTCTACCAATGGCGTCCGGAGGATGCAAGACTATTATAGTAGCCATTGATTATTTTTAAAAAGTGGATAGAAGCAGCTCCATTGGCAGGAATTACTTCAAAAGCTGTTATAAAATTTATTTTGTCTAACATTTGTTGCAGATTTCGGATTCCACACAAGATAACCACAGATAACAGGCCACAATTTGATAACAAGGATATGGAGAGTTTCTGTGCCTCTAGGGGCATTCAGTATTGCTTCTCTTCTCATTTCCACCCACAAGCAAATGGCCAAGTTGAAGTGGCAAACAAAACCATCCTCTCTGGCTTAAAAAATAATTTAGAAGGGGCTGCAGGGTGATGAGTACGAATATTTTCACCACTCACTGTAGAAACCGGAGAGGGGCACTTCGGTCTAAAACCACCCACTGAACCATCCAAACTGGACTAAAGTATTAAAAGCTAATCACTTTCTGACTAAGCTAATTGTTAATCTTCTTAATAAACTAATGAGTTTTTGAACTCGACCCGGTTTCATAAGTATGACCTGAAAGCCCATGTGGCCCATAATTAAGGGTATAAATACCCAACCACTTTCATTAATAAGATTAATGAACATTTAATTCAACCAGGTAGCTCAAATCTCTCACTAAAAACCACTTAAACATTAAATACCTTTAAAACACCATAAAACACCTGACCAAATTACCCTCAGTCGAAAATAATCCACACCAAATTGGCGACCATAGTGGAAATAGGCCTGATAATGCTCATCGGACTGGCCCAAACAATGCCGGGACATCGGCTTCGGATGGGGCTATGGTAATAATTGAAAGGTTTAATGTGGAATCAGATTATTTGGATCCTCATCCAACCCGAAATAAGGTGGGCGTTATCACAGAACACTGTAAGACGGTGTCCGGACTCATCAGCTTTTTTGAGTCACTTACAATATTTGGGGGAGACACCATTACTGCACCAACTTCTTCTTCGAGAAAGAGGTATGTTCATACTTTAGCTACCCAAATCAAATGAGGCATGACTTCCTATCAATCCAAATTATTGTTCCCTTTATTATTTTTGATGAGGATGACTTCAGGGACATAGCTGGTCCCCATGAAGATGTTGTTCTGATAGGAGCATCCATTGAGGGAAATGACATTAGACAAATTTTGGTGGACACCGGTAGTTTAGCCAATATCATCTTTTTGACTTCCTACAAACAAATGAAGAATCCAGCAGTGATTCAACGTTCGAACATGTCAATTGTGGGTTTCACTGGAAGCTCAGCAGATGTGATCGGGGAGTTTGAAGAGGAGGTTTCGTTGGGCAAGGGATCTTTTAAGAAAATGATCAGAATACTTTTCATCGTGGTCGATTTTCCCACATGTTACAACGCTATTTTGGGGAGATCTTGGCTCTCCAGGATGCATGTTGTGGCTTCAACAGTCCACCAATTTTTAAAATACGCTGTGCAAGGACAAGTGGGAGTTGTCTGAAGTAGGCAAAAGGTAGCAATGGAGTGTTATGCAACAACATTGGCCCCTCGAACTTTGGGGGCAGTTCGGATCAGTCTCTGGCTGAAGGAAAAAATGTCAAGATCGGGTCCAAAATGACATCGGAATTAAAGGGTAAAGTGTTAGCTTTTTTGAAAAACCATGAGCATATTTTTGCTTAGTGAAATGCTGATGTGACCGGAGTGCCTGCAAGTATCATATCGCACCGGCTATCCATCCGAAGGGATGTAGCACATGTTGTACAAAAGAGGGGAGCTTTTTCTAAGGAAAAAGATGATGTTATAGTTCAAGAGGTTGACCGGCTTACTAAGATGGGGCACATAAAGGAATCTCAGTACTCTTTATGGACAGCCAATCCGGTGTTAGTAAAGAATAAAAATAGGAAGTGGCGTATGTGCATCGATTTTACTGATCTCAATAGAGCTTGCCCAAAAGACCTATATTCGGTCCCCCGAATTGATCAGTTGGTGGACTCCACATCTGGGAACAAGCTATTGTCCTTTATGGATGCCTTATCCGGGTATAATCAGATTCAAGTGGATCTGGAGGATCAAGAACATACTATATTTGTTACTGATAGGGGCCTCCATTATTACAAGGTGATGCCATTTGGGTTAAAGAATGTTGGGGCTACTTATCGGAGATTTGTAAACAAGTATTTTGCTAATCAGATTGGAAGAAACATGGAAGTCTACATCGATGACATGATGGTAAAGAGTGTGGAAGAATAACTACACTTAGCAGATCTCCAAGAAACCTTTGCCAACTTGGTGAAAGTAAATTTAAAGTTGAATCCAGAGAAGTGTGTTTTCGGAGTGCAGTCCGGAAAATTATTGGGGTATGTGATAAGTGAGAAAGGGATACAGCCTGATCCAGACCAGTTTAGTGCTTTATTGCAGATGGAGCATCCTCAGAATATTAAAGAAGTACAAATATTGACAGGGAGGTTAGCTGCTCTAAACCGTTTTATCTCGAGGTCTTTGGATAGGTGTGCCCTGTTTTTTCAAACTTTAAAAGGTGCAAAAGAATTTAATTGGTCTCCACAGTGCGACCAGGCTTTCGATGAAATTAAGAAGCACTTATCCTCCCCTAAAACTTTGTTTAAACCTGTTGATGGAGAGACACTCTACATATACTTAGCAGTTTCTGATTATGCCATAAGTGTACTATATCAGCAAGAGCCTGATAGATGCAGAAAAAAGGTATTTAAAACTTGAAAAATTAGCACTGGCCCTAGTAATTGCTGCTAGGAAAATGAGGCCCTACTTTCAGTCTCATTCTATCGATGTCCGGACGTCTTTTCCCTTGAAAAACATTCTTCAAAAGGCAGATATTTCAAGCAGAATGACCAAATGGTCAGTGGAGCTGGGAGACTATAATATTGATTTTACCCCTCGAACAACAGTCAAAGCTCAGACTGTTGTTGATTTCCTAGTTGAATTTCATTCAGATAGAGACATTAAGAAAGCAACAGGTGAAAAACTAAAAAAGTATGGGTTGTTCAGACTGATGGAGGATCAAGTACCATGAGTTGTGGTGCTGGGATATGTTTAACCTCTCTGTACGGCGACAAAATGTACCAGGCTATATGTTTTGTTTTCAGGGCTTCCAATAATGAGTCCGAATATGAGGCTGCTATAGCAGGCTTGAAATTATCTCTCATTTGTGGAGCCAAAATGGTCAGGTTAATGAGCGATTTTTAGCTTTTTATCCGTCATGCACAAGGTCAATCCGAGGCAAAAAAAGAGCAGCTGGTTAAATACTTATTTTTTCTTAAAGAAGTGGCACTTAACTTCAAAAACATCACCTATGAGCACATACCCCGAACAGAAAATACGCTAGCAGACTCCTTGGCAACCATAGCCTATTCTGAGTCCTACCCATGGATTCATGTGCAAGAGTACCCATCCATTCAACTCAATCAGAACAAGGAAGAAGAAAGTTTAAATATACAAGTAAAACAACCTCAAGATTGGAGATTTCCTCTTTTCCAATACCTCTCAGATGGCATCTTGCCTCCAGAAAAAGAAGTGGCAAAGAAAATTAAGTATAAGGCTCGTGGATTTGTCATCCTAAGAGATGTTCTTTACAAAAAGTCTTTTAGTAGACCTCTCTTGCGATGTTTGGGGATTGAAGAGTCCCAAATAGTGCTCTTCGAATTACACGATGGCGAGGGATCAACACACTGTGGGTTTAGGGCTATAACCAGAAGATTCTTGTTAGCTGGATACTACTGGCCCTCCATAATTCAAGATGCCAAGGAATTGGTGAAGAAGTGTGATCCATGCTAAAGATACAGTAATGAAATTCATATCCCAGTTGTCCCTTTAGAGTCAATTTCTGAGCCAATACTTTTTGCTCGTTGGGGCTGGTTTTGGTGGGACCTCTACCCATGGCATCCGGAGGGTGCAGAACTATAATTGTTGCTATTGTTTACTTCTCAAAGTGGGTAGAAGCAACCCCATTGGCAGGAACTACTTCGAAGTCTGTTATAAAATTCATCCTATCTAATATTTACTGCATGTTTGGGGTTCCCCAAAAGATAACTACAGACAATGGGCCACAATTCGATAACAAGGATGTTGAGAATATATGTGCCTCTAGGGGCATTCAACACTGCTTCTCTTCTCCTTTCCACCCACAGGCGAATGGTCAAGTTGAAGTAGCTAATAGGACCATCCTCTCCGGTCTTAAAAAGAATCTAGAAGGGACTGTTGGAAAGTGGTCAAGCTATTTACAAGAAGTATTATAGGCCTACCGGACTACTCCCGGGGCTGCAACACAAGAGTCCCCATTTGCCTTGGTATATGGTATGGATGCAATAGCTCCCATAGAGGCCACTATCCCTTCATTCCTGGTCTATACTTTTTTCGAACAAGCTAACGAAGTGGCAATCAGAAGCCAACTTGACTTGATAGAAGAAAGAAGAGTTAAGGCTCACCTCAGAGCCACACACTATCAGGGTTTGATGAGAAGCAGGTTTGCTTCCATAATCAAAATGAGGGATTTTCAACCAGGGGATAAAGTGTTGAGAAAAGTCTTCCTGCATAATAAGGAGAAGCAGTTCGGTAAGCTAGCTCCAACTTGGAAGGACCCTATGTGGTCAGTGAAAAGCTTAAGCCTGGGACATACAAGCTTCAAGATAAATATGGAAGGATTTTGAATCACCCCTGGAACATTGAGCACCTCCGGTTGTGTCTAGAATGAAAACTATGTAAATATTTACTTGTTTAAAGTCCATGTAAATATTATGGGGAATACTCTTTCCTACCCTGGTGGCGCGGGGAGGTTTTAATGAGATGTCCGGGTTTTTTTATAATAAAATTTGATGCTTTCTTGAAAAATTGGGAGTGATTTGACGTACAAATCAGATTGATTCGGTGGAGTGATGACCATTTAAACATTTGTCATCGGAGAATTTAAACACTCTCACTTTAAAATACTTGTAAAATAACCAAAGGCCATTTAAATACAAGCCAGCAAAATTGAGGAACTATAAAACAATGTAAGAGTTGTGTAAGATAAAATTGCCCGACTGATACCAGAGAATGATATTAAAATATGTAAAATGCCTTGGCCATCAAAGGACCTTGAAGTTTTAAAAAGAGAAGGTTTGTCCGGACAAGGGCTGGATACGGTTACAAAATTGACTTGGCCATCAAGGACTTTAATCTAACACAAAAATTAAAGAAAAATAGAAAGATAGTTAAAAATTCTAAGGTTGAGCTTCCTTAGATGGTCCAGCCTCGTCTGTTTTCTTCTTGGGGTCTTTAGGTTCCTCGGTGGGGCTCTCCCCGGTCCTTTCATCTTCATCAGTATCATCCCAACCACGGGAATAACAATGCTTATCGCCATCGGCCATAGTATGGTGAGGAAGGTCTTCGTATTCCACAAATCGCCATAGATCTCCTAGTGTCCTCTTCGGAAAGTTTTCATGAAAGAGCAAGATCATGTCTGATTTGACTTCAGCATACCTTTCTTCTTGGGAGTCTATCACCTTGTTTGTGTATGCATCAATCCTGGCTTGGATTATCTTGTCCTGCTCTTTTATCAAGTCATCTTTTTCTTGGTTAACCTTAGACACAGCATCTTCGAGCAAAATTTTGTCACTGGTTAGGGTCTGAATGACGTTGTTTTGGCCTTCACCTCATCTTTTGAAGTTTAAATATCCTTCTCCAAGCCAGAACACTTGGATTGGAGTTCTTTGTTAGCCCCCTCCGAAGTGGCCAGCTTGGTGGCCAAATTCTCTTTCCCCTTCTTCAACTCCTCGATCTCTCTTTTTAGTGCCTCAACATTCTGGTTGGCAGTAAGGAGGTCATTAGACAAACTCTCTTTATTTGAGTTGAATGTGTTGATGATGGTTGATTGGTTTCGCACTTGCTTCTCCAAGTTGAGCACCGGTTGAATATTGCTGAACAAGGAGTGGATTACCATGCCCTTCTCTCATGAAACAGAAAAAGATTTACCATTGAAAGTGACAATATTCGAAGAGCTTGGGGGGAGGTAAGGGCCAGCAAAGTCGTCCTTCTCAAGGTCTCCGAAGTACAGGCCAATCCTTTGAAGGCCACTGATGTCTACTCCATCAATGTTAATGTCACCTCCGGCGCCCTCTCCGGTGTGAAAGTCACTTGGGATTTGCTCTGCTTGGGTCTGTTGGGTCAACCGGAGAAAGAGACTATGGAGGCCGGAGAGAAACTTCATATCCCTTAGAGGTTTTCTTCTTCTTGGCTTCCCTATCTCCACCTTCTGCTCCCCGTTTTCGGTCTTTCTTGGGATCTTTTGGAAGTTTTAAAAATTCAACTGCCTCTTTGGTACTCTCATTTTCTACCACTTGAAGCAGAGCAGCATCAATCCTTTCTTGGTCCTGCACCTCCTGGTTTGTTGGGACAGTCTCCTCAACACCACCCTGGTTGACCTCAGCTACGTTTGGCTTTATCTTGCCTTTCTTGCCCTTCATTTTACTTGGGGCTTTAGCTCTGCCCGGCAAAGCTAGCTTTCCATCTTTTGCATCTGTCCTCTGAAGAATGACCTCCGGAGGGGCGGTGTGGTTAATTCCTCCCAAGACAAGTCTCTTCGGCCGGTTGTGTTCCAGAGATGGGATCTCACCAAGTTGCCACCAGTAAAACAATTGTGGAAGCGATTTCCCCATTTTTCAGCAGCCCAAGCATTCAACTTGGCACAAGTAGTCTGCCCCTCCTCTAAGTAGTCAGTGAACTCCTTCGGCAGCACTACCAAAAGAACAAGAAGAATGTTTAAGTAAACAAACTTAAAGAAAAACAAACATGACGAAAAATTAACCTGTGCTTTTCCATCTACTGGTAAGCATGCTTGGGTTGTCACCAGCCTTAATCTTCCTCCCATTCTCCCAAGCACCACTGATGAACAAGAATTGGGTTTTCCAATTCTTCTCCGAAGCAGGTCATCCACCACTTTGTAATTGTCACCCATGTTAAAATGGTAGAAGGGGATGATGTGGTTATTGCAAAGGTTGGCCACAACAACAAACTGCTCTATCGGAAGCGGGATTCGGGAGAGCCTGGAGGCTATGATGCAAACCATGAGTGTGTACCAAGTGTTGAGGCTCAGTTGGCTTGGGCAGAGCTTTATCAGATGGAAATATCTGACGATCTCTAGGTCCAAGGGAAACCTAAGCCCCTAGTTGAATAACTCTGTGTAGAAAACTATCTCACTTAGCTTGCAATCCATTGGCGTCTCCGGATCGACCGGTATCCTCACTAACAGATTCTGGGATCCCCCACTTCGTCCGGATCCAACCTAGTTCAGCAGTGTGAATGAAAGCATAATTGATGTTCTGCATAGCTAGCAGATACTTTACACTCACTTTGTGGAAGCACGGTCTCACTCTTTCTTCAAGGCACTCCAGCAGGTCCAGATGTTTTAAACACAGCTTCTCTTTACCCTTGTTTTTCTTGATAATGGCAGCCTCACCCGTCTGCCCGGAGACATCAGTCTCAAAAGGGGCTTCTTCAACACTGTCCTCCATCACGTCTTCCATTACCATGGAAGGGTTGTCAGTTGTCTTTGGGGGAGGAGTGTGGGTGGTTGGCTCAGTAAGCTGTCCGGATGGTTGAGCATCGCTTTCCTTTTGTGGTCTGGAGTCCGGCTGGGGCTCAGTTTCGGAGGGTTCATTTCGAAGGCTCATATTGGTGGCCTCCGGACCAGACAATTTGTCCTTAGGAACCTTGATGGGTGATTTTAACCCTGTAACTTTGTCTTTGGCCCCAGACTTAGAGGGCCCTAATTTTGGAGATTTAGACTGTGGAGCCACAACCTGGCCTTTTACTAAGCGACCTCTTCGTCGAAGCATTAGCTTTTCTAGGGAAATGTCAGCATCTGATACCATGGCTATGAATGGAGAGGGTCTCTTGGTACTTGTAACCGCTTGCTCTCATTTAAAAATAGGCTGTGACTCCTGGACCGATGAGCCTGAGACGATTGGTGAAAAACTAGGTTGAAATAACCTTCTAGGTTTGGAGCTTCTGGCAGAAGACGAACCTCGATCAGGCTCTGAGCTTGGTGTTTCAGATTTGTCGATAGGAGAAACTGGAAGGCCTGCAATAATGCGCCTTTCTCGTTCGACTCTTTGTGCTTTCTCTAACTCTGAAAGATTAAGCCACCCACCTTTTACAAGTGTGTTTCTTGCTGCAAACATAAACTTACACCAAAAAGGGTTTTTAAAAAGAGAGATAAAAGCTTTGAAGAATAGGAGTGAAAAAGTGATGAAGATGGTAAAATAGTGAAATATGAGTTGATTTATATTAAAGAGACAAAAGATACCCAGAAACCTAGGAGAATACGAAAAGATGGAAGTAATAATTAAAGACGGCGCTGATGTCACAAGCATTAATTGAAGAGGTTACTTTTTGGAATGAGTGGGAGCGCTGTTCTAGGAGAAAAACGGCTGGTGAGGCGAATCAGAAGGGGACACGTGTCCCACGATCCATGGCAAAACCTTTGAGCTTGAAGAGTTTTTCAGTCCGGATAAGTCCTTTACTCAATTCGAAATTCGTCCGGAAAATGTCACAAGCTCTCAAAGGAAATTTTTTAGGTCTTTCCAAAGGCCTTCAAACAAAACCTAAAAAAGGGGCTACTGATGAGTCCGGATAGTTTCACCACTCACTGTGGAAACCGGACAGGGGCAATTCAACCTAAAACCACCCACTGAACCATCAGAACTGGACTAAAGTATTAAAAGCTAATCATTTTCTGACTAAGCTAATTGCTAATCTGCTTAATAAACTAATGAGTTTTTGAACTCGACCCGGTTTCATAAGGATGACCCGAAAGCCCATGTGGCCCATAATTAAGGGTATAAATACCAAACCACTTTCATTAATGAGGGTAATGAACATTTAATACAATCAAGCAGCTCAATCTCTCACTACAAACCACTTAAACATTAAATACCTTTGGAACACCACAAAACACCTGACCAAATTACCCTCAGTCGAAAATAATCCACACCACAGGGAAGTGGCCAAGTTATTTACAAAAAGTATTATGGGCATACCGGACTACTCCTAGAGCAGCTACTCAAGAATCTCTTTTTTCCCTGGTGTATGGGATGGAAGCAATTACTCATATAGAAGCAACCCTACCATCATACAGAGTCCACAACTATTCTGAACAAGCCAATGACATGTCAATTAGAGGTCAGTTAAACTTAATAGAAGAAAGAAGGGTTAAAGCTCATCTTAGAACCACCCATTACCAAGGCCTTGTGAGGAGCATATTTGCTTCTAAGATCAAAAGAAGGGAATTTCAGTCAGGAGATAAGGTGTTAAGAAAGGTTTTCTTGCATACTAAGGAAAAATAGTTCGGCAAACTGGCTCTGAACTGGGAAGGCCCTTATGAGGTCTCCGAAAAACTTAAGCCTGGGACATATAGGCTTCAAGATAAAGATGGAAGAGTTTTGAAGCACCCATAGAATATTGAACACCTCAGGTTATATCTAGAGTAAACATTGTGTAAATATTTACTTGTTTAAACTCAATGTAAATATTAGGGGGCATACTCTTTCCTACCCTGGTGGCGCGGGGAGGTTTTGATGAGGTGTCCGGTTTTTTCAATGAAATATGATGACTTCTTGCAATATTCGGTGCGGTTTGATTACAATTCTTTTCAAATCTTCAGTTTAACACTCAGGATTTTTGACAGATCGGATTAATCTGGTTGAATGTTGACCATTAAACGCAAGTCATCGGAGATATTGAACACTCTCACTTTAAATATTTTTGAAGTAAAGAAGGGCCCTTTAAACATTAGCCAAAATTAAAACTAAGTACGGAAGAAAACAAGATTTGATTGGATAAGCTTGTCCGGGTATGAACCAGATAATGTTACTAAAATAAAAAATGCATTGGCCATCCAAGGACTTTAGTGTTGTGAAAGACTTCTTAACAACCCTCTCATCGCTGCTTGCTCCCCTCTTTCGGTCCTTCTTAGGGGGCTTGGTGGATTTTGTGATTCACCTATCTCCTTAACAGCCTCATCTTCAACTACCTTGAGCAAGGTAGCATCGATCCCCAAACCGGTCTCTTCTGCTGCGACCCGAACCGCCTATGTTGCAGCATTTTTCTTTTTTCCCTTCATCTTGCTAGGAGCTTTGACTCTAGAGGGCAAGACCAGTTTACCATCTTTTTCCTTCGTCCGTTTGAGGATGACAGCTGGGGGAGGGGGTGTGGCCAATTCTTCCCATGTGAGATCTCTCTGGCATGTGGTATTCCACAGATGAGATCCCACCATATTTCCAGCGGTAAAACAGTTATGGAAGGCGTTCTCCCAACACTCTGCAGCCCACACATTCAGCTTGGCACATGTAGTCTACCCCTCCTCCAGATATCTGGTATACTCCTTCGGTAATACTGAAAAAGAAGTAATGAATGATCAGAGGTGGAATGTTTGTAAGTGAAAATGAGAAAATGAAAAATAAAATTGAAGAGCTTACTTGTACTCTTCCACCTGCTAGTAAGCATACTAGGGTTAGTATTGGCCTTGATTTTTCTCCCATTTTCCCACGACCCACTGATGAATAAGAACTGAGTTCTCCAATTCTTCGCTAACTCCAACAAATCATCTACCACTTTGAAATTGTTTCCCATGTTGTGGTGATAGTATGTGATGTGGTGATTATTGCACAGACTTGCCATAACGGTAAAAATGCTCCATAGGAAGAGGGATATCGGACATCTTTGATGCCATTATGCATGCAAGGAGGGAGTACCAAGCATTTGGACTTAATTGTATTGGGCAAAGCTTTATCAAATGAAAGTACCTGACAATCTCTGGGTCTAAGGGGAATCTAAGCCCCCAGTTGAACAGCTCGGTGTAGATGACCACTTTGTTAAGTTTGCAGTCCATAGGGATCTCCGGAGTGACAGGAATTCTCACATTCACTGACTCTGAGATCCCCCACTTTGTCCGGATCCGGCCCAGCTCGAAAGTATGGGTATAAACATAGTTTATATATTGCATGGCCAACAAGTACTTCACATTGACTTTCAGAAAGTATGGTCCTACCTTGCCCTCTAGGCACTCCGGGAGATCCGGATGAGCCACTCCAACCTTCACTTTGCCTTTCCCTTTCCTTTCAGAGGCAGCATCCCCAGTTTGACCTGAGGTTTCAGTTTCAAAGGGGGCCTCTTCGATACTATCTTCCATCACTCCTTCCATCACTATCAAAGGTTTAACAGTTGTTGTGGATGGAAGGATGTTAGCCTCTGGGTCCATGGTCGGCCCGGATGATTGAGCACCAGTTTTTATAAAGGTCTGGTGTCCGGTTGGGCTCAGTTTCGGAGGACTTCGCTTTAGAAGCTACTTTGGATGCCTCTGATCCGGAGGGCTTATCTCTTGGGGCTCTTATAGAAATCTCCGATCCGGAGGGTTTATCTTTGGATGCTGATTTAAATGCCTCCGGTTTAGAGAGCTTTGATTGTGAGGCAGTTGCTTGGGCTTTCACCAAACGAGTTATCCGACGTGGATTCGATATCTCTGGATATATTTTTCAATATCAAATCCCATGGCTAAGAAAGGGGGGTTTCCAATGCTCGATATCGCCTTTTCTTAGGTATTAGAAGGTTGGGACTCTTGAACAGAGGAGCCTGGCGGGATTGGTGAAAGACTTAGTTTAAACAGCCGTTTAGGTGTTGGATTTTTGGTAGAAGATGATCCTTGATCAGCTTTTTGAGATGGTTTATCAGAATTGTCACCTGAACAGACTGGGAGACCAGCAACAATGCGCTTCTCTCGTTCAACTTTCCTTGCCTTCTCTAATTCGGACAGATTCATCCAGCCACCTTTTATAAGAGTGTTTCTAGTCGTGAACATAAAACTAACCAAGAACTATTTTCAAAGAAAGGGTGAAAAACTCTGTAAAAGATTTGTAGAGTGATGAAGATAATGAAACAGTGAAAAAATGGTTTATATATTAGTAGAAAAAGGTAACTGATACCTAGGAGAAGACGAAGAGATCTATGCAATGATTGAAGACGGCGCTGATGTGGGAAATATTAAATGCATAGATTACTTTTTAGGTTTAGTGGGAGCGTCGATCTAGGTAAAAAACGACTGGTAGGACAAATCAGATTGCAACACGTGTCGTACAATCCAAAGAAAAAACTCTTCGAATTCTGGGAAGAAGTCAATCCAGACAAACTTCGAACCAGACACACAAATAGGTCGGAAAACATCGTTACTGACTAAGTGAATTTTTTAGCCCTCCCAAAGATTTTTGACAAAGCCTAAAAAAGGGGCTACTGATGAGTCCGGATAAATCCACCACTGCCTACTGAGATTTCTGGACAAGGGCAATTCGGACATAAACCGTCCACTATCCGAACATGACAAAAGTATAAAAGAATTAAACACCTTTTGACTAAGCTATGTGCTAATTAGCTTATTAAGTAAATGGGTCCTTAAACTTGACCCGGTTTCATAATTTGACCCGAAAGCCCATGGGTCCATTATTAAGGGTATACAAATCCCAACTAATTTCATTAATAAGGGTAATGAACATTTAATACAACCAGACGGCTCAAATCTCTCACTACAAAACACTCAAACATTTAATACTCTCAAAATTTTCTAAAATATTTGACAAAATTATCCTAAGCTTAAAATAAACCTCACCAGGGTCAAGTTTTGGAACCAGGTCGAGTTTAAGGACTCATTTACTAATTAAGCTGATTAGCAAATAGCTTAGTCAAAAGTGTTTAGTTATTTCTTTACTTTTGTCCTGTCTGGATAGTTCAGTGATACGTTTATGTCCTAATTACCCTTGTCAGGATATCTCAGTAGGCTGTGACTAAATAATCTGAACTCATCAGTAGCCCCTTTTTTAGGCCTTGTCGAATATCTTTGGCATGACTAAAAAAATTTCTTAGCCAGTGACGATCTTATCTGGCCTGCCTGTGCATCTAGCTTGAAGTTTGTCTGAACTTACTTTTTCCCAGAATTCTAAGAGTCTTTCTTTGGATCGTGGGACACGTGTCACAATCCGATTTGACCTATCAGCCGTTGTTTTACCTAGATTGTCGCTCCCACTAAACCTTGAAAGTAACCTATGCATTTAATTATCCCACGTCTGCGTCGTCTCTAATCATTGAAAAAACTTTCTAACTTCTCCTAGGTATTAGTTACCTTTTTCTACTAATATATAAATCATTTTTTCACTGTTTCATTAATTTCATCACTCAAAAACCTTTGAGAGAGCTTTCCACCCTCACTGTCACACTTGTTCTTGGATAGTTTTATGTTCACGGCTAGAAACACTCTTGTAAAAGGCGGCTGGTTGAACTTGTCCGAGTTAGAGAAAGCTAGAAAATTCGAAAGGGAGAATCGTATCGCTGCTGGTCTCCCACTCTCCATGAGCAAAAAGTCTAGTGAACCATCCCAAGAAATTGACCAAGGGTCATCTTCCACCAGAAACCCAAAACCGAAACAACTGTTCAAGCCAAGCCTCTCACCAATCCCATCAGGCTCTTCTGTTCAGAAGTCCCAACCCTCCACTACCAAGGAAAAAGCAGTATTGAGCGTTAGAAAACCCTCCCCTTTCTTAGCCATGGTCTCAGACATTGAAAAGTCTCCAGAAAAATCAACTTCACGTCGGACAAATCGTTTGGTGAAAGCCCAAACCACTGCCTCACTGCCAAAGCCCTCCAGATCAGAGGCTTCTAAGGCCACATCTAAAGATAAGCCCTCTGGATCAGAGATATCTATACGAACCCCACAAGATAAGGCCTCTAGATCAGAGGCATCCAAAGTAGCCTCACAAACGAATTCCTCCGGAGTTCAACCTCAACCGGATCTCAGGCCTTTGGAAACAGCATGAGCTCATTCATCCGGAGAGCCTTTGCTGTCAGAAGTTGTTCCCCTCCCATCTACAACAACTGATAGACCTTCCACAGTGATGGAATAAGTGATGGAGGATAGCACCGAAGAGGCCCCCTTTGAAACAGAAGCCTAGGTCAAACTGGGGATGCTACCTCTGATAGGAAAGGAAAAGGCAAGGTAAAGTTGGTGTGGCTCATTCGGATCTCCCGGTGTGCTTGGAGAGCAAGGTAGGGCCTTGATTTTAAAAAGTTAATGTTAAATACTTTATGGCGATGCAGAACATAAATTATGTCTATACTCATACTGCCAAGTTGGGCCGGATCTGGACAAAGTGGGAGATCCTAGAATCAGTGAAGGTGAGGATACCAGTCACACTGGAGACTCCGATGGACTGTAAACTCAACGAGGTGGTCATTTTTACAGAGGTGTTGAACTGAGGACTTGGGTTCCCATTAGAACCAGAAATTGTCAGCTACTTCCACCTGGTGAAAATTTATCCAAGCTAACTAAGCCCGAACGTTTGGAACTCTCTCCTTGCCTGCATAATGGCATCGAGGTTATCTAAAATCCTTTTTCCCATGGGGAAATTTTCCGTTGTGGCAAGTCTATGCAAGAATCACCACATCCCATTCTACCATCACAACATGGGAAATGACTTCAAAATGGTAGACGACTTATTGGAGTCAGAGAAGAATTGAATAACTTAGTTCTTATTCATCAGTGGGTCATAGGAAAATGGTAGGAAGATCAAAGCCAAAACCAACCCTAGTATGCTAACTAGTAGATGGAAGAGTACTCAGTTGCCGAAGGAGTATACCGGATAATTGGAGGAGGGGCAAACTACATGTGCCAAACTGAATGCATAGGCTGTAGAGCGGTGGGGGAACACCTTCCACAACTGCTTTACCTCAGGCAATATGGTGAGATCCCATTTGTGGAATACCACAGGTCAGAGAGATCTTACATGGGAATAATTGACTACACCCCCTCCTATTGGTGTCATCCTTAAACAGAAAGAAGAGAAAGATGGTAAACTTGTTTTGCCCTCTGAAGCCAAGGCTCCCAGCAAGATGAAAGGGAAAAAAGAAAAAAGCTGCAACAGAAGCAGTTCGGGCTACTACAGAGGAGACTGGTTCGGGGAACCAAGGGGGGATGATGCAGCCTTGTTCAAGGTAGTTGAAGTTGAGACTGTTAAGGAGCTAGGAGAATCATAGAATCCACCAAGGCCTCCTAAAAAGGACCGAAAAAGGGAACAAACAGCGATGAAAAGGCTGCCAAGAAGAAAAAGGTCACTTTAGGAGAATAAATAATTCTTCATCCTCCGAAGCTTCTACCTCCATCAGCCCCAACTGACCCCACCTTAGCAGAGAAAATTCCCACTGGTGTGCAATCCGGAGAAGGTACCAGAGGAGGGATTGATGGAGTTGACATCAGTGCCCTCCAAGACATTGATATTTACTTCAACGACTCTGAGAAAGATGACTTTGCTGGCCCCTTCCTTCCTTCAAGTTCTTCTAATATGGTGACCTACAATGACAAGTCCTACACTGTCTCCGGAGAGCATGATGTGGTGGCTTATTCCCTCCTAGGTCGCATTCAACCAGTGCTTGATCTGGAGAAGCAAGTGAAAAACCAGTCCACCCTTATCAACACCCTCAATACTGACAACGAGTCTTTGTCAACCAATCTCCTCAATGCTAATCAGAGCATAGAAGATTTGAAGAAAGAGCTTGAAGCATTAAGGAAAGACAAGGAAGATCTATCGACCAAGTTGGCCACTTCGGAGAAGGATAATACTGAGGTCCAAACTAAGTGCTCTGGTTTGGAGAAAGATCTTTCAACATTAAGGGAGGACCTGAAGACTAAAGATGATGTCATCTAGACCTTGTCCGGTGAGAAAAATTCCCTAGAAGATGTTGTGTCTAAGGTAACCAAGGAGAAAGAAGACTTTAAGAAGCAGCATGAATAGAAAATCCAGGCCAACATTGATAAATACACCAATGAGGTGATAGAATCCTTGGAATCAAGGTATGCTGAGATGAAGTCTGACATGGTGCTGCTTTTTCATGAAACATTTCTGAAGAGGACCATTGGTCCCTTATGGAAATATGTGGAGTACAAAGACATTTGGTTCCATACCATGGATGCTGGTGACAAACACAACTATAGCAGTGGGATAGACTCTCCTACCAATGAAGAGGAAAGACCCAGCGAGAGTTCAAGTACCGAACTCAGAAGTCCCAAGAAAGGAGGTGATGCAGGAACATCCGAAGGGAATAAGCCCTAAGGTTTAAATAACTTTTATGTTTTCTTAATTTTGTGAACTACTAAAGTCCTTGTATGGCCAAGACATTTTTGTAATGGTATCCGGTTTGAGTCTCGATCAGTCTTTTAAAACACTTAAAGTCCTTGGATGGCCAAGACATTTTTGTAATAGTATCCAGTTTATACCCGGACAGGCTTATCTAACAAATTTTGCTTTGTTTCATGCTTTCTTTCAATTTTACTGGCTAATGTCTAAAGAGCCCTAATTATTTCAAAAGTATTTAAAGTGAGAGTGTTTAATATCTCTGATGACATGTATTTAATAGTCATCAAACCAGATTAATCCGATCTAGCAAAGATCCGCAACATTAAATCGAAAATTTGAAGAGAATTGTAATCAAACCACATCGAACGTTTTAAGAAGGTATCATATTTTATTAAAAAAACCAGAAACCTCATTAAAATCTCCCTGCGCCACCAGGGTAGAAAAAGTATGCCCTCTAATATTTACATTGACTTTTAACAAGTAAATATTTACATAACTTTTATTCTAGATATAACCTGAGGTGTTCAATATTACACGCGTGCTTCAAAATTCTTCCATCTTTGTCTTGAAGCCTATATATCCTAGGCTTAAGCTTTTCGGAGACCTTATAAGGGCCTTCCTAGTTTGGAGCCAACTTACCGAACTGTTTTTCCTTACTATGCAAGAAAACCTTTCTCAAAACTTTATCTCCCGAACAAAAATCCCTTCTCTTGATCTTGGAAGTAAATCTGCTCTTCATCAAGCCTTGATAGTGGGTTGTTCTAAGATGAGATTTAACCCTTCTTTCTTCTATTAAGTCCTACTGATTCCTGATTTCCATCTCATTGGCCTGTTCGTAATAGTTGTGGACCCTGTATGATGGTAGGGTTGCTTCTATAGAAGTAATTGCATCTGGTGAGGATAAAAGTAGCCTGAGGGTAGGCTGGTAATTTCAAGTGGAGTTTTAGGGCGGTGTAAGGGTGTTTCACGGTGGTGTGGTGGTGTTTAAGGGTGTTTCAAAGTGTTTCAAGGGTGGAGAGAGAATTAAGCAGCCTGGCAGCAGTTAATTTTTCTTACCCATAGTTAATGCTGGTGGTTGGGTATTTATAGTATGATATTTGGGCCCTTATGGGCTTTCGGGTCAAGTTTAATGGACCCGGGTCATGTTTAAAGACCCAAGAGTTTTAAGCAGATGTGCAGGTAGCTTAGTCAGACAGTGATTAGGTTTTTTAGTACTTTAGTCATAGTTCGAACTGCCTTATGTTGCAGTGTTCAAGATCATCTGTCCGGTTCAATCAGTGCTGTCCGAATTGAAGTCATGGAGTCTGTTCGAATTTACGGGGTGATTTACTTTGGACTACCCTTCCGGGGAGCTCTTCGAATTCGGACTCATCAGGAGCCCCTTTTTTAGGTATTTGAACAAGTGTCCTTGTTAAAGAACTGAAAAACAGTCCGATTGAAGAAGTGGTTTTCCAATTCGAAGAGAATTGAGATAGGCCCGGACAGTCCAACCGTTACGAATTCCAAACGGTTCTTTGTCAGAGGTAGTGGGACACGTGTCACTCTCTGGTTGGTTGCTTTTAGCCGTTTTTTCACCTTGAAAGTTGCACCACTTTCTCGAACAAGTTACTTCTTTAAGTGCTATTGATGACGTCAGCGCCGTTTTTAATCATTGCCCAACTTTTCGGATTCATCCTAGGAATCAAACCCTTTTTTACATTTACTATAAATTCCATTTGTCTTTCACAGTTTCATTTTCACTTTTACTTTGCCATTTCACTCAAAACTTTATCTCTCTAAAACTTCAAACTTTCCTTAGTTGTTTTATGTTCACAGCAAGAACAGCTCTAATCAAGGGTGGCTGGCTCAATCTTTCAGAACTAGAGAAAGCTCAAAGGGTTGAAAAAGAGAAAAGACTTGCAGCAGGGCTTCCAGCGTCGCCTGTCGAGAAACCAGCCCCTTCAATCGAAGAATCTGATAGAGGTTCGTCTTCTTCGAAAGGTACAAAACCTAGAAAACTTTTTCAATCAACACTCTCCCCTATAGTTTATGGCTCATCAGTCCAAGAGTCAATCCCCATTGTCGAACCGGGGGTCGTTGTCACAAGTGTTAGGAAGAAATCCACTTTTATCGCCATGGGGTCCGACTCCGACCATTCTCCAGACAAACTAATAATGAAAAGACCAAGCAGATTGGTTAAAGGACTTTCTTCAAAAAATACCAGCGATTCAGGGTCCGGGGCAACTGTTAGGACTCTCCGGGAAAGGCCGGTTGGTCCGGAGGCTAGCAGTCCACTACCTCCCAAGGACACCTCGACCTCAAAAACTCAAACTGAGGCGAGAACTCAAAAACATACATCTAGCCAACAGTCCGGAGGATCAGCTGTACCAAGCTTCATCCCTCCCCGGGCTGTTTCTGCAGAAGCTCCCCCAACAGTAATGGAGGAGAGGATGGAAGACTCCACTGAGGAGGTCAGGTTTGAGTCTGAGTCTTCCGGACAAGCTGAAACTGCTATAGTTGTTGCCAAGAAAGGCAAAGAGGACTTGTATCTGAGGCGTCCGGATCTGCCGGAGAGCCTTGAAGGGAGAGTTGGGCCCTGCTTTCACAAGGTAGAATTTAAGTATCTTTTGTCTTTGTTAAAAACCAAATACACGTTTATTCATACTAGAGACTTGGGACGGCTTCGCACTAAGTGGGGGATCCCTGAAAACGTAAAGATCCGAATTCCCATCGATCCGGAGACCCTGATGGATTGCAAGAGAAACGAGATAGTCTTCTTTACGGAGCTATTCAACTGGGGACTTAGGTTCCCATTGGATCCAGAGATAGTGCGCTATTTCCATTTAGTCAAGCTTTGTCCATCACAGCTGAGCCCCAACGGATGGTACACCTTGATGTCATGCATTATGGCATCTAGGTTGTCCGGAATTCCTCTTCCAATGGAAGAGTTCGCTGCTGTTGCTAGTTTGTGCAAACACCATCAGTTCCCTTTCTATCACTTTAATATGGGGAATGACTTGAAAGCCGTCGATGATCTCCTGGAGTCGGAGAGTAAGTGGAGGAGCCAGTTTTTATTTGTAAGTGGCTCGTGGGAGAATGGCAATAAAATCAAGGTCGGGGAGAATCCTAGCCTTCTTCGAAGTAGATGGAGGAGCGATCGTAAGTTTTCCTTTAAGTTTCCGTTCGAATTTCTCTTCTTTAAGCTTTCACTAACTAGTTATTCTTTTGTTTTGTCAGAACTGCCAAAAGAGTTCGGAGACTATCTAAAAGCCGGACAGGTCACCTGTGGCAAGATAAATGCATGGGCCGCAGAGAACTGGGAGAACCGGTTTCACAAGGCTTTCACTTCGGGGAACTTGGCGAGATCTCACCTGTGGAACACCACAGGCCGAAGGGATTTAACATGGGAGGAGTTCTCCACCCCTCCTGATGATGACATAGTGCTGAGAAGGTCTCATGAGCCAGATGGGACCCTTTTCCTTCCTGCCCGGGCCAAAGCCCCAAGTAAAATGAAGGGCAAGAAGAAGAAAGGCAAGAGAGCAATAGAGGATGCTGAGAAAGAGGTCCCAACAGGTTCAGAGGTGCCAGCTCAGGCTCAAGTCGATGCCAACCTTCTACAAGTGGTAGAACAGGAGAGCGAGAAACAAAGAGCGAAGTCCCCAAAACCCTCAAGGGCTCCTAAACGGACTCGTAAGCAAGCGAGTGACAGTGCTGATAGGGAGGTCAAAAAGAAGAAGATTTCCCAAGGAGAGGAGCTTTCTCTTCGAGATCCGGAGCCCACTTTCCCAACTGATCCAACCTTAGCCGAAGAGATCCCAGGGAATCTTAATGAAGGGATTCCAATGGAATTTCACACTGATGAAGTGGATATGGGAGAGATTAATATGGATGAAGTGGACGTCACCGGTCTGGGCCCCCTAGGTGATTACTTCCTTGGTCTGTCAAGAGATGAGTTCGCAGGGCCATATGTTCCTCCCAGCAGTTCCAACACAGTAAACTTTAATGGCAGGACTTTCTTGGTTTCCAGCGAAAGGGACGTTATAGCTCATTCCCTCCTTAGCAACGTGCAACCAGTACTTACCTTGGAAAGGCAGGTCCGGAGTCAGGCAGAGTCCATCAAAGAACTTAAGTCTGAGAAGGAGTCACTGTCCGAAGACCTCAGGACTGCCACTACTAAGGTCGACTTGCTCAAGGAGTCGAACGAACAGCTGAAGAAGAGTCAAAATGAAAGCAACACAAAAGTTGCCTCTTTAGAGAAAACCCTAGAAGATCTCCGGGCTAAGCTGTCCGAGTTGGAGAAGGACTTGAAAACCTCAAAAGATGAGACTGCAGCAAAAGAGAAGCTTGTCACCAATCTGACTACTGACAAACTTGCTTTAGAGAATGCAGTGACTCAGGCTGTTGACGAGAAAGCTGCTCTGGTGAAGGATCAAGAGGCCATGATCAAGGCCAAAATCAACGCTTATGCCAGGGAGATGATACGGAATGAGGAATTATTGATTGAAAAGGTGAAGTCCGACATGGTCCTCCTATTTCATGAGAAGTTCCCGAAGAGGAGACTTGGGGACTTATGGCGTTACGTGGATGACGATGATCTCCCATATTGGACCATGGTTGATGAAGGGTATACTGATATATCCTCATCTGGTGACGAGGAGGAAACCGGAGAGAGTCCGGGTGAAGAAGAGGCTGACCCCAAAGGCAAGAAGGTCATTGAGGAAAAAAGCGATATCAAGACCAAGGGAGCAGATGAGGGTGAGCCATCTTCAAAGGCTCCACCTTAGTTGGTAATTTATTTTGTTTACTTTTTGTTCGAACCAAAGTCCTTGGAAGGCCAAGGCAACTTTTTGTGATGCTGTCCGTTTTAACCGGACAGATTTTTGTATTGTGCTCAAACTTGTTTAAAAAGTCCTTGGAAGGCCAAGGCAACTTTAAGTTTATTGAATGAACGTTTTATCTTGCACAACCTTTCTCTTATTCCATAGTCTGTTTAAATATTTTGGAGTTTAAGTAATTTCGAGTTATCGTCTTGTGAGAGTGTTTAGTTTCTCTGGCTAGAATTTAAGTAGCCCTTAGACCTTTCAGTCCGGATAGTATGACAACCAACAGAATTTTGCAAAAACTTAGAAGATTATTCAAAAAAGCTCCAAGTTTCATTTAAAGCTCTCCGTGGCGCCGGAGAGAGGTAGCGGTATGCCCCCAAATATTTACATGGATGTTGAAACAAGTAAATATTTACATAAGTTTTATTCTAAGTACATTCGAAGGTGTTCAATATTCCAAGGGTGAGTTAAAACCCTGCCATCTTTGTCTTCTAACCAGTATGTGCCAGGCTTGATTCTTTCAACCACCGTATACGGACCCTCCCAAGTTGGGGCCAGCTTTCCGAAGAGCTTTTCCTTGGTATGCAAGAAAACTTTCCTCAACACTTTATCTCCTGGTTGAAAGTCCCTTCTTTTAACCTTAGAAGCAAACCTGCTTCTCATCAAGCCCTGATAGTGTGCCATTCTAAGATGAGCTTTTACTCGCCTTTCTTCAATCAAATCAAGCTGATTTCTGATTGCTATTTCATTAGACCGTCCGGAGAAGTTATGAACACGAAAAGAGGGGAGTGTCTTTTCTATGGGAGCTACTGCATCCATCCCATAGACCAAGGCAAAAGGTGATTCTTGTGTGGCAGCCCCAGGCGTTGTCCGGTAGGCCCACAAGACTTCTTGTAAATAACTAGGCCATTTCCCAGCAGCCCCTTCCAAATTCTTCTTTAAACCAGACAGTATTGTTCTATTAGCCACTTCAACTTGTCCATTGGCCTGTGGGTGGAAGGGTGAAGAAAAGCAGTGCTGAATACCCCTTGAGGCACAGAAGCTCTCCATTTCTCTGTTGTCAAACTGTGGTCCATTGTCTGTCGTTATTCTCTGGGGGACACCAAATCTGCAACATATGTTGGATAGAATGAATTTTATAACAGCCTTTGATGTTGTTCCTGCTAAGGGGGCTGCTTCTATCCACTTTGAAAAGTAGTCAATGGCTACAATTATGGTTTTACGCCCTCCGGACGCCATAGGGAGAGGCCCAACTAAGTCCAATCCCCATCGAGCAAAAGGGATAGGCTCAGAAATTGATTCCAAAAGAATGGCTGGTACATGAATTTCATTGCTGTACCTCTGGCATGGGTCGCACCTTCTTACCAATTCCTTGGCATCTTTCATTATTGAAGGCCAATAATATCCGGAGAGAAGCACCCTTCTTGTCAATGCTCTAAATCCACAATGGGCTGATCCCTCACCATCATGCAATTCGGAGAGAACCATCTGTGACTCATGATCTCCTAAACAGCGTAGGAGAGGTCTGCTATAGGATTTCTTGTACAAGACCTCTCTAATCATGATGAAACCACGAGCCTTGTGTTTTAAAGTTCTGGCTTGTGATTTATCCAAAGGTACGATGCCATCGGACAGATATTGTATAAGAGGAGACCTCCAATCCTGAGGCTTATTTACTTGTATTTCAAAGACTTCTTCTTTTTCCCCTTCATCAAGTTGAATAGAAGGACTTTCAAGCACATGGATCCACGGATAGGACTCCGTGTACGCTATTGTTGCCAACGAGTCTGCTAGCTCATTCTCTGCCCGGGGAATATGCTCATAGACAACAGCTTTAAACTTCATTGCCTCATTTTTCAAGAGAAGTAAATATTTAATCAATTGTTCCTTTCTAGCTTCTGATAGGCCCAAGGCATGGTGGACAAGCAATTGGGAGTCACTTAGCAGCTTGACCCTTTTTGCTCCACATATATAAGCCAATTTCAACCCAGCTATAGCTGCTTCGTATTTGGACTCGTTATTGGACGCCCTGAAAGCAAAACAAATAGCTTGGAACATGTTATCCCCATAGGGGGAAGTAAGACATATTCCTGCCCCAGATCCTATGGCACTGGATCCTCCATCTGTTCGGACAATCCACACTTTTTTGCCTTTTGAATCAGCAGGTTGTTCTGAGTCCCTATCAGAATGGAATTCGACCAGAAAATCAGCCACAGCTTGAGCTTTTACTGCTGTTCGAGGAGCAAAGTCTATGTCGAAGTCCCCCAACTCTACTGACCACTTTGTCATTCTGCTTGAAATGTCTGATTTTTGAAGGACATTCTTTAAAGGGAAAGATGTCCGGACAACGATATGATGAGCCTGAAAATAAGGCCTCATCTTTCTTGCAGCTATCACCAAGGCCAATGCTAGTTTTTCAAGTTTCAAGTAACGGCGTTCAGCGTCAATCAGGCTTTTGCTGATGTAGTATACTGGGTGAGGATACCCATCAACCTCCATTACTAGCACAGCACTGATGGCACAGCTTGAAACAGCCAAATACACAAAGAGAGTCTCCCCCTCGATTGGTTTAAACAAAGTCTTGGGAGAGGACAGATGCTTCTTAATCTCATTGAATGCCTCATCACACTGTGGCGTCCACTCAAACCCCTTTGCACCCTTCAAAGTTTGAAAGAAAGGAGCACACCTGTCCGAAGACCTTGAGATGAATCTGTTCAAGGCTGCTAACCTCCCCGTTAACCGCTGTACTTCTTTAATGTTTCGAGGAGGCTCCATTTGAAATAAAGCATTGAGTTGGTCTGGGTCGGGCTGTATTTCATGCTCACTTATAATATACCCTAAGAACTTCCCGGACCGCACTCCGAACACACATTTTTCAGGATTTAACTTTAAATTTACCTTGGCCAGGTTGGCAAAAGTCTCCTGGAGGTCGGACAAGTGCAGCTGCTCATCCACACTTTTCACCATCATATCGTCAATGTAAACCTCCATATTTCTTCCAATTTGATCAGCAAATGCCTTATTGACTAACCTTTGATAAGTAGCCCCAGCATTTTTCAAACCAAAAGGCATCACCTTGTAGCAGTGTAAACCTCTATCAGTAACAAAAGTGGTATGCTCTTGATCTCTTGGATCCACCTGGATCTGATTGTACCCGGAGAAAGCATCCATGAAGGAGAGTAGCTTGTTCCCAGAAGTAGAATCTACCAGCTGATCTATCCGGGGAACCGGATACAAGTCTTTTGGGCAAGCTCGATTGAGATCTGTGAAGTCAATGCACATTCGCCATTTACCGTTTTTCTTTTTTACCAAGACTGGATTGGCAGTCCACAAAGGATACTGAGATTCTTTAATGTGCCCCATCTTTGTGAGTCTGTCAACCTCTTGTACAATGACATCAGCCTTTTCTTTTGAGGAAGCTCTCCTCTTCTGCACCACTGGTGCTACGTCTCTCCGGACAGATAAGTGATGGGAAATCACTTCTGATGGAACTCCGGTAACATCAGCATTGCACCAAGCAAAGACATGCTGATGGTCTTTTAAGAATTTTAACATCTCTTCTTTCAACACTTGTGGCATTTTGGACCCTATCTTGAAAAATTTCCCTTCTTCCAAGCAGTGTGTCTCAACCTCCTCAACTGGGATCAACACTCCGGGGGTCTCTCTGGGGTCATCAATTTCACCCTCACCCCCAGAAAGGCCCTCAAACTGCTATTGGTCATTTATACGGACTGCCCCCAGCGTTCGTGGAGCCAAGGCAGTGGCATAACATTCTCTTGCAACTTTTTGACTGCTCCGGACAACCCCAACCTGCCCCTGAACAGCATATTTTAGACACTGATGGACTGTCGAAGCCACTGCATGCATCCTAGAGAGCCAAGATCTCCCTAGAATAGCATTGTAGCAAGTGGGACAATCCACCACAATGAAAAGTATTCTGACTGTTTTCTTGAAAGGGCCTATGCCCAACAATACTTCCTCTTCGAACTCACCGATTACATCAGCTGAGCTGCCCGTGAAGCCTACGATCGATCTGTCTGACTTTTGAATCACAGCTGGATTTTTCATTTTCTTGTAAGTATCTAGGAAAAGGATATTGGCAGAGCTCCCAGTATCTACCAGGATTCGCCTTATCTCATTGCCCCCTATCGATGCTCCTATGACAACAGCATCTTCATGAGGGCCAGCAATGTCTCTCAAATCATCCCCATCAAAGACAATAAATGGGAATAAACTTGACGATTGATAAGAGGTCATGCCCCCTTCTAGTTGGGTAGCCAAATTATGAACATGCCTTTTTCTTGATGAAGTGGTAGGAGCCGTTACAGTGTCCCCTCCGAAAATTGTCAAGGACTCAAAGAATTTAATGAGCCCGAAGACCGACCTGGAACGCTCTTCTATTGCACCCACTATGTTCCTTGTTGGATCAGGATCCAAATACTCAGATTCCACATCAAACCTTTCAATGATCACCATAGCCCCTTCTGGGGCAGCATTAACGGGAGCAGCCCGGTGAGTGTTGTCAGGCCTGTTGCCTCCTCTTCTTTTAACGTATGCACCCAATTTCCCTCTTTCAATCAGGTTCTGAACCTCTTGCTTCAAGGCTATGCAATCATCAGTAGTATGGCCAATATCATTGTGATATTGACAAAAAGAACTGTTTCGATGTTCTCTGGGAGACTGCAAGGTTGCTGGTCTCCGGTAGTGTACTTCATCTTTAGTTTTATCAAAAATGGTTGCCACACTTTCTTTGAGTTCTGCAAACCACTCCGGTTGGACCCATGGCCCTCTTTTGTTTCTAGACTATTGGCTTTGTGCAGGGGTAGCTGGTTGAGACTGAGCTTTTCCTCTTCCATGCCCCTGTCCGGTTTCTCTAGCTTTGTTTCCGGACTGGTTTTGATTTGGAGTTGGTGCCACCGGGGTGGATCTCACCTGTCTGTGCACCCTGGTCTTCTTTGTTTCATCAACATTTATTTGTTTCCCAACTTGATTTAGCAATCCACCCCAGGTCATGGCTTTCTTCCTTGTTACTGAATCAGCCAGGTTGCCCGGGTTCAAACCTTGTCTCAGGGATGCTATTGCCACTTGTTCAAAGCAATCAGCCAGCCCGTTCTTTGTGTTCACAAAACGACTTATGTATTCTTTCAACGATTCATTTGGCTCTTGGGCACAATGGATTATGGTATCTCCATTACCCTTGAGCTCCTTACTCCCCACAAATTGCCTTCGAAAGGCCACCCAAAAGGTATCAAAGTCTCTGATACAACCCTGAGGAAGGCTGTTGTACCACTTCAGAGCACTCCCCGTAAAGGACTGGGAGAATGCCCTGCAGAGTAGTTTATCATCATCATCAAAGTTCATCATGAAGTTCTTGAATTGCTCCAGATGATTGTCTGGATCAGTACTGCCATCGTACTTTTCCATCTTGGTGCTATCAAACCTCTTGGGGAGGTTTCCGGACAGTATCTTGGAAGACAATGGTGATTGCCTCCAGTTCCTCCCACGACTGAACGCAGTATCCTCATTAGGTGTTGCAAAGATACCTGGCTCATCATGGAAGGCAAAAGGATCCACCAGCATCCGGTCTATATGCCTCCGGCTGTGAGATGATCCTTTTCCAATGTGCCTTTTCATTCTTCCATGGTGATCTCTTTTTCTGGAATACTTTTTAACTTGCTTCTGTTTTTTCCTGGTTCGCCCCTCATCACTACTGGAAGACAAGGATTTTTCATTTCCCTCACTATCCGAAGAGCTGTCCGAAGATTCTGAGCTTGAGTCAGAACTCTCCACAGGCTTGGACCGGTGAGACTTTTTAGAACTGGCATGTGTCTTTTTAGTACTCACATGAGTTTTTGAAGCCTCATGCTCTTGAGGGTTATCAGAGCGATGAGCAACTGATGCTTTGGACTTTTCCTTCATGCCCATCTTGGCCTTCTCATCCCTCAGAGCTTCTATTTCGACCCTCAAACTGTCACGCTCTTGGACAGTATATTCATCGTTCTCTTCCACCACTTCAAGAAAAGCTGGTGGAAGCTCTGGATTATCCGGATTCATTCGGACAGAATTTCCGTACTTGGTTTTGAATGCTTGATTCAGGCACCGTCGCCTCCCACTGTGGTCGCCAATTTGGTGAGGATAAAAGTAGCCTGAGGGTAGGCTGGTAATTTCAAGTGGAGTTTTAGGGCGGTGTAAGGGTGTTTCACGGTGGTGTGGTGGTGTTTAAGGGTGTTTCAAAGTGTTTCAAGGGTGGAGAGAGAATTAAGCAGCCTGGCAGCAGTTAATTTTTCTTACCCATAGTTAATGCTGGTGGTTGGGTATTTATAGTATGATATTTGGGCCCTTATGGGCTTTCGGGTCAAGTTTAATGGACCCGGGTCATGTTTAAAGACCCAAGAGTTTTAAGCAGATGTGCAGGTAGCTTAGTCAGACAGTGATTAGGTTTTTTAGTACTTTAGTCATAGTTTGAACTGCCTTATGTTGCAGTGTTCAAGATCATCTGTCCGGTTCAATCAGTGCTGTCCGAATTGAAGTCATGGAGTCTGTTCGAATTTACGGGGTGATTTACTTTGGACTACCCTTCCGGGGAGCTCTTCGAATTCGGACTCATCAGCATCCATCTCATATACCAAGGCAAATAGAGATTCCTGAGTAGCAGCCCTATGAGTATTTTGGTATGCTCACAACACTTCTTGCAAATAGCTTGGCCACTTCCCTGCAGCCCCTTCTAAATTCTTTTTTAAACTGGACAAAATGGTCTTGTTTGCCACTTCAAGTTGGCCATTTGCTTGCTGGTGAAAAAGAGAAGAGAAGCAATGTTGAATGCCCGTGGAGGCACAAAAACTCTTCATATCCTTGTTATCAAATTGTGGCCCGTTGTCTGTGTTTATCTTTTGTGGAACCCCAAATCTACAACATATGTTAGAAAAGATAAATTTTATAATAGCTTTTGAAGTGGTTCCTGATAGGGGAGCTGATTCTATCCACTTTGAGAAATAATCAATGGCTACAATAATAGTCATGCACCCTCCGGACGCCATTGGTAGAGGCCCAACTAAATCTGATCCCCAACGAGCAAAATGTACTAGCTCAGAAATAGACTTCATGCGTACTGTTGGGATATGAATTTCATTACCATACCTTTGGCATGGATCAGACTTTTTCACCAATTCCTTAGCATATGCCACTATTGATGGCCAATAGTATCCTGCCAGTTAAACCCTCCGAGTTAGAGCTTTGTAACCACAGTGTGTTGATCCCTCTCCATCTTGTACTTCAGATAGAATGATTTGGAAATCTTCAGCCTCCATTATTGAAAGAGTTTTTTTATAAAGAACCTCTCTTATGATAAAAAACCCACGAGCCTTGTATTTCGTTTTCCTTGCCATAGCTTTCTCCGGAGGCAAAATCTCATCAGAGATATATTAGAGAAGGGGAAATCTCCAATCTTTAGGTTGAACTACTCGTATACTCAAACTTTCCTCCTCTTCTTTGTTCTGATCTGATTGTATAGATGTGCATTCCTTTATATGAATCCAAGGGTATGACTCAGAGTATGCTATAGTTGCCAAGGAATCTGCCAGTATTTTCTGATCTAGGAATGTGTTCATAACAAACATTCTTGAAATTGGTTGCCACCTCTTTAAGGATGAATAAGTATTTGATCAATTGTTCCTTCTTGGACTCAAACTGACCTTACAGATAGTGGATAAGGAGCTGAGAATCACTTATCAGCCTAACTCTTTTAGCCCCACATAGGTGAGCTAACTTAAGACCAGTTATAGCTGTTTCGTATTCAAACTCGTTGTTGGAGGCCCTGAACACAAAGCATATAGCCTGATATAGTTTATCACTGTACGGAGAGGTTAAGCGAATTCCAGCCCCACAACCCATTGTGCTAGATCCATCATCCGTCAGGACAACCTATTCTTTTTTAGTTTTCTCCTCTGAGGCTTGTTTAGAAATTCTGTCCGAATGAAACTCTACCATGAAATCAGCAACAGATTGAGCTTTGATAGCAGTTCGTGGAGAAAAATCTATGTTATAATCACCCAACTCCACTGACCACTTGGTCATCCTACTTGATATGTCTGCCTTCTGAAGAACATTATTTAGTGGAAAATACGTGCAAACGATGATGGTATAAGACTGAAAACATGGCCTCATTTTTCTGGCAGCAATCACTAAGGCTAGTGCCATCTTTTCAAGCTTTAGGTACATCATCTTAACATCTATCAGACTCTTGCTGGTGTAGTACACTGGACGAGGATAATTGTCCACTTCTCTCACCAACACTGCACTTATAGCACACTTTGACACAACCAAGTATACATAAAGTGTTTCTCCTTCAACAGGTTTTAAAAGGGTTTTTGGTGAAGATAAGTGTTTCTTTATTTCATCAAAAGCCTGGCTACATTGTGGAGACCAATTGAAGTCTTTAGAACCTTTCAAGGTCTTAAAAAACGGAGCACATTTGTCCGAAGATCTTGAAATAAAACGATTTAAAGCAGCCAATCTTCCTGTCAGTCTCTTTACTTTTTTAATATTTCGAGGGGTCCATTTTTAACAGAGTATCGAGTTGGTCCGGATCAGGTTGTATCCCTTTTTCACTTATCACATAACCCAAAAACTTTTTGGACTGCACCCCAAACACACATTTCTGGATTCAACTTTAAATTCACCTTTGTCAAGTTGGCAAAAGTTTCTTGGAGATAGATAGGCACAATTCATCTTCAAAGCTTTTGACCATCATATCATCGATGTATACTTCCATATTTCTGCCAATCTGATCAGGAATTTTTTTTTAACCAACCTTTGATAAGTAGCCCCAACATTCTTTAATCCAAAAGACATCACCTTGTAGCAATGGAGACCCATATCTGTAACAAAAGTAGTGTGATCTTGGTCCTTTGGATCCACTTGTATCTGGTTGTACCCAGAGAAGGCATCCATGAAAGAGAATAACTTGTTTCCAGATGTTGAGTCCACCAATTGATCTATCCGGGGAACGAGGTAAAGATCTTTTGGGCAAGCTCTGTTGAGGTCAGTGAAATCGATGCAGATTCGTCATTTCCCATTCTTTTTCTTGACTAACACTGGATTAGCAGTCCATAAAGGATATTGAGATTCCTTTATATGCCCCATCTTAGTAAGCCGATCGAATTCTTGGACTATTACATCAGTTTTTTCCTTAGAGAAAGCTCTCTTTTTCTGCACAACAGGTGCTATATCTCTTCGGATCAACAGCTTGTGTGACATAACACTTGCAGGAACTACGACCACATCAGTATTACACCAAGCAAAAACATGTTGGTGATCTGCCAAAAAGGATAATAATTTTATCTTTAACTCTAGCGCCATCTTGAAGCCAATTTTAACTCTTTTACCTTCTGCCAGAGAGTGGGTTTCAACTTCTTCAATCGGTATTACAGCACCATGGGTCTCTTTGGGGTCATCAATTTCACCCTCACCCCCAGAAGGCCCCAATAACTGCTAATCTTCAATAGCCCGGACTGCTCCCAAAGCTTTAGGAGCAAGCGCAGTTGCATAACATTTCATTGTTATATTTTGGCTACTCCGGACAACTCCCACTTGCCCTTGCACCGCATACTTCAAACATTGGTGGACTGTTGAGGCCACAACATGCATTCGAGAGAGCCAAGACCTCCCAAAGATTGCATTGTAACATGTGGGGCAGTCCACCACAACGAACAATACTCTGACCATCTTCTTGAAAGAGTATTTGCTCAACAGTACCTCCTCCTCAAATTATCCGATTACGCCTGCAGAACTCCCTGTGAAACCCACAATGGATCTGCTCGAACGCTGAATTATGGCTAGATTATTCATCTGCTAGTAAGAACTTAAAAAGAGGATGTTTGCCGACCTTCCCGTATCTACCATAATTTGTCTAATATCATTTCCCCCAATAGAAGCTCATATCACTACAGCATCCTCATGAGGCCCAGCTATATTTCTTAAATCATCTTCATAAAAAAAATTAAAGGAAAAGGGATTTGGGACTAATAAGAAGATATGCCTCCCTCTAACTGAGTGGCCAGAGTGTGGACATGCCTCTACCTTGAAGAAGGAGTCGGCGCAGTCATGGTATCCCTTTCAAATATCGTAAGTGATTCAAAAAAGCTTATGATTCCGGACACCGTCTTAGTTTGTTCAGTTATGACCCCTACTTTATTTTGGGTTGGATCTGGATCCAAGTACTCCGAATCAACATCAATTTTTTCAACGATCAACATTGCCCCTTCTATAGCAGATGTTCTCGCATTGTTCATTGGGCCAGTTTGGGGAGCATTATCAGGCCTGTTTCCACTCCTTCTTTTGACATAAGCTCCCAGCTTGTCTCTTTCAATGAGATTTTGCACCTCTTGCTTTAAAGCGATGCGGTCTTCGGTGTTATGGCCAATATCATGATGATATTGGCATAAACAAGTATTCCGACTTTCCCTAGAAGATTGGAGTGTTGCTGGTTCCTAGAAATGAACCTCATCTTTAGTCTTGTCATAAATGGTTGCCATATTTTCTTTTAACTCTGAAAACCACTCCGGTTGGACCCAAGGACCTCGTTTGTTCATGGACTGCTGGCTCTGAGCTGGAATTGGGTGGGATTGAGTCTGTTTGGCCGTGTTGGACCCCTGTCCGGTTTCTTTGGCCTTGTATCCGGACTGGTTTTGGTTTGGAGCTGCTCGGGTAGACCTCACGTGTCTGTGTACCCTAGTCTTCTTAGTTTCATCCACGTTGATTTGATTTCCCACCTGGTTTAACAAACCACCCCAGGTCATGTTCTTCTTCCTTCTCACTGAATCAGCTAGATTCCCAGGGTTTAACCCTTGCCTCAAAGAATTATTGATACTTGCTCAAAGCAATCAGCTAACCCGTTCTTGGTATTTACGAACTGACTTATATAGTCTTTTAATGGCTCATTTGGTTCTTGAGCACAATGGTTGATAGTATCTCTATTTCCATTAACCTCTTTAATCCCCACAAACTGCCTTCGGAAGGCAACCCAAAATGTGTCAAAATTTTTGATACAACACTGAGGCAAACTATTGTACCATTTCAGAGCACTTCCCATAAAAGATGGGGAGAAGGCCATACACAGCAGTTTGTCATCGTCATCAAAATTCATCATGAAGTTCTTGAACTTTTCATATGATTGTCCGGATTTTTACTCCCATCATACTTCTCCATTTTAGTATTATCAAACCTCTTGGGGAGGTTTCCGGACAAGATGTTGGTAAACAATGGTGATTGTCTCCAATTCCTGCAACGACTAAATATTGTGTCTTCATTTGGCGTTGCAAAAATACATGGTTCATCATGGAAAGCAAAAGGATCAATCATCAGCTGATCCACATGCATGTGACTATAACTGTGAGATGACCATTTGCCCAAATGCCTTTTAAGTCTCCCATGCCTATCTCTCTTTCTTGAATACTTATTAACTAGCTTTTGATTCTTCTTGGACCTTCCCTCATTACTGCTTGATGACAAAGACTCTTCTAGCTCAGCCTTGTTCGAAGAGCTACTGGAGGACTCAGAATCTGAAATTTCCACCGGCTTAGACCGGTGAGACTTCTTAGAACTGACATGGGTCTTCTTTGTACTTAAATGAGTTTTTGATGATAGATCATTCTCCCTTCGATTGTCAATATGATGGATGGCTGACGCCTTTGACTTCTCCTTTAAACCCAATCTGTCTTTTTAATGGCCCTCAACGCTTCTATTTTTGCCTTTAACTTGTCACGTTCCTCGGTGGTATACTCATTGTTTTCCACAACAACCTCCACCAGGGGTGGTGGAATTGTTTGCTCGTTTGGATCCATCCGAACAAGTTTTTTTGCTGGTTTTGAATGCTATATTCAGGCACCTTCTCCTCCCATTGTGGTCGCCAATTTGGTGAGGTTTATTTTGGATTGAGGGTAATTTTGTAAAGTCTTTTGGAAAATATGGAGAGTATTAAATGTTTAAGTGTAAAGTAGTGAAAGATTTAAGCTGCCTGGTTGTATTAAATGTTCATTACCCTTATTAATGAAAGAAGTTAGGGTATTTATATCCTTAATTAAGGACCCATGGGCTTTCGGGTCAAGTTATGGAACCGAGTCGAGTTTAAGGACCCATTTACTTATTAAGCTGATTAGCACATAGCTTAGTAAAAAAGTGTTTAGTTATTTCTTTACTTTTGTCCTGTCCGGATAGTTAAATGATACGTTTATGTCTGAATTACCCTTGTCCGGATATCTCAGTAAGTTGTGACTGGATAATCCAAACTCATCAATATATGTCGGATAATTATATGTAAATAATTTCTTCATATTAACAACTCCCTTTGGCGTTATATCACGAATAAAATGATACCCAAAATTTATATGTTTTGTACGTTCGTGCTACATATGATTCATTTTAAGGTGTATGGATCTTTGACTATTACAAAATACTTTTTCAGTAGTTTTATCCAAGTCCAAATCTACCACCAAACCTTAAAACTATATTGCTTCTTTAATTAATTCTGTTATAGCCATGTGTTATGCCTCTGTTGTGGATAAAACTACAATAGCTTGTAACTATGATTTCTAACTGACCGCACTTCTTTTTTAGAGTAAGCACATATCATGTCAAATATCTCATTTTAACCATATCCCGTGAAAAAATAGAATTAAAAAAGAACCATTGATCCTACCATATCGTTCAACGATCTATCAATATTGGTATTTTTGAAAATCAAGACAACATGCGAGCATTAATAAGATACCAAAGTATCTATTTCACTACTTGCTAGTATTCTTTCCCAAGACATCTCATGTATTTTTTTACCACACTAACCGCATATGAAATATCAAGACGTGTGCACTCTATATCATACATGATACTGCCAACTGCACTTGAGTATGAAACCTCTGATGTTTGTTATACTCAACATTTTCCTTGGCCATAACTACTGCATACAACTTTAAATATTAGGAAACGAGATTGTGATTATCTTGGCATCAAACATGTTGAACCGTTGTAACACTTTCTCAATGTAGCTTGCTGAGACAATTATAACGATCCCACGTTTCTATTCCTGGTGACATCTATCCTTAGAATCTTATTTACCCTACTAGTATCTTTCATCTCAAACTTGGCATTAAACTAATTTTTATCGTCATAATGTGTGACGTATTACAATAAACAGTGAGCATATCATCGATATACAACAAGTATATTTTAGATTCATTTGAAACCTTTTGATAATATACAAATCTGTTATATAAACTTCTTGTGAACCTTGTAGACACCATGAATGTATCAAATTGTTTGTATAATATTCTATGTGATTGTTTTAAACTATACAATGATTTTTTCAGTAGACAAACCTTGTTCTCTATTTTAGGTTCGATAACTCCCTCTAGTTTTCTCATGTAGATTAGTTCTTCAACCTCATCATGTGGAAACATAGTCTTCATATCCAAATACTCAAGCTTTAAGTCTTGCAAAACTATTATGGCTAACAAAACTTGAAATGAACTGTGTTTCACCACTTGAGAAAAAAAATCATTAAAGATGATTCATTCCCTCTAAATAAAACCCTAGCGACCCATTTTTGTCTTGAATCGGGTTGCCTCAACCCTTGGTTTATCTTTTTTCTTGAATACCCATTTGCAGCCTAGTACCTTATATCATTAGGAAATTCAACATAACACCAATATCTTCCAACATAACACCAATATCTTATAATATAGCACCAAACCACTGACATGCTTTCAAACTCGCTATAACTTCCATATAGTTACTCATTTCCCGTATCTCAACTTCATTCGCAACTGACAAAACATATAAAACTAGCGTTGCATACTTTTTTGGTGGTCTAATCTCTCTTTCTTATTTACCCAATACTATATTATAAGGTTGTTGTTCGTGTTTGGGCGCATTATGTCACTATCATCTGATGTTGAAGATTCACTTTCTGATCTTGTATCAACCTCAAAACCATATGAATTATCAAACCTACCGATTCTATTTTAATTTCCACATATTTACTCACAACTTATCATTATTCAATTATTTCTCATGTGTCCTCTTGAATATCTAGCTAAACACACACATTAAAAGTCACGTCCACACTGATGAGAAAACCTAGAGGCTTTGGAGCGATACACCATAACCTATATCCCTTTAATCTAGTAATATATCCTAGAAATATGCACCTATTTATCTTCAGATCAAGTTTAGCATCTCGCACATGAGCGTGCGCATGACAACCGCACATCCTTAACTGTTCATAATCAGTCGATGATCCAATAGTCGTTGATGAAGACCGATTCACCAATTACTACGTTGTATTGATAACTTCAACCCACAAATCATTTACCGCAACAAAATACAAGAACGTACTCAATGATTTGTCTCAAAGCATTATGTCCCTTCTTTATATGATCCAATTTCGTTTTGGTATTCTAGAACAGGTGCGATGACGCATTATTCCCTCAGTATCGCAAAACTCATTGAACTCACAAATATAAAATTACAACCCATTATTTATCTTATATTGTTTGATCTTTTTAATTTTATACTTCTCGATCATCTTCTTCCATTTGGAAAATATTGAATATGCCTCATTTTTTGTTTTTCGAAAATAAATGCATACCATCATTTTGAATAATCATCGATCAGACTCATGTAGTATATGGTTTCACTCTTGGATAGAATTTTATTTAGACCCTAAAAATATGAGTGAATGTAATTTATTATCTATTTATTATTTCTTACACCCGACTTTTTGAATTTCACTCTAGTTTTTTACCTTAAAACATAGAGTGTTCACATATTTCTCAATGATTTTTCTTAAATCTTTTCAAAAAATATTTTTTCTAAAATAATCAATCTTCTTTCACTTATGTGACCTAGGCGCCAATGCTATAAATGATTATGATCCTGTCAACTTTGGATATTACTCATTGGTGATGTTATTATAACATCACCCACGAACACACTCATATGAAGCATGTAAAGCCTCTTTTGCAAACTATCTTTCATACATACCATTGATCCCTTTGTCGCTTTGATTACACCGTCTCTGTATGATACTTGTAAATCTGAGAGTCTAATGTCCCAAGAGATATCAGGTTTATCTTCAACCCATAAACATGACAAACATGTCATAATTATGAAAACAACATCAAACATTTTGATCCTGACATTACCAATCCCACTAACATGCAGCAAATGATTATTCTATAAATAAATAATTCATTGCATTGACTTGTAAGTATCAGACCACTTCTTAAACTGACATATATTGTATATAGGGCAGTCTCGAGTACCCAGGAGTTCCTTACACAATGTAAACTTACAAAGAACATATCTCATGCACCAATGTTGTCACTATCATTAGAATCACTCACATATTTTATCTTATCCGTTATACTTTTTTTATTTCCTCTATTACCTATCAGTTTCAGACAATCTCTCATACAATTATCATACTCATTGCATTCTTAACAACTTGAAATATTGGCTCTTAACTTGGATCGCCTATAATTATTCTTCTTTAAAGAACTCACCTTGTTCTAGATCTTTCTCTTATCATAAGACCTTCTCATTTGACCTGATTATCAGGATGCAGTTAGTTGCAACTATCTCGACTCTTTTAGTTTCAGTGTCTCTTTGACATCCTCCAGATATAGTTTTTCCTTACCATATATTATGATATCCACAAATTTCTCATATGAAGTTGGTAACGATCTCAAAACAAGTAAGGCTTGATTCTCATAATCAAATATGATTTCAATATTCTCCATATTCATAATAATTGATTTAAAGTTATCAAGATTTGTAGTTATAGACATTCTTTCTTTCAATCTAAAATCATGGAAACAATTCTTTAAGTATAAGCGGTTCATAATCGATTTCTCTGAGTAAAGTTATCCGAACTTGTTTCATGCATAGGAAGCAGTCTTATCACCACCAATTCCATGAAGAACATTATCTTTTACACTCATTAGAGTCCAACATAAAGCCTTTTCTCAAAGATCTTGTTTCTTATCTTTTTTCATCTATACCGGTGACTTATTCTTCACAACATTTCTAATCCTTGCATTACCAAAGAATATTTCAACATAATCTTCCACAACGCAAAACTGGATCCCACATCAAATATTTTGATTTTATATTTGTTAATGTATACGTCATTATTAAAATTCAATTAATACCATTTGTTGGGAAGATGGCTACGAGTGCATATTTTGGTTCTTTATATATATATATATATATATATATACACGGATGAAGAACCCATCTTTGAACTAGTATGATATTATCTGCTTTGGATTCGAAGACCCGTACGACTTTACTTTTGGTCCACTTTCAAAAGTTCTCGTACTAGTTAAAATATGTCATTACTTATATAAAATTTATTATTCATATGTATCGTGAATAAGGTGAATGCCCCTAAAGTAAATGTTGCTCCCCGTGTCGATGAGTATTTTCTGAATTTGATCACCAGTGATGCCTGCCGCTGCACCAGTATATGTATCTTATACATATGAGTGAAAATACTCGCACTAATATGTGCTTCTCAGCTTATTCACCTTATCACGATACTTCTAGTATACACGGGGAGAAAATACATAAGTACGAGTGTCAAATTCAGAAAATACTCATCGACACGGGGAGCAACATTTGCTTCTAGTATAAATTATCTAAGCAAATGATATAAATAGTAGTATATTTCCAGCAACCAGCACACACACACACACACACAACTTACAACAAAAAAAAACATGGTTAGTACAAAAAGGTGTTTGCTTCTGTTTTGTATTTTTATAGGGATAATATATGCAGCCTACAATATAGCCAACAACAAGGGGCACCATGGTATCAGCTCAACTTCTGCAAGCGTCCTTAGTCACTTATCAAAATCTATTTCCATGGAATTTCATCTCACTTTTTTTGAATAGATATTCATGATATTCATATTTTTATTTTTATTTTTATTCAACTTTCTTATTGATTAGTTCAATGTATCAAAAAATATTATGAAACTTTTATTATAATAAAATTGATATTTATTTTTATTTAGCCAAGTTAAATTTGAGTATTACCTATTTTCATTATTACTTCTGTTTTTGGGTAGTCTTCAAACAGCTAGACTACCAAATTTATTTCTACTACATTCACATACCCAACAAATACATATTAGAACGTATCATATCTCTCTCACACATTTCTTCAAATACATATCATAGAATTTAAAATGACACGAACATTTAGATCCATCACCGTAGATAATTTTGTTAGGAATCTTCTTAGAAAACGCCTCAAAATAATCACAATTACAAATTGACAAAACAATTGATACTTAACAAAATATACTCATAATCAACCGAAACATATTTGTTTGGTATACATGATACTACAACAAATAACATAACTACGTAACTTCACCTTGAACTAAAAAATATGATCCAAAACAACAAATCCAGATATAACAACAAGAATAATAAACCAAACAAGCGCACAACATATTTAATCTGATTGATTATGAAGAAATCTAACATCCCCTAACCACATACACAAATTTTGTATATAATAACATTATAATAAGTCTCTCAAACTATTATGCGAAGAGATAACAACTTTTGACAAAAAGAGAGTTTATTGGTATTATGTCGAAAAATATACAATTCTTTCGGTCTAGGGCCCCTATTATACACTCTCTCTTCTCTTAATTAATATTTATTCCCTATATTTAAAGTTTAGACTAATATTTATAATGAAATCGCTAAATTTGTGATCATAAATTTGGTCTCATATCATTAATGCTCGCCGACTTATTAAATCCTACAAGTTTCCATCGACCTACTTGATTGCCTCTTCCATTACTACCACCTCTCCTCAGTTTGGGCTACTCTGCTCGTCTCATGCTCAGTTCTAACCCATCTACACTTTTCTACCCTATTTTCATTCCTGACTGGATGCAATGGAGTTCGGCTCGACAAATGAGCTCTAAATCTTTTAACCAGTCTTCATAGATGGAGCTCTACTCTCTTTGAAGCTTTTAAGGAGACCTTGTTGTCTTGATCCTTACAGCTGGTTTGGATTGATGGAGCTCTTCTCCGTTGGGAGACTAAGCCTCTTATTTAGCCTTGCTATCTTAATCGGCTCGGTCGGTCATCTGCCATGGAGCTTTGCTCTGCCCGGTACCTCCGTGTCTCTTAGTTCTCCCTCAGAGCAAGAGCTTTTCTCGGTGTGGAACCTTTACGATAGTTTCACAAATTCTTTACCTTGTCACTTGCCTAGTTTTTGGTTTATACATATCTTCTTCTCTTTCCCCTCTGTTCGACCATGTGAGGGGACGAGGATTCCTTCATCAGGGCACCTCCAAGTTTAGGGATTATGTGTAAAATTACATAGAATGTGTGAATTAAAACAAGAGATTGCTAGTTGAAACAAATATCGTAATAGAGGGGTTTGTAAAAATAAAGAATGACGTGATGTAAGATATGTAATTACGATTACACGGACATATCAGTTATTGTTGGACACGTATATGTTTTGTAGCAGTTTATTCTGACAACGAAGCCGTTTAATCTGTCGAAATGGTGCTTGGGTAATAGAGAGACATGTTGACTTATATACTCAAGAGTGAAAACTAATATCCCATCATGCGTCGAGAATATTTATCTTTGAAAAGTGAAAACAAATTTCCAAACATATGTTTAAAAAAAGAATAGCCACTCAAAAGAGAATACCATACCATTTGGCTTGGGATTCGTCTACAAGTGAAGAACTTAGGATCTCACTCCCTTGTTAAAGCTGTGTTTTGCATCTGAAAGGTAATTCATGTTTTCTTTATATTTTTGCTTCCTCTTTATTCTCTTTCGTAGCATTGGTCGATGATAACTTTAGTTGCGTAGTTGTGACGTATCGAACCCTAAATTATTCCCATAGAGATACACTATTGGGTTGGCTATCATGTTTGTACCTGAAGTATCTACCCAAATACTTTAATATTACCCCTCAATTTGTCTCATTGAAGTCAAAATGTCCCCAAAAAGGTTGTAAAGATGCCTCGGAAATCGGTGAAGGCTATGGAAAACGAGTTTGCAGATTTTTTTTGTTTTAAAAAGTTATTTTATTTTACTACCATCAAAATATGGTTATTTGGATGAACCATGGTTGTTCCTTTTAGGGTTACATACGGTATTATGGGCTCAAAATAGGGGCGTATTTTTCTTGATGCTGCTACAAGAGCAAGTGGGAGGTTCTCCAAATTGAGATAGCGGGTCTCAGCCTCTAGCAGAATTTTACTCGCGTAATAGATCGGGCGTTGCACACCATCAGGTTCCAAAACTAAAACTGCACTGAGGGAACCAAATGAGACAGACAAGTGTATAAAAAATGTTTCACCTATTATTGGTGAGGTGAGATCTTAGTTTAAAGCATAGAAACCTTTGTCGCATGCCTCTGTCCATGCAAATTTCTTAGAACCTTAGAGAATTTCAAAGAAATGGTGACTATTATCCAATGCTCGTGAAATAAAATGTGATAACTCATCTAATCGGCATGTCAAGCATTGGACTTCTTTAAGGTTGGAAGGTGAGCCCATCTTGAGGAAGACGTGTAATTGAGTTGGATCAGCCCGAATCCCTTTCTTGCTGACCATATAACCAAGGCACTTTCAACTTTATAAACCAAAGGAATAGTTGACTGGGTAAGCTTCAGATTATATTGTCGCAACACGACAAATACTAAATGAAGCTACTCAAGTTTGGTTTCTGTAGAATGCGTTTTAATCAACATGTCGTCAATGTAGGCTTTCATATGGTTACCCAGGTGATCCGTTAAAATGTGATTCACCAGTCTCTCGTACGTATGACCGGCATTTTCAACGCCGAACGGCATGACTATTTAGTAATATAGACCGCGCTCGGTCTGAAACATCGTATGCTCTTCATCGGTCTGAAAAAGTAGAAGCACATAGGAAATATGACACATTTTGCTTTCTTTTTTTAAAAATAGAGAGGCACTATATTTTTTGCGAAAATGATATGAAAAGCTTTATGAAGCGAATTCTCATTTCCATTAATTTTTCAACCATGTGGACCAACAACTCAACCGCCATAAGACATTTATTAATGTCACATCCCTCGTAGAGAGACTAGACACCATGATTTACTTTTCAAATCTAATTGTGAGAATATCAAATCCACTTCTAATTCCAAACGTTTGGTTCAAGTAATGATTTGGATTTGGTCCACATCATATCAAGTAATGGTGTCTAGTCTCTCTAATCCGGCCGTTTAGATTTTAATGTCGCATAATATTTTTTCACTTCAAGTTCAATTAGTTGGCAATGTTAATCATTATTTGTAATATTTAACAATATATATTTATTATTAAAGATGATAGTTATGCTTAGATTTTAATTTTCATTGTTTGAATTTACTATAAAAACAAGTTAGTTTATATTTTCTCTTATTTAAATTTTAGGTATCTTTGTTTTAATATTTAAAAATTATCAAATTACATATACTGATACAAATAATTTAGAACATTATTTAATGATTTTTAAAAATATTATATGATTTTTAAAAATCTACGTGATTTGAAATAACAAAATATATGTTTTAGATAATGTTTGCAATTCAAAAGTTCAATTAACCAAATATAGGTTTTTTTTGTTAAAAGGGTTTTTGAATGCTCAATGACAATGGAAACTCACATATTTACCAATTTTGATGGTGCTAATATTTTTTTCAAATTGGAAGAGGGTGTAATGGATTGAAACACTTTAAGTGTGTGATGTATTTAGCCTATTTTGCTTATTATATAATTTATTTCAAATTTAAGTACGATTTTTTTAATTGGAAAAAGGTGTAACTGATTAAACATTTTTTTTGTTTTTTTTGTAATTATGTACATTTTATAATTTCTATATAAACTAATTTTTTAAAATTTATTTCTAAATAAAACTCCTCGTTGCGAGTGCGGGTATAATTTTATTAAAAAGAAACAAAAAAAATGAAAACTTAAAAAAAAAACTTAGAGTCTTTATATCAAATATGAACTGATAATAATGAATGTCACTTATTAAAAAAGATTTCAAACTGTAATAATATTTCCATATAAATATTTTTAGCTCAAAACGAGTAATTTTGAAAAAATAACATTATCCTTTTAGAATTTATGTCTCTATTTAGCCAACCAATCACCAACTTTTTTCTCTCTCTCTATAAACATGTTTAATTTGAACCCAAGAACTAAGATCACTAACATCGAATAGTTAATTCTTTTGAATCCAAACTTGGAATAAAATTTCACAATATTGATCGCCACTTTAAAATCCTCCTCAATAATATCCACAACCAAAGACATAGAGTAACCAACTTGTAATAAAATATTATAGCACGATATTTTATCTATAAATTATTTTTATTTCCATTGAAGTAAGTAAAACTAGCAACTATATCCTCATTCGCATCACATATACTTCATCCAACAGTACATTCGCCATTATGAGGTGACAATTAAATTTAAAAATAATGATAATATTGGTCTTATTTTCTTAGACTTTTACCATGAGTTATTTTATTATCAAATCTTTTAAATATTTGAGAGACATCTTATGTAGAAAAACTTTCTCATGAATAAAATTATCATTCATTTATATTTAATGCATTTAAACTCTATTATCCATCGGCATTTTATTTATTTTCTCTAACTTGGTTGCATATCATTTATGGTTTCGGTCCAAACCAAACACTGCATTATTTATAATCTATTCGTATTTCTTCTCTATTAATGTCGCATAATATTTTTTTCACTTCAACTTCAACTCCAATTAAATTACAATAACAATATTTAACAATATAAGTAAAGCAAACAACTATATCCTCATTCAAATCAAGTATACTTCATCCAATAACAACTATGTGATTCATAATACCAAAATATATGTTTTAAATAATGTTTGCAATTCAAAAGTTTAATTAACCAAAACATTTATATGTTTTTGTTGTTGTTAAAGCGGGTTTCGAATGATTAATAACAATGGAAATTCACATATTTAGGAATTTTGAGGGTGTTGGAATATTTTTATTTTATTTCAAATTGGAAGAGGGTTTAATAGATTGAAACACTTTGTAGGTGTAATGGATTGAGCTTATTTTTTGTTATTATATATATTATTTTAAATTAAAGTACATTTTTTATATTAGAAAAGGGTGTAATAGATTGAAACCGTTTTATTTTCGCTTTTTGTTATTGCGTACATATTATAAGCTCTATATAAACTAATATTTACATTTTTTATATAAAACTCCTCGGTGCGAATACGACTATACTTTTATTAATAAGAAAGGACAAAACGAAAACTTAAACAGATCTGAAAAGATTCACAAAACTTGGAGTCTTTATATCAAATAAAAACTCATAATAATGAATGTTACTTATTAAACAATATTCCAAAACCTAATAATATTTCCATGTAAAGGTTTTATCTCAACACTAGTAATAAAAAATGACATTATCCTCTTATAATTTATGTCTCCATTTAGCCAACCATTCACCATCTTTATTTGTCTATATATATATATATTTAAATTTAATCCAAGATCTAAGATCACTAATATCCAATTGTTAATTCTTATGAATCCAAAACTTTAAAATTTCACAACATTAATCGCCACTTTAAAATCCTCCTCAATATTATCAACAACCAAAGTAACCAAGCAATAACAAATGCTAGCACAATATTTTGTCCATAAATCATTTTTGTTTCATTTAAATTAAGTAAAACAAACAACTATATTCTCATTCGCATAACATATACTTCATCCAACGGTACATTCGTCATTGCGACATGAACCATCAAACTAAGTTTCAAATGACTTTTAAGATTTTAAATCCACCACATCTATTTACCTAATTATGACCAAACTACAATTAAAATGAAAATTAAGACAGTTAATCACCTTCATATTGTATTAAGAATATAAAAAGTCATCACGTAAACAAATATGGTCCAAAATCTCATGTTGAGAGCTTTTGTAGCATACACATTTTGATGCAAGTTGAATTCTAATAAAATTAATTTGATCATTTTTTGCTAGTTCGCAATAGACAACCTTCCAAACCAAAAAACAAAATTTACGAGGAACTACAAGTGTCCATATTGTATCATAATAATAAATCATATATTCATAAAATATCCTAATCATTTATGCATTTTCAATATATTGTTTTTGTCATTTCAATAATTTAACCTAATAATAAATCATATGTTTATAACTAAAAATAATAGTATTTTCCATCTATTTTATTTATCATTTCATTGATTTGTCTTAATAATAAACCATATATTTGTGATCAAAGATAATAAATAGAGAGTAAATATTAATTTTACATATTTCGATTTACTATAGACTCGTAATCATTATAAAATTACAAAACATACAAATAATTTTGAATATTGTTTCATCATTTATTAAAACTAAGTTAACTTAATAACATAAAATTCAAAGGTTTGATTAACTAAAACATGTATATACGTTTATCTTTTTGTTGTTAGGTTGTTAGTTACCTATTTAGGAGAGGTAACAAACCATTGATATTTCAAATATATTATTTATTTTCTTGAATTGTATAGGGATTGAAATATTTTTTTGTTTTTGTTATAATTGATCCAAATTTGTACAAATTAGATATGAATTATTTTAGAAACAAATCCTCTTTAAGTTTAAAACTTCTGTTTAATAAAAAAAATTAACAATTTTAAATGTATTACAAATATTTACATTTTTATTTTAATTATTTTGCAATTTTCACAAACTTAATATAAGGTATTAATACAGGTTTAGTTGTTGATTGAAATTATTTTATTAAAACTTAATGAAAGATTGGAAAAAATAGTATCAATTTTAGCTAATGTATTCGGTTTGGATTTTATTTTTAAAAATAAAAATCGTCATAAAAATTAAAAAATAACATACATAGTAAAAAAGATCTATAATTAATTACCTATGTATTAAAATATTATTTAGATTTGCTAAGACCTATTCTCGACCAACTCATTAACTAAAAACGTTCTACCATCGATAGCAAATTACAAGATCAAGGTAAAACAATACTTTATATATTTTTCAATTATTTTATGATTTAATTGAAGTTATTTTTATCAAATATAGCCTGTACTGGTGGGTTATCAAAATTTTATAGCTTTTTAAAATAAAACTGCTCTAATTCGTCACGTATAGAAATCGATATTATTCACAGTTATTTATTATTTGCCACAAGTGAAAGTTGTCCGAAATATAGTTATACTTAAAATTTCTTTTTTTCTTGTACTTGTTATACTTTATGTCACGTGAAGTTTAGGATCACACATAATAAGATATGTTTAAAAAACCACAACACATATAACAAAAATAGAAAAATAACTAAAACGTCGATGGCGTCGATGTAATGAGTAGAAACCAAATGGTGATATGTATCTATCCAATAAGATAAGTTGACAATTAAATTTAAGAACAATTATAATATTGGGCTTATTTTTTAGGCTTTTACCACCACTTATTAGATTATCAAATATGTTAAATATTTGAGAGATTTAATATGTAAAAGAACTTTATAACGAATAAAATTATCATTCATTTATCTTTAATGCATGTAAACTCTATTATTTATGGTTATTTTATTTATCTTCTCTAACTTGTTGCATATCATTTATGGTTTGGGACCAACCCAAATCATTATATTGTTTTTAATCTATTCATATTTTTTCTCCGTTAATATCGCATAATATTTTTTCACTTCAAGTTAATTAATTTGCAATGTCAATGTTTATTTGTAATATTTATCAATATATATTTATTATTAAAAATGATAGTTTTATGCTTAGATTTTGATTTTTATTGTTTGAATTTACTATAAAACAAGTTATTTAAATTTTAGATATGTATGTTTGTAATATTTAAAAATTATCAAATTACATATACTCATGCAAATAATTTTGAACATTATTTAATGATTTTGAAAAATATTATATAATTTTGAAAAATCTATATGATTTATAATAAAAAAAATATATGTTTGAAATAATGTTTTACAATTCAAAAGTTTAATTTACCAAAACATTTATATGATTTTGTTTTTTTAAAAGGGATTTTTAAATGGTCAATAACAATGGAATTCGCATATTTAGGAATTTTGAGGGTGTTGAATATTTTTATTTTATTTCAAATTGGAAGAGGGTTTAATAGATTGAAACACTTTGAGGGTGTAATAGATTGAGCTTATTTTTTGTTATTATGTATTTTATTTCAAATATATGTACGCATTTTTCAAAATTGGAAAAGAGTTTTCAATATTTATTCTTGGTCTTTGTTATTACGTACATTTTATAATTTCTTTATGAACTATTTTTTACAAATTTATTTTTTATAAACCTCCTTGGTGAGAGTGCGAGTATTGTTTTTTTTTTTCATTTTAAATGTATAGGTTATTTTTTAAATCGTTGTAAAATTAAATTCATAGTTAGTGAGGTACGATTATTATTTCTTAATTTTTTTTAATATTTTATCTATAAATATATTAAATATCGATTTGTCCCAAAACTTAGTTTCAAATTAGTGGTTGAGCACCAATAGGATATCCGATTTTCTAAAAAGGATATTCCATTTAACATTAATTTTTTTTTAAAACAAAATTTAATTATTTTATCTATAAATACCTCACCTACTTACTTAATCTTGGCTAATCTCTCAAATAATATCTCACGCAAATATCTAGTTTCTAAATCTCTCAAATCACAAATTTATTTCTACGTAATATCTAGTTCCAAAATCTTTTACACAAATATCTAGTTATTCAAACATTATGCTTCTATAAGTATAAGTTTAATTGAATTTTTTAAAACAATTAGAGATATGCTTGATAAATCTAATAAATTTTTGAAAATATATAATATTTGAAAATATCTAAAAATATCTACTAACAATTTAAAAATATATTGTAGATATCTAGTTACATGATTTGAACTTTTAATTTAATTACATAATAAACTATTTAAAATATAAAAATTGGATTAATTTTTTTTAGAGTTTTCGATTATTTTATCTATAAATACCTTAGCTACTAACCTAATTTTTGCTCATCTCTCAAACCATATCTCACACAAATATCTAGTTCTTAAATATCTCAGATCACAAATATATTTTTACATAATATGTTGATTGCAAATCTCTTCCAACAATATCTAGTTATTCAAGTAAAAATATAATATAATTGAATTTTTTAAAACAACTAAAGATATCACTTGAGAAATCTAATAAAATTATGAATATATATAGTATTTGAAAATATCTAAATATCTTATAATAATTTAAATATATATTAAAATATCTAGTACAAGATTTTGAACTTTTAATTTAAATATATAATAAACTATTTAAAATACTTGGATTTTTTTCCTTAGTTTTTTTTTATTTAATCTATAAATATATTAAATATCCATTTTCCCAAAATTTAGTTTCGAATTAGCCGTGGAGCAAATAAGATATCGGATTTTTTACCAAATAGGATATCGATTTTTCCAAATAGGATATCCAAATTGACAAAACGGATATCTCATTTCCCATTAATATTTTTTTTTAAACCTTCAGATTATTTTATCTATAAATACCTCACCTACTAACTTACTCTTGTCTAATCCATCAAATAATATCTCACACAAATATCTAGTTACTAAATCTCTCAATTCACAAATCTATTTCTACCTAATATCTAGTTCCCAGATATTTTACACAAATATATAGTTATTCAAATGTTTATATATATATTAATTGAATTGATTTTTTTAAAACAAATGAAGATATTAATTGAGAAATCTAATAAAATTTTGAAAATATATAATATTTTAAAATATCTAAAAATCTTCTACCGATTTAAAAATATATTCTAAATATATAGTTACAAGATTTGAACTTTTAAGTTAAATATATAAAATAAACTATTTAAAATATAAAAATTGGCTTAATTTTGTTTTCTTAATTTTTTCAATTATTTTATCTATAAATATTTTTAAATATCGATTTTCCCAACGCTTCGTTTTGATTTAGCCGTTCGGATGTCTGATTTTGTCAAATAGGATACCCGATTTGCCAAAAAGGATATCCAATTTAGCAATATTTTTTTTTTTATGAAATTTTTACGAAATTTTATTTATAAATACCCTACTTATTAACCTAATCTTCACTCATCTCTCAAATCATATCTCACACACAAATATCTAGTTCCTAATTTTTTCAAAATTATACAATATATCTAATAACTATTTAAAATAAAAATTTAAAATATACAAGTCGGATTAGGCCTAGTTTCAAATTAGCTGCTTCTAGTTTAGGATATATTGATCCTTTTGGGTCAAATTGAATGTACTCCAAAGTCTAATCAGTGGGCTGATTTGTTTTTCAATTCAATTACCGTCCATTGGGACCGCCGCAATTCGTATTTACATCGCCTAATGAAATACTCGGATTTATTTCATGTCACCTAATGAAATATCGTGTTCTTTGTAATTTTTCTAGTTGTAATGTATTTATATTTTAAATATCGTTTAAAATTACTAGTATTGTTATTATTTTTATTACAATGAAATAATTATTAAGATATCTCGCATGTTATTATTAATTTTAAATATTTATATATTTTAATAAACATTTTTGTAAAATAAATATACAAAAAATTAATTTTAACAAATATTTGTCTAAAAACAATTTTTTTTACAAAATTAGTTATCACAAAAAAAACTTAGATTATTGCGACAAAAATATTGTCTCAATATCATCTATTTATAAAAAATTCCTACTGCGATGAAGGTTGTTTTCTTAATAGTTAGTTCAGTTGCGATAAAACACTTTTTACGGCAAACTACTTTTTGTCGTTGTATGCTATTTGTTACGGAAAAAATATAATTTTTGCTTTAAATAGATTTTGTGGCGTCAAAGTTAAAATTTTGTCACATAAAACCTACTCCGAGGGTGCTGTTGCAGCGAAATTCTTGCGACAAAATAATTATCACACCAATTTTGTTGAGAAAAAACATTAGTTTTTAAGACAAAAAAAATTTGTCACTAAAACTACTTATTCTAGTAGTGGGATCATCTAGTAAAGTACCTAAAAGTGTTAAAATACATGTCTTTAAGCTTCAAAAAATAAGCTACGAACATGTTCGAAGAGAGGAAAATTTCGTGGCAGATTCTTTTTCCACAATTACATAAACTGAGTAACATCCGTGGATTATTACGGTTGACAATCCGTCAACTAATAAAAATTCAGAGCATAGTTGGGATTATTTATAAAGACTTTCAAGTAACTATTTGTGAAAATGAAGATTTAATGCAAGACATAATCAAATTTTTAGAGAGTGATGAGTTACCAATGGACAAGTCATTATCTAAAAAGTGTGTTTCGAATCTCATGACTATATTATGTTGGGGGTGTCTTGTATAAGAAATTATTTAGTAGACCTTTGCTCTGATGTCTAGGTAAAACTAAATCGCAAATGATATTATTACAGCTTCATGATAGATGGAATTGCACATTGTGGGTATAAATCATTAATTAGAAGAGTATTTCTAGCAGGATATTATTGGCCCACGATATCGTCCGACGCAAAAGAGTTGGTTAACATGTGTGATACATGTTAAAGATTTGCTAATATAATTCATAAGCCTCCAAAGCATATCATAGGCATTGTCATTTGCATGAGGGGTATTGACCTTGTGGTTCCTCTTCCAATGGCTTAGGGGGGAGGGGGGATAGACAAAAATTGTGGCAATGGATTATTTTTCTGGTTGGAGGACAAAGGCCAAGGATGTAATCAGATTTATTTGGGACATGTCGATGCAAACACCGCCATTTGGAACTAAAGTGTCCGTATTGTATCCTAATAATAAATCATATGCTCATAATTTATCTTAATCATTTATGCATTCTCAATCTATTTTTTTTATCATTTCAATAATTTAACCTAATAATAAATCATATGTTTTATAACTAAAAATAATAGTATTTTCCATCTATTTTATTTATCATTTCAATGATTTTTCTTAATAATAAACCATATATTTGTGATCATAGATAATAAATAGAGAGTAAATATTAATTGTATTTACTACAATTTATTATAAGACTCTAATCATTATAAAATTACAAAACAATACAAATAATATCGAATATTGTTTCATAATTTATTAACACTAAGTTAAGTTAATAACATGAAATTCAAAGGTTTGATTAAATAAAAATAAGAGTATTTTTCATCATATGTTCTAACATTACAAAACGATACAAATAATTTACAATGTTGTTTCACAATTTATTAAAACTATGTTAACTCAATAACATGAAATTCAGCCGTTTGATTAACTAAAGCATTTATATATGCTTTTTCCTTTTAATACTAGGATTTTTCTTTTAAAGTTACATATATAGGATAGGTAACAAACCATTGATATTTCAAATTTATTATTTATTTTCTCGAATTGTGTATGCGATTGAAACATTTTTTGTTTTTGTTATAATGGATCAAAATTTGTACAAATTAAATATGAATTATTTTAGAAAAAAATCCACTTAAAGTTTAAAACTTTTTTCAATAATTTTTTTAACAATTTTAAATCTGTTACAGATATTTACATTTTTATTTTAATTAATTTGCAATTTTCAAAAATTTAATATAAGCTATTAATACAAGTTTAGTTGTTGATTGAAGTTATTTAATTAATAATTAATGAAATATTGAAAAAAAAATAGGTAAAATATATAACAATTCTATTTGTAATATCTGTATTCGGTTTGGATCCTCTTTTTAAAAATAAAAATAGTTTTAAAAATTAAAAAATAACATACATAGTAAAAAACATACATAATTAATTTGTTACCTGTGTATTAAGATATTACTTAGATTTGTTAAAACTTATTCTCCACCAACTCATTAACTAAAAACGTTGATCATCGATAGCAAATTACAAGATCAAGGTAAAACAATAATTTATATATTTTTCAATTATTTTATGATTTAATTGAAGTTATTTTTATCAAATATAGCCTGTACTTATCGTGGGTTATCAAAAGTTTATAGCTTTTTAAAATAAAACTCCTCTAATTCGTCATGTATGAAAATCGATATTATTCACCGTTATTTATTATGTGCCACAAATGATAGTTGTCTGAAATATAGTTATACTTAAAACTTATTTTTTTTTTCTTTTACTTGTTATACTTTATGTCACATGAAGTTTACGAGCACACATAAATTTTATGTACAATATATTAAAAAAAACCACAATACATATAACAAAAATAGAAAAATAACTAAAACGTCGATGTCACGAATAGAAACTGTATGGTTATATGTATCCATCCATATTGGTTTGGGACAAAATCAAATCATTATATTATCTTTAATCTATTCACATTTCTTCTTTGTTTATATTTTTAATAAATTTTATAATATAAATATATAAAAATTTGGAAAAAGTTTAATGAAAACCGTTACTCTTGTTCAAACTCGAATTAAACTATTATATTTTAAACTATAAAAAACGTTAAATTGTCTTAATACAATTTTTTAATCTCTAAACTATAGTAAGTCAAATTTTGAATTTAAAACTATAATGCTAAACTATTTTATTGTGTTGACATCCATATCCATTATACCTTAATTCAACAAAAAGTATAGGATTAATTTTGAAGTTACTATAAACACAACTATAAAAAAAACATAAAACCATTCATACCTTTAAAAAGCTAACTATTTACCGTTACGATTTTATATTAAAAGGTAACTATTTACCGTTAATAAAATATAAAATTATTGAAATTAATAATAATAAAACATAAAGTCATTGATCCCGATAATAAAATATTTTGAAAAGTTAACTATTTATAGTTACGGTTTTGTATAAAAAGTTAACTATTTAGAGTTACAATTTTATATAAAATATTATTATATTTTAATATCCTTTTAAAAGTAATATATAATATATGAATTTTATTATTTATTTTTAATAATAACGTAAACCAGCCATTCTATTTTTATCCTAAAATATATTAATATTTTTAGTAATAAAAATAATTTAGGAAACAAAACAAATTGGAATCCGAATAAATACCACGACGAATCTGCTAAGGAAAAACAATCAAAACCATGTTTTCGGATATCATATCATAAATAATGATTAATGAGTAAGAAGAATTTAAATGGTTTTCTTATTTGCTGATGATTTTATACCTAACAAAAAAATGAAACTAGTATAACTTTGACTTGCTACATAAACACTAGCATATAAATGTAAGACAAAGTTCATATCCTCCTCCGCATTCAGTTTGAATCAACCAAACAACGTATTACAATACAATAATAATATAATAATGGTTAAACTCAGTTTTATTTTTATGTGTTCCATTGATATTGTTAGTGATTTCAGATTATGAAAATGGAAGTGTTGAAATATTGTTCCAATCAAATGTGAGGTTGCGTGCACATATGATTTCTAATTCCAAACGCTTGGTTCCATCAGGACCAAATTCAAGTCATCCTACACTACCGGATATGATTTCCAATTGCAAACACTTGGTTCCATCCGGACCAAATTCAAGTCATCCTACATTGCCGGATATGATTTCCAATTCCAAACGCTTGGTTCAATCCAGACCAAATCCAAGTCATCCTATACTGCCTGATATGGTTTCTAATTCCAAACGCTTGGTTCGATCCGGACCAAATCCAAGTCATCCTACATTGCCAGATATGATTACCGATTCCAAACGTTTGGTTCCATCCGGACCAAATCCGAGTCATCCTACACTGCCCGATATGACTTCCAATTCTAAACGCTTGGTTCCATCTGGACCAAACCCAAGTCATCCTACACTCCAAAGTATGATTTCTAATTCCAAGCGCTAGGTTCCATCTGGACTAGATCATCCTGCACCAAGTCATCCTCGTAATCAAAGCATGTTAAATAAATGTATTTTTATAATGATATTTATACATTCAAATTTTATTTTATTTTATTTCCATCTCGTTAATTTTATCTTATCCAAATTATTATAAATCTTCAATTACCATATGCAAATATCACCACCTCTAGTAAAAAACGATGATTTACCGATAAATCCACGACCATTTATCTTATTACTATCTAATTGGTTTATTTCCATCTATAATGGTACAAGCTCTCAACTTACATTATGGTACATTGATTTAAACACTTTCCCCAAGAAAAGCATGTGTCACCAACTCTTTCTCTACTTCCTTCTTCATCATTCTCCAACATACATATTTAATTTGTTATCTTTAGCTTTATATACGTCAATTTTCAAAATATTATTCAATATTATCGAAAACCTTAGAGTTTTGTGAATTGGAAACAACCCATACATAGGTAAAAAATACAACTCTAAAAAATATCATTCAGATAGAGTTTGAACATTTGAAACTTTAAAATAAATCTATGTGATTTATAATAACAAAATATTTGTTTTACATAGTGTTTGCAATTCAAAAGTTTAATTAACCAAAACATTTATATGTTTTTTATAAAGAAGTTTTAGAATGGTCAATAACAATGGAAAATCAAATATTTACCAATTTTGAGGGTGTCGAATTTTATTTATTTATTTTAAATTGGAAGAGGTTGTAATGGATTGAAACACTTTGAGGGTGTAATGAATTGAGCTTATTTTTTGTTTATAAATTGAGGGTGTAACCGATTGAAACATTTTTTGTTTTGATTTTTTGTTATTACATACATTTTATAACTTCTATAAGATCTAATTTTTACAAATTTATTTTTTTCTTAAACTCCTAGGTGGAGTGCGAGTATAATTTTATGGAAAAAAAAGAAAAACGAAAACTTGAACAAATCTAAAAAGATTCAAAAAACTCGGAGTCTTTATATCAAATAAGAACTAATAATAATGAATGCTACTTGTTGAAATAGATTCCAAACCCTAATAATGCTTCCATATAAATATTTTTAGCTCAACACGAGTAATAGAAAAATGACATTATCGTCTTAGAATATATGTCTCCATTTAACCAACTAATCACCAACTTTATTTGTCTATCTATAAACATGTTTAAATTAAATCCAAGAAGTAACGTCACTAATATCTAATAGTTAATTCTTTTGAATCTATAAAATGGACTAAAATTTCACAACATTGATCGCCACTTTGAAATCCTACTCAATAATATCAACAACCAAAGACATAGAGTAACCAACTCGCAATAAAAAAATTATAGCACGATATTCTGCCATAAATCATTTTCATTTCTTTTAAAATAAGTAAAGCAATTAAACAACTATATCCTCATTCAAATCACGTATACTTCATCCAATAACAACTATGTGATTTATAATACCGAAATATATGTTTTAAATAATGTTTTCAATTCAAAATTTTAATTAACCAAAAAATTTATATGTTTTTTCTTTTGTTGTTAAAGCGGTAATCGAATGATTAATAACAATTGAAATTCATATATTTAGGAATTTTGAGGGTGTTGGAATATTTTTATTTTATTTCAAATTGGAAGAGGGTTTAATAGATTGAAACACTTTGCGGGTGTAATGGATTGAGCTTATTTTTTGTTATTATATATATTATTTTAAATTAAAGTACATTTTTTATATTAGAAAAGGGTGTAATAGATTGAAACCGTTTTATTTTCGCTTTTTGTCATTACGTACATTTTATAAGTTCTATATAAACTAATTTTAATTTTTTTTATAAAACTCCTCGGTGCGAGTGCGAGTATAATTTTATTAATAAGAAAGGACAAAATGAAAACTTGAACAGATCTGAAAAGATTCAAAAAACTTGGAGTCTTTATATCAAATAAAACTCATAATAATGAATGTCACTTATCAAAAAATATTCCAAAACCTAATAATATTTCCATGTAAAGTTTTTAGCTCAACACTAGGAATAAAAAATGACAACCAAAGTAACCAACTTGTAATAACAAATGTTAGCACAATATTTTGTCCATAAATCATTTTCGTTTCATTTAAATTAAGTAAAACAAACAACTATATCCTCATTCATAACATATACTTCATCCAACGGTACATTCGGCATTGCGACATTAGCATCAAACTATGTTTTAAATGACTTTTAAGAGTTTAAATCCACCACATCTATTTACCTAATTATGACCAAAATACAATTAAAATGAAAATTAAGACTAGTTAATCACCTTCATATTGTATTAGGAATACAAAAAGTCATAACGTAAACAAATATGGTCCAAAATCTCATGTTGAGAGCTTTTGTAGCATACACAATTTGATGCAAGTTGAATTCTAATAAAATTAATTTGATCATTTTTTGCTAGTTCGCAATAGACAACCTTCCAAACCGAAAAGCAAAATTTATGAGGAACTATAAGTGTTCATATTGTATCATAATAATAAATCATATATTCATAAAATATCCTAATAATTTATGGATTTTCAATCTATTGTTTTTGTCATTTCAATAATTTAACCTAATAATAAATCATATGTTTATAACTAAAAATAATAATATTTTCCATCTATTTTATTTATCATTTCAATGATTTGTCTTAATAATAAACCATGTATTTGTGATCAGAGATAATAAATAGAGAGTAAATATTAATTTTACATATTTCAATTTACTATAAGACTCGTAATCATTATAAAATTACAAAACATACAAATAATTTCTAATATTGTTTCATCATTTATTAAAACTAAGTTAACTTAATAACATGAAATTCAAAGGTTTGATTAACTAAAACATGTGTATACGTTTTTCTTTTGAGGCAAGCGAAATGAAAAAAAACCACACGTCGATGAAAAAAGCTGAAGAAATATTGTTCCAATCAAATGTGAGGTTGCATGCGCATATGATTTCTAATTCCAAACGCTTGGTTCCATCAGGACCAAATCCAAGTCATCCTACACTACCGGATATGATTTCCAATTCCAAACGCTTGGTTCCATCCGGACCAAATCCAAGTCATCCCACATTGTCGGATATGATTTCCAATTCCAAACGCTTGGTTCCATCCGGACCAAATCCAAGTCATCCTACACTGCCTGATATGGTTTCCAATTCTAAACGCTTGGTTACATCCGGACCAAATCCAAGTCATCCTACACTGCCGGATATGATTTCCAATTCCAAACGTTTGGTTCCATCCGGACCAAATCCGAGTCATCCTACACTGCCCGATATGACTTCCAATTCTAAACGCTTGGTTCCATCTGGACCAAACCCAAGTCATCCTACACTGCCAAGTATGATTTCTAATTCCAAGCGCTAGGTTCCATCTGGACTAGATCATGCTGCACCAAGTCATCCTGGTAATCAAAGCGTGTTAAATAAACGTATTTTTATAATGATATTTATACATTCAAATTTTATTTTATCTTATTTCCATCTAGTTAATTTTATCTTTTCCAATTTATTATAAAGCTTCAATTACCATATGCAAATATCACCACCTCTAGTAAAAAAAGATGATTTACCGATAAATCCACGACCATTTATCTTATTACTATCTAATTGGTTTATTTCTATCCTGTAATGGTACAAGCTCTCAACTTACGTTATGGTACATTGATTTAAACACTTTCCCCAAGAAAAGCATGTGTCACCAACTCTTTCTCTAGTTCCTTCTTCATCATTCTCCAACATACATATTTAATTTGTTATCTTTAGCTTTATATACGTCAATTTTCAAAATATTATTCAATATTATCGAAAACCTTAGAGTTTTGTGAATTGGAAACAACCCATACATAGGTAAAAAATACAACTCTAAAAAATATCATTCAGATAGACTTTGAACAACTGAAACTTTAAAATAAATCTATGTGATTTATAATAACAATATATATATGTTTTACATAGTGCTTGCAATTCAAAAGTTTAATTAACCAAAACATTTATATGTTTTTTTATAAAGAAGTTTTGGAATGGTCAATAACAATGGAAACTCAAATATTTACCAATTTTGAGGGTATGGAATTTTATTTATTTATTTTAAATTGGAAGAGGTTGTAATGGATTGAAACACTTTAAGGGTGTAATGAATTGAGCTTATTTTTTGTTTATGTATTTTATTTCACATTTAAGTACACTTTTTTTAAACTGGTAAAAGGTGTAACAGATTGAAACATTTTTTGTTTTGCTTTTTGTTATTACATACATTTTATAACTTCTATATGATCTATTTTTTTCAAATTTTTTTTTTCATAAACTCCTAGTTGCGAGTGCGAGTGCGAGTATAATTTTATGGAAAAAAAAGAAAAACGAAAACTTGAACAGATCTAAAACGATTCAAAAAACTTGGAGTCTTTATATCAAATAAGAACTAATAATAATGAAGGTTACTTATTGAAATAGATTCCAAACCCTAATAATGTTTCCATATAAATATTTTTAGCTCAACACGAGTAATAAAAAAATGACATTATCCTCTTAGAATATATGTCTCCATTTAGCCAACTAATCACAAACTTTATTTGTCTATCTATAAACATGTTTAAATTAAATCCAAGAAGTAACGTCACTAATATGTAATAGTTAATTCTTTTGAATCTATAGCATGGACTAAAATTTCACAACATTGATCGCCACTTTGAAATCCTACTCAATAATATCAACAACCAAAGACATAGAGTAACCAACTCGCAATAAAAAAATTATAGCACGATATTCTGCCATAAATCATTTTCATTTCTTTTAAAATAAGTAAACCAATTAAGCAACTATATCCTCATTCAAATCACGTATACTTCATCCAATAACAACTATGTGATTTATAATACTGAAATATATGTTTTAAATAATGTTTGCAATTCAAAAGTTTAATTAACCAAAAAATTTATATGTTTTTCTTTTGTTGTTAAAGCGGTAATCGAATGATTAATAACAATTGAAATTCATATATTTAGGAATTTTAAGGGTGTTGGAATATTTTTATTTTATTTCAAATTGGAAGAGGGTTTAATAGATTGAAACACTTTGCGGATGTAATGGATTGAGCTTATTTTTTGTTATTATATATATTATTTTAAATTAAAGTACATTTTTTTATATTTGAAAAGGGTGTAATAGATTGAAACCGTTTTATTTTCGCTTTTTGTTATTACGTACATTTTATAAGTTCTATATAAACTAATTTTAATTTTTTTTATAAAAATCCTCGGTGCGAGTGCGACTATAATTTTATTAATAAGAAAGGACAAAACAAAAACTTGAACAGATCTGAAAAGATTCAAAAAACTTGGAGTCTTTATATCAAATAAAACTCATAATAATGAATGTCACTTATTACAAAATATTCCAAAACCTAATAATATTTCCATGTAAAGTTTTTAGGTCAGCACTAGGAATAAAAAATGACATTATCCTCTTATAATTTATGTCTCCATTTAGCCAACCACTCACCATCTTTATTTGTCTCTCTATATACATATTTAAATTTAATCCAAGATCTAAGTTCACTAATATCCAATTGTTAATTCTTATGAATCCAAAACTTGGAATAAAATTTCACAACATTTATTGCCACTTTAAAAATCTCCTCAATATTATCAACATCCAAAGTAACCAACTTGTAACAACAAATGTTAGCACAATATTTTGTCCATAAATCATTTTCATTTCATTTAAATTAAGTAACACAAACAACTATATCCTCATTCATAACGTATACTTCATCCAACGGTACATTCGGCATTGCGACATTAGCATCAAACTAAGTTTTGAATGACTTTTAAGAGTTTAAATCCACCACATCTATTTACCTAATTATGATCAAAATACAATTAAAATGAAAATTAAGACAGTTAATCACCTTCATATTGTATGAGTATCTATGCATAGCTTGTGAGATTAAGTTTTGTAGTCAAGACTTGGTAGAAGCAGAAACGCCAAATTTGGCTAAATTTGGCTTTGTTGTCTCTGTTTAATTTAATTAACGTAATCCTACATTTTAAAGAAGTTACATTTTAAAGAAGTATAATGATTAAATCCTACATTCGAAATAAATATATACATTCTGAAGAAGCAGGTGGATTAAATGCTATATTTTAAAGAACAGACAAATTAAAATCAAATATTCAGAAAAATACAAAAGGATTAAAATCCAACATTTTCTATATACAGAAGCATATACGAATTATTTTTGCCTCGATTCGTACCCGTGTCTCGGCCTCTTCCATTTTCTAGGTCTCTTCCTCTTTTGCTCGAACTGCATTGATCACTGTTTTGAATATCTGTCTTTGCATACAAGATTTTGTCAACACCTTTATTTTCCTCAAACTTTGTCATCTTATCTACAAAGGCTTTTAAAGAGCCTATGATTTCTTCGAGAGACTTGGAGGAGATATCACCAAACTCTTCAATAGTCGTGGCCACTTGTATGAATTTTGATGACACCGATCTCGGTAATTTTTCGAGGACATAACTGTTGTCAACGTTTGCTCCAAAAGACCTTATCTTACCTACTATCTTGGTCATCTTTTTGGTGTACTCATCAACGAATTCCTTCTCAGGCATGTCCATGCTGTCTAGTTCTCTTCTTAACGCTTGATTTCTAACTTTAACAACACGATATGCTCCAACGTGAGTCTCTTTCAACGCGTCCTACACTTCTTTTGCGGTGTCTTTATCAAGAATTTGATATAACGTCTCTTCATTTAACCCTTGGTAGAGAACAACGAGTGCAAGTTTGTCCGTTTTTGTGTCAACTATTGACTCTACTGCTTCCCAAACTCTTTGGATGCGCATGATATTTTTCATATGTATAGCCCATACTTTGTTAGTTCGTATCAGACAGTTTTGGGTACTTGAAGGATAAAGATTTATTTCTCGGGACAGATCTACCTCCAGAAAATCATGTCTGCATGCTCCCACTACCTCTCACCACACTCGCATAACTAGTATCATGTCATGGCGTATGCCTAAATTATTTCTCGAGTTAGGGTTGCAGAGGAAATAAATTATTTCTCTACTTTTTTTCCAGGTTTGGTTTCTCATTAGCTTTTTTCTTTTTATGGTGTTCCAAATTTGGTGAATTAGGTTTTCAATTTTATTAGTGTAGTGTAAAATTGTTGTAAGAGGAAACAATTTCATTGATATATCGATTTCCATTGATATGATTCGTATCTTTGTGGTTCGTTGCAACATACGTAGTTCTATGTTCAATTTTAGTAGTTCTATGTTCAATCATGCATACCTACCGGTCCATTATTTTCCAGGTTTTATAGAATGGAATGGGATTATAGTTGAATGATATAACTAAATCTGTTTTATCATGCATTAAGATAACATAGAACTACGAACCACAAAGATACCAATCATATCAATGGAAATCGATATATCAATGGAATTGTTTTATCTTACAACAATTTACACTACACTAACAATTTACACTGCACTAACAAAATTGAAAATCTAATTCACCAAATTTGAAAATTGATAAAAAGAAAAAAGCTAATAAGAAACCAAACCTGGAAAAGAAGTAGAGAAATAATTTCTTTGCTCGACAACCCTAACTCGAGTCGCGCACAATGCATGGTTTATATAATAGGCGGGTAATTAAAAAGAGGGTATGGATCACCATCGTGTCACAATTGGAAACAAATCTTAGTACTAAAATATCTTAGGTTTAGTATTTTAGCGTCTTAAAATAGTAACTGAACTTATTTTTATATCAAAACTCTTATTTTTGTGATTTTTTTTTAAATCTATAATTTCTGTGGGGACCACATAAAAAACAATAATCACGGTAGTTGTTAATATATTTTTTAAATCTTTATTTAATTTTGATTTTATTTTTATATATTTTTTAAATTTATAATAAACTTAATTTTATTACCATATAAAATTTTAAATTTTTTGTTTTATTATTTTTTGTATTAAAAGAAATCAAAAACTTTTTTTTTCTAGAATTTGAGAATTACAAAAAGATGATAAGGACCTGTAAGGAGGCAGCTTCTGCTTCTGCTTGCACTCTACTGCTCTAGGGTTCTGCTCTTTATATACTGGGCAATATTATTAAATATTTGGCAAACTAACGGATCCATATATATATATACCGGGAACTGGGCAGTATCTATCAAATATTTGGTACATTAGGAAAAATATTAGTATAATATTTGGTATACCAGTATTTAATATTAATTTATATGTTTTAGTTTTTATTCAGTTTAGGAAAAATATTAGTATATTATTTGGTATACCATTATTTAACATTAATTTATATGTTTTAGTATTTATTCAGTTTAGAAAAAATATTAATATAAAATCAGTATTTATTGACATTAAACATGGCCAGCTGTAAATTGGTTTTGTAATTGTTTCTGAGGGTTGTTATCTGAAAATATTAAAGATGACAGACAAAAATCATTAACAACTTGAGGATGCACCTGAAGCAGGTGGTGTGAAGGGTTCAAACTGTACCCTTATTATAATAGAGGGAGCTTCAGCAAAATCTCAAGCCGTGAGATTTTTCTTTCTATTTATTTTTGTTATTAAGTTGTGAACATCAACATTCTGATTTTGATCAATAAAGGGTTGGATTGTCGCTGATTGATCGGAATTTTTATGGTGTGTTTCCGTTGCGAGAAAAAATCCTGTAAAAAAGGTGAACCGTCATCGAATCAAAAATAATACGAACATTAATAATCTCAAAAGTATTTTAAGGCTGAAGGAGGGCGTAAATACTGTAACACTACCTATTGAGATATGGTCGGATCATGAGATATGGTCGGATCAGGTAATTTTGTATTTTATATGCTTTTCTGATTTTGTTATAAATTTTTTTTTTCTATTTTTAACAGGATCACGATGGATCGTATATCAAGGAACTAATAATAATAAGTATATCAAAAAACTAATAATAATAAATATACACACCTAGAACTAATATACACACGTAGGTGTGAACATAATCATGGTTAAATAAATGCGCATTACGAATTAAATACAAAAATCAATAAAAGTATTTTTATTATTTTATTTTATTGATCTCTTTGTTCAACGCATCTCCTATATATATTCTGTTTAATGGCAAAATAATATATTTTACTAATATAATATTCTTTAAAATATAAAATCTAAACATATTTTCTCTCAATTGAATAATATTTTCAATTGAATAATATATTCTTAATTGAATAATATTTTATTAAAATATTTTGACTAAATTAATTAATTAATATATTTAAGTTTAATTAATTATTGTCCTCCTACAAATTAAGGGATCTCTTAAATTAAATCGGAAACATGAATCGTGTATTAAATTCAAATCAAATACCGTATTTACCTTATTTCCACAATAAAAGTTAATTTATTAATATCTTTGTTATCTATAAAAATATTATTTATATACTAAAATTAATATAAAATCGATTTAAAATGTAATTAGTAAACCAAAATATATTAGACTCACATTTGAAAACATTTATATGAAATTTAAATTAATTAATTCAAAAATGAAAAGTAAATTATTTATTAGGTTTATAATTGTTTGGTAACGTAATAGATAATTTTAAATAACATTTTTATATAATTATAATTAATGTAATTTCAAAATAAATTATTTTATAATTGTTTTTGCCATTTATTAATGTTTTTTATTAAAAAAAAATTGTATGCAGTCGTATAAGTTAAAAAGATGGAGTTTAAAAAAATTAATTATAAAATTACACAATTTTTGAGTTGAAAAAAATATTTTGGGACCGAAATTTGGACAAATCTGGGAGTGTCCAAACATTAATGGCTAATTTTAAGTGGTATTGAAAACAAATCGAAATAATAAAAAAATTAAAATAAAATTTAATTAATAATTTAGGCTTTTTAGTTATGTATATGATGATTAAGTTGAACGAAAAGAGAATGCATGATATTTGACTTTTTTATATAGAGGTTAATGAAACGTAATTGTAAATAAATTATAACGCTAAATAAATTTTGTTTAAATTTGGTTATGATAGTTTAAAATATGAGATATATTTACTTTAAGTAGACGAATGAGTATATTTATGAACTTTTTTATGGATGTAAATGGAACATAATTTTAAATAAAAATAAATTTTGTTCCTGTATTTTGTTTAAGTTTGATTATGATAGTTTAATATAATGTTACCTTATTATAACAAGCGTACTTTTCTGTTTTTTTTACCATCACTTGAATTTATCGATGTCTCTCCGTCCTTTCACTTTGGATTACCTATTAGTTTTTAGAGGTTTTAATTGATTCAATTTGGTTTTGGCTCTTAATCCATTGATAAATGTAAGAGGAGCTGTTAGATTATGAACCATTAATGTTAGGTATTGCCAGAGCTATGAACCCAAAGAAGGATAATATGACGGTATCATTATACCTATTATGATTATTAAAATAGGTGTCATGCCGGATGGCCATAGCCTTAGTGTTACTCCGCCTTTGTCGTCGCTAAAAATCATCATGCATGTTTCGTGTTTGTCTTGCAGTTGTCTCTCGGTTTAACTAACGTTGTAATTTTAGTTTTAGTTAACCATATGAAACATGAGGGCATATTTAGACATACGATGAACTAAAATACAAACATTGTTAACACGATTTATATAAAAGCGAGCATGCAGAGTAATGTCAAACTACAATATGAGGTAAATTGACAAATTTTATTTTATTTATTTTTCCAAGCATGGTGAAAAAAAAGGTAGAGATGCTCAAAAAAGAGGTTAAGGAGCTCAACAAATTGATACGAAAGTCCCGGTACGATGTATTCGAATGGCCCTTCGCTCGCTGTCACCTCCATCGCCCCATCACTTTCTTCTCAGGTAACTTTCTCTGTTTGGATTGCTTATCGAAACCGAAATGTTTTATGTAAATTTATATGTACATTTTCTCTAGAGTAGCTAGGAAACTTAGAAAATCATTACAATTTAGCTCGAGAAGTGAAGAAATGTTTTAGTTTGATTGTAATTTATAATATATACTTCTACCAGAAGAAGAGGATAAATTTCCAATCCATCGAGAGAGAATTTGGACTGGTCGGGTCTTGTTTGGATACATATATCCCTTTGCATTTCCTTAAGTGATCAAGTTAGATTTGAATGTAGGTGGCAGTTGGTTATGCTGATGGCACTATAAGAATTTGGGATTGTGAAAGTGGAACTTGTGAGACTGCATTAAATGGGCATAAAGGTGCTGTGACTGCGTTACGATACAACAAACTTGGTTCAGTACTCGCATCGGGAAGCAAAGATAATGATGTTATATTGTGGGGATGTTGTTGGTGAGGTGGGTCTTCTTCGTCTCTGTTGGCATCGTGATCAGATAATGATGTTATATTGTAGGTTACTGACCTTGTTTTTCTGGATTCTGATAAGAAACTTGTCAGTTCTTCGAAAGACAAATTTTTTAGAGTTTGGGATCTGGATACACAACACTGTATGCAGATCGTTAGTGGTCATCATAGTGGTCATCTAGTATTGATGTTGAGCCTGAGGAAAGAACCTGTTAACTGGTTCTGCGGATATGGAACTAAGATTTTATACTGTTAAGAATGAGACTGTAGATGGACAACGTATGCCTAATACAAAGGGACATGAGAAAGAGAACAATGGGGATGCGCCAACTCAAAATAAATGGGATGTTTGGAAGCACTTTGGTGAAAAATTCAAAGACAAAGCAAGGATAGAGTTTCATCAGTCAAATTCAACAAAACTGGAAATTTGCTGGCTTGTCAAGTGGCTGGGAAAACAGTGGAAACTTACCAGGTGTTGGATGAAGCTGAAGCGAGGCGTAAGGCAAAACGTAGGGTTCACAGGAAAGAAAAGAAATCTGGTAAAGCACCAGGCCAAGCAACTGAAAATGGTGTCCCAGGGCATGTAACTGAGGAGATAGGAAATATTATCGTCGTTACAGTTGTTGATATATTTAAGCTTCTTCAAACTGTTCGAGCAAGTAAAAAGATATCATTGATTTCCTTTTGTCCAATTACTTCAAAGAATTCACTGGCTACTTTAGCATTATCTCTGAACAATAACTCATTGGAGTTCTACTTTATTCAAGAAAGTGAAAATAAGAAAACATTTGCCATTGAGCTACAAGGGCACCGTTCTAATGTTAGAAGTGTCACCCTTAGCGAAGACAACACTCTTTTGATGTCAACTAGTCACAATGCAGTAAAGATTTGGAATCCAAGTACTAGTTCATATGTCTGCGAACTATTGATTTTGGGTATGGACTATGTGGTTTAATTGTTCCTCACAATAAATATGCTCTAGTTGGAACCAAAAGTGGCTCACTAGATATAATTGACATTGGAAGAGGCACTTCCATTGAAACATTGGAGGCTCATGGTGGCTTGCTTGGCTCAATTGCTGCTATCCCAAATGGTAATGGTTTTGTCACCGGGAGTGCAGATCATGATGTTAAGTTCTGGGAATTTCAAATGAAAAAGAAACCTGGTTAAGTATGTTTTTATATTTTTCTTTATGCTTCAATATATTCTTTGAAAAGCTACCTTAGGAATTGTCACATTATCTATGTTTTCAGACATTGTCTACCATGTTGTGAAACATAATGATTTTTTAGCCTCTAATAACATCTGTATTAATTTTATAACAGTAGTTAGCTGTATCGATTTACAGGATTTGAAGCAGCTCACAGTTTCGCACGTAAAGTCCACGAAGATTAATGATGATGTAGTAGTGGTGACTGTAAGCCCTGATGCTAAATTTATTGCCGTCGCCTTACTGGATTGCAGAGTAAAGGTACAGTTTCATATTCTCTTTAAATCAACTAATCATGTAAAATATTTACAAATTTTTTCGATTTGTGCTATTATCTGGCTCCCTGGTAAAATATCCGACTCGCAGTTGTCATAAAGCTTTATTCCTTTATATTCACACATTATAAAAATGTCCAATAGGAAACTTGCTGATATGAACCTTTTTAATTACTCATTCCTTTAGGCTACCGTTCAGGTCTCATTGTAATGAATAATTGATCTTATTACTATGTAGGTTTTAAATTGTAAGTTGCTTTTCCCTACTGTGCTAATACCAATATATCTTATGCTCACCTCTTTTACGTCCATCAGGTTCTATATATGGATTCCCTGAAATTTCGTGTCGTCTTATATGGTCACAAGTTACCTGTACTGTGTATGAATATTTCATCAGATGGAGATTTGATTTTGACTGGTTCTGCTGACAAAAATATAAAGATCTGGGGTTTGGATTTTGGTAATTGCCATAAGTCCTTGTTCGCTCATTCTGACAGGTGCTTTATAATTCCTCGTTGAATTTATATAGAATACTGGGAAGCTGATAAGTTTGAACTGCTCCTGACTCTTGAGGGACATCATGCTGATATTTGATGTCTTGCAGTTAGTAACCGTGGTGATTTTGTTGTGACGGGCTCCCATGACATCCATGCGCCGTTGGGACCGTACTGAAGAACCCTTTTTCATTGAGGTCATGACATCCATGCGCCGTTGGGACCGTACTGAAGAACCCTTTTTCATTGAGGTTTTTTCTTGTTTTTTGTCGGTCAATATGTGGATATGATTTGTTTCAAATAGATGTGGCGGCGGAGTAGATTTTTTATGTAGCCTAGAAAATCCAAACAAAAGCCTTTTTAATTTTACTTTATTTTATTCAAATATCTTATGTATATAAATCAGATCTAATTATATTAAGATTTGATTTGATTTGATTTGATTTTATTTTGAAAGATTTATTTTATTTCATTGTATTATAATTTATTATACTGGGATGCTTATAAGTTTGAACTGCTCCTAACTCTTGAGGGACATCATGCTGATATTTGGTGTCTTGCAGTTAGTAACCATGGTGATTTTGTTGTGACGGGCTCCCATGACCGATCTATGCGTCGTTGGGACCGTACTGAAGAACCCTTTTTCATTAAGGTTTTTTCTGTTTTTTGTCGGTCAATATGTGGATATGATTTGTTTCAAATGGATGTTGCGGCTGAGTAGATTGTTTTATTTAAATATCCAGAAAGAGAAAGAAAAGAGGTTGGAGGATTTAACAAATGATTCACGATTCGCGTTTAATTCAAGATTTTCAATTCATAATTTAACAAATGATTCACGATTCGCGTTTAATCCATGATTTCTGATTCACATTTAACCTTGGATTCTCAGTTCGGATTTGATACATTATTCGTGATTCACTTTTAGCCTCTGATTCTCAATTCGTTTTAACGCATAATTCTTAGTTCGAGTTTAATATATGATTCTACGTTCGTATTTTAAAATATAATTCACGATTCACATTCAATCATGAATTCTACCTTCATATTTAACATAATATGATGGTTTTGAAGGTTTTGAACAGTATATCGTCTCTGGACTATCACGGTGACAGATAGTCCCATGACTTTCAAAAGTCTGTTCGTAGTCTCTCAACTTTAGATCAAATCCAATAAATAGTCTACTAATGTCAAATCCAATAAATAGTCTACTAATGTGTAATGGATCTAGAGAATATCCGAAGGTTTATGTGTACCTAATCAAAAATATGTATTATTTATTTAAAATTCAATATTATCTTTGGCAGCTTTTAACAATTCATGTTTCATTTGCTCACGTAAAGTATTATTTTATGAAGTTTCTGAATCGGATATGCTATAAGTTATAGTACTAATATGTGCTAAAATGTGTTTCTCTTTGTATACTAGTTTTAAATTACGATTACCACTGTCTGAAAACTCCCTCATCAAATGTAGTTTTTCATCAAATTCGTGTAACAAACCAGGAGTCAAGTAAAAAGTTAAAACTGATAAAAGAAAGTGCATTTCTAACAAATATTCATAAAAAAAAATCACCATATTTTAAAACAAAGAGCATTTCCGACCCGGTTCCCTGAAGCCGAAGCAAAAACAGTTTCTTGAGTTGCTGTTGCCTCAGCAGCAACAACATATCCATCAAAATCTGAAACACCTAATTCATATTTCACCCGAGCAGAAGTAGATATAGAAGCACCGCCATTCTCTTGCGCCTTTGCCGCTGCAGCAGCAACAACATTTTGATCTATATACGAAGCAGAAGTAGAAATAGAAGCACCGCCGTTCTCTTGAGCTGTTGCCGCTGCAGCAACCACTTCATGTTTGACAGCGCATTCTATAGAACAGAATCTGGCCGTTGCATTGATAACCAGTTTCCATCCACAGGATATACATGATGATCCACAAGCACTTATTGGATACAAGTCGATACGAAAGGAAATTAAAATAACAACAAACAAAGCATTACATCAATTAGCCATTTCATAGTTCTTAGGCTACTTCTCATTTTCACTTTATTTCGAGGCTGCATTTGGCGAGACTAAAGTTTCCACGTGAACGATTGAACGGACAGCGTATAAATTATTGCATCTAGTATGAATCTTGAAAGATGCCAAATTACCTATATCAAAAGATGCCAAATTACCTTTAGTGTCCTCTATTACGATTTCACCCTCCCGCGTGAGCCGCAATGGACAAAGAATATCACTTTGATAGATGCTTTTGATAACAGAAGCTGGAAACTTCAATTCGGTTCTTGTAAAAGAGGAGCTGACACCGTACTCCTTCATCATCCATATCGACATATACTGAGCATAAAAATCAGTACAAGAACCAGATAAACACAGACAGCCATCCAAAACACGTAGATCAGTAGCCCGTCGAAGAAGATCGGGAACAGGGATTATAGTAACAGTTTCTTCAGCTAACCCAAAAGACACTATCACCCGGCCATTTACACTGTCTAAATAAGTCCAATGAAGAGCATTATTAAGAAAGGCCGCCGCGCCGAATGTTATATTAAGGTAGTTGGTATCTAAAAAGCTTCTCCAAGTACCTTTTCTCAACGAGAAAATGTTAATACTAGCTTCAAGGCGACAACGCTTCTTGTTCGGTATAGCCCAGTAATTTTTAGGGAAGGCGACAAGTAAAAGCTTGTAATCGTCCGCAGTGGAGTCATACCCAAATCCATGTACCATGATTAGCATATCTTGGGGATATACAAGGGCAGGTATTTCTATGTACTGCCCAGTACAGGGATTGCATATATGAATTCTCTCGTAGTTAATAGCAGAGACACATATCAGGCCATTAACAGAACCTAAAACTAAACCCTGTGAGGACCCAATGGAAAATGGCAATTCCAACCTTTGATATTTAGATTGAGGGTCGAAACTATGGCAGTCTATAGAATAAATTGTGTTAGAGCTGTCTAACTCCATAACTTTATAGGATCCGATTTCAAGGGCTCGATTCAATTGCGATTTACCAAAAACAGCGCTAGAAATTAGAGAGAGCCATGGTTTAGATACAGACCTGAATCGCAAGAGAGATTTAACGGGTAACCTAGTTAGCACCTCGATCAAAATATCGTCGCAAATCTCGTCGTTCGCCATTGATTGTCCTTCTGTCCGCAGCTTCTCTCCCAACCTTAACCCTAGAGTGTGAAGAAGAGTCGAAGATAATCTCGACCTTATAAAGAAGCGAACTCTACAAGTTCTCTTGAGGGACCAAAAAGGCTTTTAAACTCTTGAACCCATGAAACATGCCCTACCTAATGTAAGAACTCTAGATCAGGTCAACGGTTCATGATGTCTTCTATGTTCATTTGTTATGTTTTTTTTTTTTTTTTTTTTTTTTTTTTACAAAATGGGAGGAAATATATAGAAATCTTGAGTCTTCATTTTCTTATCTACAAGAACTGAGGATCCAACACAATACAGAGCCGCTCACAACGAATGGTGCTAGGCTTCAGATCATCTCACCTATTGGTGTACCAGTTCCACACTCTAATGTGTGGCACTAACAAGAGCGAACTATTAACCACGAAGTCACCTAGCCACGGTAGCAGTAATAACTTGGGTTTCTTATGTTACTTAATTTGTCGAAAATCACCTGCTTGAGAACATTAACCACGAACTATTACCTTCTTCTCATTCAACATTTACGTCAGATGAAAGTTTTTCTTCCAAGGTTCCGAGCAAATCAAGGTATTCAACAAATGTCGGGTGAGACTGTAATGTCGCGCTATATGCTCCCCATAGCCGCATATCATGTTAGAAAAGATCATAAAGAACCTCAAAACGTCTTAAAAGGGTTGCAAGCACAACTATCCACTCTTTGAATTTGACAGAGCACATGTGAGCCAAGAGGAACTCCGCATCTAGACGGCTCTGCAGTGTACCCATTTGAAGCTTTTCCCCTATCATTTCAAGCCCTGAAGCAAAATTCTCCAAGCGTGCACAACCATATCTTTCTCGTTGAAGAAACTCCACTAGATCAAATTGTGTCCCTTTGACAAATGCAACAAGCTTTGAAAGTTCTTTCCCCAACATTAAGTAGCTAGCATGACTTTCTAATATGTTCTTAACAGAGGCAACATGAGCACTCTGATCCTTGAAAGAGGTACTTTTGTCCAAAGATGACTTCCTGTAACTGGAACGAAAAAGAAAATAACCAAAAAACCTTGGAGATGATTTATCTGAATCAGTGGATGCCTGTTGCTCTTATTCTCTTCCAGATCTTAATAAAACCTCACCAACTCCCCAGCAAGTTCATATAGAGACTCATCAAGCGTTGCCTGCAACAGACGTAATGCAGAGTACTGGCTGACAGCAGGACCTTCAAGTTTGGCTATGACCTCCATTGCCCACCTTTCCAATTCCTAACAGCATACCTATTACAATGCCGACATTCCTATATCGGAATCCATCCTCATAGCAGGAGGTTGCAGGACACAAACTTTACATACATTTCCCTACGGCAGAATAGGAACCATAACAGAATCTAATCCTTGCAAAGGAAGATTCTGAGGACACAAACCTTACGATTGATTTGCCTTTTTCACAATTTCTGTTGTATTCGAAAGATCTCGTCTCCCTTTCTTCAGTTCAGCAATACGATTTCTCATTCTGTTTTTCAACCTTGATCAACAATTCCTGCAAATAGTGGATTTCATTCCTTGCCGTATCTGATAGATCATTAACTGTATCCTTCACATTGATCTGAAATTCATCGCATAAGCTCTCAAATTGATCCTCTAAATTCTTCTGCAAATTTGCCATCTCCTTCATATAGCGGCGATGAAGAACAGTTTGCTCGGAGCTTGTGAATTCTGGCAAGGCTCGGCTGAATTCCTCGGTAGAGCAGGTCCACAAGCTTAATCAACAACTACTTCAACAAAACTGACCGGAACAGAACCTTTGGAAGAAACCATTCACAAGTATTTTTTTTTTTCTTCTAACAGAATTTTAATCATCAACTAAGTTGAAAAACATCTCTGGCTAGAAATATATCCATATAGCCAGACTTGAACAGCTCATTAAACTCGTCTATGAGATCCTGATGGTTTCCAAATATACCATTCATCGCAGACAGATACTTTTGCTTTGGGATTGTGTCCACGGATCGCATTGAATACAAGATGTCTGTAAACTTCTGGAATTCATCTTTACTGCCTAACCGTTCCTCGACTTTCTCACAGAATACATACCCTCTACGCTTGATTCCATACCCCTCCGGTAAAATGGCTTTATATATATCAATCAGATTATTATGCCCCTTGATTATATCTTGTATCCGAGCATTTGCAGACGCGATTCCAATCCTTTCCGCCTTGGCGTCTTTCACGACAGTACTAAACATATGAACTTTCTCTTTGTCATCTTTAAAAGTCTTCAGGACTTCCTTGTAAAGGGTCCAGAATTCATCATTCGTTGGTATAGGTGGTTTCTTTAATATTGGAGTAACCACAGATTTTATCTTCCTTTTGTAAACTTTAGTAACTGCTTGTAACTCAGAATTTGCAGAAACTGCTTGTAATTGTGAATTTGTAGAAACTCTTAAATCTTTAGAAGTGTTCATAACAGATTCATTAGAGTCTTTAACTAATAAAGCGTCTGTTTCTTTCAACTGATTTTTATTAACATCTTCGTTATCAAGCAACTGCTCCTTGTTCTCTTTCAATCGTCCTACCTTCCTACAGTCTTTAAGAATATGACCCAAATGATGACAGTGAGAGCAATATCCAGGGACATTCTTATAACTGATTCCAATCCAAACTCCGTCATTCTCACCAAAACCCACCCACAAGCTTCTACGAAGAACCATAGCAACGTTAATTTCAACCTGGGCATAGCATGCATTTTTACATGCCCTGTTTTTATCAGGCACCACTATGCGATGCACAACACCAAGAGTCGAGGCAAGATCATGAATAACCGAAATGTTATACATGAATTCTGGAAGCCTTTCAAACCTAACCCATAGTAAAACAACAGGGCTTTCAGCATTCTTATTGAAATCAGGCCCCCATTTCAAGAGCCTCATGTTCTTTCCATCCACTGCCCACACACCTCTTGACCATAGAACACTAACGTCTTCCTTAAGGCAGAATTCAATTAAAACATGGTGTGAGTCTATAGAAACAAAACATGTTCATTTGTTATGTTTTTAATTTTATTTTTTCGATATGGAAAGATATAGAATCTAAGTGTTCAAAACTTAAATCTTATTCATGTGAAAAAACCTTATTAATTCTATTTTATTTTATTCAGATATCTTATACATTTAAATCAAATAATTATATTAAGATTTAATTTGATTTGATTTGATTTTATTTGATTTTATTTTAAAATATTTATTTTATTTCCTGTATTATAATTTAAGGTTTTGAGAAGCTCTTTTATAAAGCCTTACATTAGGGTTTTAAGTTTTTTATTTTAAGTTTTTGGAATAATATAATTTTTATCTCTGAAAAATTCACTCTTTGTTTCCTTTGTATTAGGGTTGCATCATATTACCCTTGAATTAAGGATTCATCTATCGTTGCTTCTTCTTCTGTTTCCGTCGCGTCATCAGTTTGGTTTCAGAGCCTCAGTTCCTGCTACGGGCAAGCATGTTTCTGAATCTTGATTTCATCTGATTCTCTCTCTAAATGAGAGAACAACATACGGCCATGAAGATCTCAAAGATCGTTTGGTATGCGGGAGACACACTAGGCGTTTCAATGACGATCATATTGACCGGTTACTGAAGGAGTTTAAATTAGCTACCTGTCTCAACTGCACATGGGGATATTGTCTTCAGGCTATGAAAAGGTTTTCGAAACTATTGTTTTCCTTCAACTGGATGGCTTCAATGTTACTTTGAATAAGGAACACTCGAGTAGATTTTATCTTATTCTGATAACGTCAACAATTATAATTCTCAATATAACGATTGAATACAACTAAGAGAGGATGATGTAGCCCTAAATCTACACAAATACAATTCGAGAAAGTCCAAACAAAAGCCTTATTAATTTTATTTTATTTTATTTTATTCAAATATATTATGTATTTAAATCAAATCTAATTATATTAAGATTTGATTTGATTTTACTTTATTTATTTTAAAATATTTATTCTATTTCCTTGTATTATAATTTAGAGTTTTTAGGGTTTTGAGAAGCTTTTATATAAAGTCTAATATATATAAAGCTTTATATGCCTTATTTTAAGTATAAAGTCTAATATATATAAAGCTTTATATGCCTTATTTTAAGTTTTTGGAATAATTTATTTTTTTTATCTCTGAAAACTTCAATCTTTCTTACCCTTAGATTAGGGTTTCATCATGTTACTCTTGAATTAGGGTTTTAGGGTTTTATCTATCGTTGATTCTTCTTCTATTTTCGCCGCTTCATCAGCGGTCATATAATTATAATAATTTCAAAAAATTGTGTATTTTATACTATTATATTGCTTACTCTATAAAAATTATTATTTTTAATTTTATGTTTTTTAGTATTTAATTTATTTATTACATTTATTGGTTTGCGCAATTACTAAGCAATTTTGAAATATTTTTTATTTTTAAAAAATGGGTTTTTAATTATAAAACTTAATCTATATGGTTTTTATGGAAATAAATGAATTTATTAAAGAATGGTATAATTTTTTGAATTATGTTGAAATTTTTAAAAAAAATTAAAACCAACTTTATTTTTAGTCCAAAAATTGAGCTATCAAGACATCCAACTAAACTAAATGATAGTCTAGAATATTAAATTCTCTAAATAATTCTTTAAAATATTAGATTCCAAATTCATTTACTAAATATTTAGGAAATCGCATTTAATTCTATGTTGGGTCGAATAAATATATGGATATACTGACCCCCTTTAGCTAGAGGGAAAGAAAAAGCACCGTGCTTCTGTTCATAATTTGAACGATTACCCGATCTAATGAAGTGTTAAAAAGAAATTAAAGAAAAAGCAACGTGCTTCTATTCATAATTTGAACGATTACCCGATCTAATGAAGTGTTAAAAAGAAATTAGTGCCAAATGCGGGAAGGGCTTTTCTCACAAGTGGATTATCCATTTTATTTAGAGGAGTCCTAATTATTTATTTTTCTCTATTCCTAGATATTTGTATTAGGGATTAGAGATGAATGTGTAGAAGAAGCGGTATATTGATGAAGAAAAAATCTATATTTTTTATAAAAAAAATCAAAAGAGCGATTAGTCTGAAAAAATAAAGGATTTATTGTCATTTTATTTTCTTATCCTATAACGAATAGAAAGTAATTAGATAAAAAAAATCAAGAGAGAATTTTGATAACTTGAATTTGATTATATTTTAACCTTTCATGAAAATTTTGAATGAATATCTTGCAAATTACTGACATATTAAAATTAAAATGCTACGAATTAGCTCTAGTTTAAGAGGACATGAGACACAGAACCAAACAACATGAGATACAGAACCAAGCATGCAGAGGCGGATCTAAGGGGTGGCCATGTATGCCATATACCACCCTAAATTCTAAAAATAAGTTTAGTATAGTGGTAAGAGTGTTCAATTTTTAACCTTGAGGTCTAGAGTTCAAACCTTGGACCATCAAATACAAAATGCACAGCAGCCCTAAATCTACACAAATACAAAATGCCCACGCAACAGCCTCCTCTACCCTCTCCTCCTCAATCAAAATCATATATTTTATTTTACAAACATAAAAGACGCAGATTTTACCCCCAACTAAACACACAAATACAAAACCCTAAATCTACACAAATACAAAATGCACAGCAGCCCTAAATCTACACAAATACAAAATGCACAACAACCCTATTTTGTCTCATCTACACAAATACAAAATGCACAACAGCCCTCTTTTGTCTATTTGCTCAAACACAACATCCTCCTCTACCCTCTCCTCCTCAATCAAAATCACATATTTTATTTTACAAACATAAAAGACGCAGCACTGTGGAATCCACTTCTCTCTTTCTCTCTCCTCAAATGCAACAGTCTCCTCTACCATCTCCTACTCAATCAAAATCATATATTTTCTCTTACAAACATAAAAAAACACAGCACTAAAGTAATGGAATCCTTTGATTTTAGGTATGTCAATGTGCTTTTAGTATTTTCTACTATGTTAAGAAATCAATTTGAGAATCGGGTATGTTAATTTGCTATTAATATTTCCTACGAAGTATGTTAAGAAATCAATTTGAGAATTAGTGGAATGCTTTGATTTATAAAGAGAATTTCAGGTTTTGAAATCAATTTCAAGAATAATTGTTTTTTACATGTCATAGATTGGGTAATGTAAGAGTTCAATGATCGATTTACACCCGAAAATGTTGAGTTGTTGAATTGTGCGGCATGTTTAAATCCTTGTTCTTCATTTCAAGATTCTGACACTAACTCACTTGTGAGGTTGGCAAGATTATACCTAAATGACTTTGTGGATGTTAGTGACAAAGAGTTGTCTAGCCAACTTGAGACTTATATTGAGTGTGTGAAGATGGACGATAATTTTTCTGATTTGAAGAGTATCTCGGATCTATGTAGGACTCTTGTGAATACAAAAAGCACAAAATTTTTGGATTTGTGTACAAGCTTTTAAAGGTAGCTTTGTCATTACCGGTGGCCACCGCAAGTGTTGGGCGAGTATTTTCTAGTATGAAATATGTGAAGAATGAGTTGAGAAATCGAATGTCCAATCCATGGCTTAATGATAGCTTAGTGACATTTGTGCTTAATGATAGCTTAGTGACATTTGTGGAGAAAGAAATGTTTGCTACAATCGATGATCGAGATATTATCAATATTATCAAGCGCTTTCAAGGCATGAGTAAGAGAAGAATGCAATTACGTTTAGACTAGAAATAGATTTTCATTTTTAGTTCTAATAGTATATTAATGTATTTTGATTATATATTACTCAGACTTTTTTTAGTTCAATGATATTTTTGGCACACCATAAATTCTAATCCTGGATCCGCCCCTGCAAGCATGAGACACTTCTCTTGGAGACACAGAACCAAACAACATGAGATACAGAACCAAGCATGAGACACTTCTCTTGGTTCTGTGTTTCGTGACGCTAAATTCGGATATTCCATATCTACTCTTTTATTTTTCTTACCAACTTGGCAACTTAGTTCACAGTTTACACTCCAAAAATACATTTTTGAGTCGAGAATTGTAATCCTTTTCTTCTAAACAACTCAAAAATACATTTTATAACTAATACAATATATTATGTTTATGTATAAATTGAAAAATATATGCTAATTTTGATGAAACGAATTGAAAGATTAATTTTAATAAAAAATAAGTTTAAAATACATAACAAAAATAAATATTTAAAATAAATAAAAACTTTACAAATAATTGTATTATATGATAGTTTAAGAACCATAACTATATTTTAGTCAATAATAAACATGATTCCGTTAAATCTGTTCGAGTCTAAATTTGTTTATTCTCCCATAATATTTTAATTTATTTATTTACTATATAAAATTTTGATTTATGAAACACTTGTGATTAAGATTAAATAGGTAATAAATAACAAAAGTACTTTTATTTTAATAAAAATACATATATCTATAGACATACATCTTTTTTGGATGGTAAACTTTGGTAAGTTACTTAAATTGATAATGGGTATCAAAAACGTTATTGGCATATATTTTTATTCAACGGTAGTTTTGTTGTGCTCTATATTTCTAATAATTCATGGATGATCACGGATTTAGACAAACACAAGTGATCATAAATAAAAAAAATATATGTAGAGTTTTCAATTCATGTTTTATTTAAAACATTTTTTAAAACTAAAATTAATTGTCCAAATGACTTATTATGTTCATGTATTTTCATTATTTAATTATTTTGTTTATTTAAAATTAACATGAAAGTAAGCACACACAATTAGATTTTATTGATCTAATCGTAATGTATAATGCATTTATGAAAACATTTGAATATAAGGTTTAGTTTAGTTACTATTTTTCTTATACATATCTAATGGTAGACAAAAAAAAGCTACTTAGTGTATAATATAATTTAAAAATAATTTATTTATATTTTTTAATCTTTTATGGATTTGTATACGGAATCGAAATTATAATTAAATTCGTTACTATATACAATAATTAGATTCTCTATAAATATGGTTGAATTTAATCGGTGGATTATTCGCAAAATATTTTTACATGTTATAATTGTTCATCGCAACCCTCGTTGTTGTAATCGTCTTTCACTAGCGCGTGTAGCTAACGAGTTTGTCTCTATAATAAGAACCATGTATTTACGGCCCAACATCATATATAACAGGAATTGCAACGCATAAAGTTCTGTTTGATCTACAGTAGTTGTTATAGGTTGCTTCAAGCTTCCGAAGCTCTTATACAAATCTGCAAAACCATTCAGTGATTATCAAATCTTTTCGTACCTCACATAATCTAAGAACAAGTGAATAACCGTCTTCGGGGCATTAAAATATTCACCGTAAAAGATAGACACTGTTACATCTCGCCTCACCAAATTAAATGTCGTCGGGAGCCTATTACTTATGGCACGCCATAATAGTTCTTGAACTTTTTGTGGACATTTGAGCGCCCAACTCGTTTATTACTTAAAGACTACCTCCCCATTCTATGGGATCAGCGAATTATAAGTTTATTTTACCGAAATTATTCCCGATGACTTTAGTTTCTACTTACATAGCTCTCGTATCACAATACTCGACTATACTCACCTCATTGACCAACACATACCATCATTCCATGATGTTTTTACAGATTTTTGAATCCGTCGACTTCATTACACGATCCAATAACCCTTTTTAATATATTTTTGTTTGAAAACCCTCACCTATAATTCAGTGTCAATTTGTAGGATCATTCATCCGAGTTTAGACAAGAACGATTTATTAAACATTGTTGTACCCCTAAAGCGTACCCCCTCTTTTTTGGTTTACACATCTTATCCAATAGCATCCAATAAATCTTCGTACCGTCCTCGAAAGAACCAAAAATGAAACCTTTAATAATCCTATTGATTTTATGAAGCACATGCACTGATAACTTCATTTTATGCATAATATAAAAAGATGAGGCTCATAACGATTGTGATAGAATTATCTGATGCGCTATAAAGAGATTATGCATTTGCCACTTTATTAAATTTCTCCCTCATATTTATAGTAATATGTCTACAAAACACCATTGGGAGACCACTTGAAGAAATCAGTGTACCCTGACACATCTCTAAGAAACCACTATGTTGATTCTTTTATGCCAAATTCTTTTTGTGACTATGTTGGAAATTCCTGAATAATACTATTATTAAATTCGCATTATTCACTCATTATCCTGATTCATCTTAAAAGAAATGTGATATTTTTAATGAAGTCGACTTGTTCCTTCAAAGCTTTTACAAACAACATTAAATCATATTAAAAAAATAGTTCTTGCTTGTGGAGGCAAATAGATCTTAAAAAAATACGCGAGAGACCAATGGACCTTGCCTATGGAAGCATAGGGACTTCATTTACCATTACTATATAAAATCTGGATGAGAAGATATAATCATTCCGTACACATGAAAAAAAAATGTAAGGAACCAAATGATCTATTTGCATAATACCACATTAAGGCATGAAAGGATCAAACGATTTTTCATTCTACATAATTTATATTGAATTGAACATCATAGCTGATAAGGTTATATTCCGTATATAATATCCAGACAATAATAAAATACATATGTAATTTTATTAGATGTAATATTATTACATATTTAATATTTAAACTATATAACGGGTAAAAATAAAGAAGGAAAGATAAAATGTTTTGTAAAACTTATATAAAAAGAAGTTGAGTTTGAGAGGTAAATGTATTAGATTTTAGACAGTTATATTATTATATTAGTTTTCCTTCTTTTCTTAGTTCCTATCTAGACGATTTATGTATTTAAATAGATTTTAGACAGTTATACAGGTTCTTTAATGGCATTTTTATCTTACCTGTTGTGTTGTTGAAGATGATAGTTGAAGTTTACTGTTGCATGTTACTGTATACCGTGTCTCGCGTTGCTGTGTGTGATTGTATTGTACGTGAGTTCTATCCAAAAGCATCCTTCAACTCGCGCGACGTTGTTTTTTTTAATTGAATTTAAATATGAAACGATATAGGTTTGCCAGTGGAGGAGCTAATCGAAGTGTATAGTATTGCACGTATCGCGTGACTCAAATCGGTTATTTATAACGTGAGTCACCTAGAAGGTAAATAGAATATATGTTGCGCCATTGCATATCGTATTATATTATTACTTTTTATCTAACGTGATTCATATAATTAGACACGCGCGAGTTACAGTACGTACGACAACGCGAGTCACCCTAGCAGTTAACTTCACAAGTCACGCTTGGACTAACGCGATTTAGGGAAGCTCCATCACCTAGCCTAATTCTCTTTATCATTTGGAGCGTACTAGATGTCTAAGCAAAAAGTTTGAAATTTTAAATATTTGAAGCAGACCTCAATTGTTCCTTTTAGCGCGTTTGAAAACTTTGAATCTATTGAAAAATATATTGAAGGTAGATGAGATGATCTGGTTAAGGGTTGTTACACTATTTCCTACTCCTGTGGCGGTAAAAATTACTGCTTGTTTACTAACGAGACTGATTTCATTGGTTTAACTGTTTATCTCGATGTGGAGCGTCTGAAATGCGTTAGCTTCTTTATAGAACAACGAGTAGTTGAAACAGATGCGCATGACATTGGTAAACAGCCTACCGTAAGCTTTGTAGAACCCTGTGATGATCATTTACTAAGTGGGGAGAGTAGTAATGGTTTAATCAGTTCCCAACATAAAAAATACATCTTGCCACTACGGGTTGGGTTGATGCTATCACAAGACTTGTTCAGACATTCGTTGATGGTGCCTCCGGTTTAAGGTTATCTTTATTCCGATATGCTTTAGAGCTAGGTTTTACTTTCAAGTATATGCATAATATATCCACTAAGATCACTGCTTACTGTGTCAACAAAAATTCAGGTTGCAAATGGCGACTGTATGCATCAATAGATTCTAGCACTGGTTTCATGATGATCAAGCGCTTTGCCAACACCCATTCATGTAGCCTGGTATTTTCCAAGAAAAAAAGTAGGCATTTGACGTCTGATTTAATCGCGGATGAAATACATGAATCAATTAGGACAAGTCATTCTTTAACAGCAAAAACTATTTAGTCTTTTATCAAACAAGACTATGGTTTAGATATTTCCTACCGTTTATCATGGAATGGGTAGAGAAGGCAATGAGGGAAGTTTTTAGAGACAGTAATACTTCGTTTGGAATGCGTCAGTCTATTTTCGAACCACAATTCAAATTTTGAATTTTTAATAGTTAACCTAGCCTGATATTTTGAATAGTTGTAATGAACCTATACCTTTTTTCAAAAGAAACCATTTTCAATCAATCTCGTTGTTTAAACTAGTTCCCGAAATCACAAAAGAGGCAAGCTTGTATCAATTTTTGTTCTGTTTTTCACGAGTAGAAGGTTGGTTTTGTCCCTTGTTTTGTCCAACTTTGTTAGTTTCTGTTTTTTGTTAGTTCCTGGGTTTTTTTAGTTTTCAAAGATTTGAAGTTTATTCTGTTTACATTAAAGTCTTGTTTAGGTTCTATGGAACTAGAAACCAGTTTTTTTAAGTTTTTTCATAGTCGAGATTTGTTACAGGTTCTCTAATGGTGTTTTTATCTTACATGTTGTGTTGTTGAAGACGATAGTTGAAGTTTACTGTTGCATGTTACCGTATACCGTGTCTCGTGTTGTTGTGTGTGATTGTATTTTACGCGAGTTCTATCCAAAAGCATCTTTCAACTCGCGCGACGTTGTTTTTTTAATTAAATTTAAATATGAAGCGATATAGGTTTGCCACTGGATGAGCTAATCGAAGTTATATTATTGCACGTATCGCGCGACTCAAATCGGTTATTTACTACGCGAGTCACTTAGAAGGTAAATTGAATATATATCGCGCCATTGTATATCGTATTATATTATTACTTTTTATCTAACGCGATTCATATAATTGGACACGCGCGAGTTACAGTACGTATGACAACGCGAGTCACCCTAGCAGTTAAATTCATAAGTCATGCTTAGACTGACGCGATTTAGGGTAGCTCCATCACCTAGCATAATTCTCTTTATCATTTACAGCGTACTAGATGTCTAAGCAAAAATTTTGTATTTTTAAATATTTGAAGCAGACCTCAATCGTTCCTTTTAGTGCGTTTGAAAACTTTGAATCTGTTGAAAAATATATTAAAGGTAGATGGGATGATCTGGTTAAGGGTTGCTACACTATTTCCTACTCCTGTGGCGGTGAAAATTAATGCTTGTTTACTAACGAGACTGATTTCATTGGTTTAACTGTTTATCTCGATGTGGATCATCTGAAAAGCGTTAGCTTCTTTATAGAACAACGAGTAGTTGAAACAGATGCGCATGATATTGGTAAACAGCCTACCGTAAGCTTTGTAGAACCCTGTGATGATCATTTACTAAGCGGGGAGAGTAGTAATAGTTTAATCGGTTCCCAACATAAAAAAGACATCTTGCCACTACAGGTTGGGTTGATGATATCACAAGAGTTGGTCAGACATTCGTTGATGGTGCCTCCGGTTTAAGGTTATCTTTATCTCGATATGCTTTAGAGCTAGGTTTTGCTTTCAAGTATATGCATAATACATCCACTAAGATCACTGCTTACTATGTCAAAAAAAATTCAGGTTGCAAATGGCGATTGTATGTATCAATAAATTCTAGCACTGGTTTCATGATGATCAAGCGCTTTGCCAACACCCATTCACGTATCCTGGTATTTTCCAAGAAAAAAGTAGGTATTTGACGTCTAATTTAATTGCAGATGAAATATATGAATCAATTAGGACAAGTCATTCTTTAACAGCAAAAACTATTCAGTATTCTGTGAAACTAGACTATAGTTTAGATATTTCCTACCGTTTATCGTGGAATGCGTTAGAGAAGGCGAGGGGGGAAGTTTTTGGAGACAGTAATACTTCGTTTGGGTTACTGAATGCATATTTTAGAAGATGAAAAAGTTGAGATATTACTACCGATTGTCATTTGGAGGTTGGTTTTGGGAATGCCTTCAGGAGGTGTTTTATGGCTTTCAGATCATGCATGCAAGGCTTGCACTCATGTCGACCATTGCTGTACGTGGACGGTACCCATTTGAACGGCAAGCATGGTGGTGTCTTGCTGTCTGCAGTGGCCAACGATGGCAATAACGGTGTGTTTCTGACCTTCTTTTAAATGTAGATCTATATGCGTGGTAATAAGATAGAGTAATTCGTATTTCAGAATCCCGCTAAATAGCTCACATATAGCGCAATTTGGCCTCACCCATTGTTAATGGTTCGTGATGTGTCGACTTTACCATCCTAAGCAGTCGCGTGATGCTTAGTTTGATTAAAGGTACACACAATGTGATACATTATATATTATATGAAACATCACGTGAGATAGTTATTGGATGACGACGCTAGTCACGTTGCACTTTCACAAGACGCACGAGATAGTATTTTGATATGACGCTAGATACGTTATTTATTATATGAAACATCACGCGAGATAGTAAATGCATCATATCAATCGCGCCTTAATCAATTCGTATATCCTTATATTATAGACTCCCTAAACCTATTTTCATATTGCAGGCATTTTTCCAGTTGCTTTTGGTATTTTCGGTGGTGAAGATTCTGATAACTAGAAGTGGTTTATGGAATGTCTTAAACCTCGTTTGTTAAACCGTCAAATAACTTTTATTTCCAACAGACATTCTGGTATTATTAATGATGTTTCCATTGTTTACCCAAACTGCTTTCATGCTTACTGTATATATCATCTGCTTAATAATTTGAAGACATCTCTTGACTGCACCAACCGCGAGTTTAAGAAGAAAATATTTAAGCGATTCAAAAGTTGTGCTTATGCTCCAACAATTGAATTTTTTAATGGGAGACTTTCCAAGTTTTTAAGTAAAGCTGCTAAAAATGTTAAGGCTTTCATCGAGAATTTACCATCCGATAAGTACACCTAACCATTCGTGATTGACAAACGTTACGGGGCGATGGTATCATCTGCTGCCGAATCCTTTAATAATCAGATTAAAAAGTTTTGCAATCTACCGATTGTTGAAATAATAGACAAGATAAAAGTTATGCTAATGACTCATATTTCTAAACGTTATTCAGAAGGGCTAAGCTGGAACAGTTTTTTAAACCCCGAATATGAGAAGTAGTTGAAGGAGAATGTTCAAACGGGTCGAACCTGGGTGGTATCTAAGTCATCTGCAGGTTCATTCGAAGTTTATTCAGACCCAGTTATGGTTGTCAACATACTTGATTTTAAGTGTTCATGTGGTTCATGGCAGCAAGAGTGTTTTCCATCTGCTCACTCATTGGCTGCAATAACATCCGTGAACGAAGATCCTATGACGTTGGTAGAACCATTCTACACTATAAGTAATTATAGATCGACCTATTCGTTTAGCATACCAGAAATAACCGACTATAGTGAAAGTTCGTCATCTAAGAATCCGAAAGACCTGTTGTTCTACCTCATAATGTAAAAAGGCAAGCTGGAAGGCTAATGAAGAAGAGGATTCCATCTAGAGGAGAAGTATCATCTGCCCACTTGCGTTGTGGCCGTTGCTTTAAATTTGGACACAACCGAAAGACATGTGATATGACAGTATGAGCTCCCCGTCGAAAGCTTAGTTTGTTTACATATTTATTATTTAGTATGTATTAACTTGATTCCACTTGTTCAGTATATATCTCATGGTATTCGCCCAAAAAATTTCAGTTGATACCCTTTAATGGCATATAAGTTTTCATTTGTTATCGTAGATTACTTGAAGTTTGGTTGAATCACGCTAGACGTTAGTGTAATGTAACGCTAGACAGTTATAAGTTTCGTATGTAGCGCGATATGTTTGCATAAGACCACGCGAGAGGAGGTGTTACTAGAGTCCAGCGCGCGAGTTGTTATGGGATAATGACACTATTCATTTAAACTTTCACTCGAAGCGTGAGATATTATTGAGATATGACGCTAGACGTGATAACTTGTTGCAAATCATGCTCGAATAACGTGCACTACGCTAGACCTAGCTATTATATGACGCTAGATGTGGATATGGTATTCGCCAAAACTCTTTCAGTTGATCCCTTTACTATCATAGAAGCTTTCATCTAAGATGGTAGACTAGTTGAAGTTTGTGTATATCACGTGGGACGTTATTGTGCCCTAATGCTATACGTGACTAATATAAGATGATAGTCACATTGCAGTTTCACAAGATGCACGAGCTATTATTTAGATATGACGCTAGACGTGGCTATTATAAGATGCTAGATGTGAATATGCTATTCCCCAAAACTCTTTCAGTTGATACCCTTTAATGTCATACAAGGTTTCATCTTATATGGTAGACTAGTTAAAGTGGGGCTAATTCAGGCGAGACTTTATTATTCCGTTATGCTATACGCGTTGTAGTTTCTTACGCAGTGCGAGATGTGAGTATCAAACGACGCTAGATTACTTGGGACTGGATTACTTCGCGCGAGTTTCTCATGTATCATGGCACTACTCGTGTTACACTTGCCCATGTTTCGCGAGATGGTATATAGCTATGTGGCTAGCATTACGTGCACTACGCTAGACTTAACCATGAAACAACGCGAGCTGTGACTGTGCTACGACGCTAGGCACTATCCTGTAGTTGCAGCCAACTTAGATGTTCGTCTTCTATGATGCGACATTAGTTGCACTTCTTCTCTAACGCGATTCATTAAGGATACATACTGCATGCCAAGTCACCTTATTCATCTCTACTATTTTTATATGTTAATTATTTTTACAAGCCCTCAGCGCGAATCATGTAGGATTTACAACGCGTGACGAATGAATTTACTATACATCTTTACTGTATTATGTTTTTCAATTGGAGGGTGTCAAATACGCCATCAAACAATCAAAACAGAGACTCGGATCCATTGGTAATTTTAACATCGCAATAGGAAATAAGAAAGACAATTTAAATACATATGGATAACAGAGGGCCTACCCATGCCCATATATTAAACCCTAATAAAAAACAACCAAATGACAAAGGGTTTACAATTAGAAGCACAAAAAACGGTTGCAGTTTGAAACAACACAAGCATATTCTAATAATCTGAAGAGTTACCCTCCTCAGATGTGTCCTCCTCATCGTCCATGTCCTCGTCTATCTCTTCATCCTCCTCCTCTTCATTTTCCTCCTCTTCATCCTTGTCTCTGGTTTCCTCCTCCCTAGTAAAAATCGTCGGATGAGTCATTCGAAGACTTCCTAGGAGTTATCTTCCTCTTGCCCGTCTTCGTCTTCTTGTTCTTCAGTATCCTTCATTGTTTAGGATACCAGTCCATGTCGGAATCCTCGTCCGGCCACGACAGAGAGTACTCAGAGTCGTACTGAGTCGTCGGTGAAAGGGATGGAGTGAAAGGATTCGACTCAACGTTGGAAGAGTACTCGGTGGTAGTCTCCCACTTGTAGTTGTAGTCCGAGTGCCGAGAACTCACGTCAAAAAATATACCTTGAACCGTGATTGCCGTAGGATTCGTCTGAACCGCTCATCGTCAATTTTTGCTTTGCTATGGAATATAAACAGTTTTTAGAATTTCAATAGTTTGATGGATAACCATGCAAGCAAACGCGAGACGCCTATTTATATAATTTCAAATACAACGTGTACCCTAATGAGCATTTAATGTACATACAATGAGTGCTTTATCTACCCTAGTCACATCCTTCATTATTAAACCCAATGCAATTAGTGAAAAGACATCCCATTGTCTTTTCACTAGCCATTAATTATGACGCGATTTAAATTTGAATCACGACAACCAACGCGTACTACTACCTAAGTATTATACATCTCTCCTCTTATTGATTAATTCTAATTATTAACTTTTCAAATTTTATTATTTTTTAATTTACGATTAACTAAATAATACATAGTGACGTGCATTATAAACAAGTGAATATTTGAACTTGGTTAGATAAATCATGTTACTCGGTCGATTTTTTAAGTTAAATTAAATATTCAAAAATGTGTCCATTACCCATGAAATAGAATGCGACATGGTTAGTTCGTTCGATTTGTACAATGCTAGATAGATGACAAATAAAACATCCACGCGAGATGGATGAAGATAATACGATACGTTAAGTTCAAATCATGCTAGATAGGTGATAATTGACATGACATATGACGCTAGATTACCATATCATATGACGCTAGATGTGCATGTCTTATGACGCTAGATGTGACGTTAGAGTACATATCATACAACGCGAGAGGTTAGGTTCATAAGACGCTAAATAGATGATAATCTCCTATGACATATAACGATAGCTTAACGTAACAAATAACGCTAGATGGGCACATCTTATGACGTGAGATATGCACGTGATATGACGCTAGATGTAACCGTAATATGAAACTGAATGTGCACGTGGTATCACGCTAGATGTAACTATAAATAAGACGCTACATTAGCCCGTATTATTGCGCTAGATATGCACGTCTTATGACGCTAGATGTGCACGTACTATGACGCTAGATGTAACCATTGTATGACGCTAGATTAGCCCCTACTCTTACACTACCTTCACACGTATTAAGACGGTAGATGTAACCGTAATATGACGCTATATTAGCCCTTACTATGACGCTATATGGAAGCGTAATATGACGTGCACAACGTCTTCCCTTATGGCTGATAAACATTGAGGGAATCACGAATTGTAACCATTTGTTGAAAATTACAGTAACCAAAAAGTCATACATTCATAACGGTACCAAATATAGTCCATTACATCCAATTTAAAGACTACTCTATTCTTGGAATAAAGTTACAATTTTGATGTCGTGAAAAATAAAGCCTTAATTAGAAAACGACGGTTATCATCTAACCGGTGAACAATTAACAATGGTATCTTCTCTCTGTGCGATCGATTCCTTTAGATACATAATCATATCTCTTGATATCCAATCATTATCTTCCCACTTCCATAAGTTTGCTGCCTCTAAGCGCAAAGCTAGACAAAGATCAGAAACACGTAGCAAAGGTTCATATTTCAGTTTGTTGTACCTCGCTGCGATGCTTTCTTGTGTGCGAACGTGGGGGCCGACAATTCCAAGCCTCCCATAGTCAAAGTACATCATGCATAACACTTGATCGAAAAAAACGCCGGCCGCTTCATCCGAGCTTGTTCTCTTCACGTACTTCACAGCTTGAAGCAAGTGTTGGTCTTCATCGACGCACCAACTCATAATTATTTCCTATTTGGAGTGTTTCAATTGTTTAAGTGTATAATATATGTAGTTTTGTGGAGGTATATATAAGGTCGAAATAATAGGTGGGTAACTAGGCGGGTAATATTTTGTAGGTTAGTGTTTGGCGGGACAATATCAATGACCAAATCATTTTTTGCGGGAGTTTAATATATTGTTCATCACACGTATTAACTATTGGGCTAGCATTCGTAAATCGCGCCATAAAACATTGATGTGTTACATCCGTAACCCGCGTGATAGTCAGACAAACATTCACATAGTATCTCGCGTGATAATGTAGCATCATAGAAACTGTTGCGCGATTCGTATACGACATACAATGCAAGTTTACTTATATCTGTGGCGCGAGTTATGTACAACACAAAGTGATAGTTTATTCACTACGCTTGCGCAAGTCACATCCAACATACAGTGCTAGTTTGCTTACAAATGTCTCGCGCCACACATACTCCATAAAGTGTTAGCTAATTTACAAGTATGTCGCGAGTTACATACAACATACAACGCGTCTTAACTAACACACAACACGTGTTTCACAAAAACTCTCACGCGAGTTACACAAAACATAACATGCTAGTTATGTAAAATCTAAAGCGCGAGTCACGTCCAACATACTGTCCTACTAAACATATAATTTGGTGCGAGCCACGTACAAAATACAGTGCTAGACATCCGAGGCGCTTAAATTAGTGTTCTTATCATTCAGGAAGTGGTTGAAGATTTCTGCGCGTGCTTTAGCTGACATACACTTGCTATATTCCTTTCCTACAAACCTGTGTTGGATAATGTCTTTCACATACTGAAAGACGAACACTCAACAGTTAAGCGAATCTTTATCTTGTTGTGGAATTTCTCTAGCTGCTCTAACTTTGTATCCATTCTTCACACGTGGTATGTATCTCTTCTTCATACAATAGTTCAGCATGTCAAATGAGAAAAATGTTAGTTTATATTTTTAAAGTTAAATGTGTACTCGTAATGTTGCGAATCACATTACAGTAGGACGCGAGTTCCATCCTTTTACACGTGATTCACACACACACGCACACACACTGACGCGAGACGTATGCAATGCCCATTACAGTGCGATTCACCATCCCACGTGATAGATTAGTTGCCTGCAAAGAATGAACATACATCCTCATACAATAAGGTTTCATACTACTTACCAAGGCGTCGACCATTTTCCTAGTATCGTTCGGAGTGAATTTGCTAAAAGGGGCCAAAGGATTGTAGTTTTTGGCCGAACCATTCTCCATGTATATTACCAACAACGTCCAGTGGTTAGTACATTTTTCATTTATGGTGCATACCGGAATGAATGCGATACATGTGTCTTTCGCATTTTCAAATACTGCGTCAATAACGTTTGTGACATCTGCTTTTTTGGCTAGTAATGCCTGTAATAGAACGAGTGTACACCATAACAATATCAGACTTCTTGTTCACTTTAAATGGCTATTTATTAATTAGATACTAACCGTTGCGATACCTGAAATATAAATAGCTTTATATCTACAATTGTACTCGTCATCGAGCCTTTTAAAAGCTACAGTACAGTTTGAATCTTGAAGCAGCTTACATATCCAGGCCTCGATGATCTACAGCACGTAAAAAACATAGCTATATCTAGAGTAGTTGTCAATTATTTGTGTTATATCAAGTTTCTAAACTTTACCTTGAAATCTAGCTCCCCTTCGTATGCTACGACCATTAGCTATGTCACACTAACACTTAGCCGATATGTAAATTCTTGTTCTGGCAAATACCATACTTCAGAGTCTAGTTGATCTTCGTTTTCTTGTATTCGAACAACCTTGCAGTATTGACTAACGTCTATTAACTTCGTAGTTGTTGTTTATGTTTCCCAAGTTTGTTCAATAGTTCCCGCCTGTTACGACTGTGTAAGTAAATCCCAATTTGGATTTATATTATCTACTAACCGTAAAACGAAATAAATCTGGTTAAATAACCATCACCAAGTTACAACTCAGTATATGACTGTTAGCATAGTTTAGAACTTACCATTGTAGGTGCATCTCGTAACAGACGTTTCGACGCACTAATGCCACCCGACTTTTCTCCACTCCAGTGTATAGTCGCTGCCTTATCAACTTTGTCAAAAAATGATTGTTTACACAATAGGAATGCATCATCGAGGTTTGGAAGATTAAAACAATCTGCTTCCACTTCCACTGCTGGTTCTAGTTGTTCTCTTATCTCAGGTTGTGTTAGTACTTCCACCTTTGCTTTGTGTTGCATTTCCAACTTCGTTTGCGACTCATTTGTTGATTTTTTCGCAGCTCCCAATTCCACTCAGGTTTTAGTTTTGGGTTTTTGAGTAATAGTTTGTGCGCATGGAACTATTCCTTTCTGTAACCTTCTTTTTTTCACATGACATACCTAGGAAAATATAACCAACAGTGCGTGTTATAGTATCAAGGGACGCGAGAAATGTTTCATATGGCATACTACACGAGTTACGCAAAATATGATGGGTCACATCGCGTGATACGAAACAAACATTAGTCTTGGTAGACTATCATGATGCGCGAGTTACGCTTTGATGGTAAGACGTAATAAACTTTAACATCACGCGATTTAGGCAAATAGAAATCGCCCAATCGCGATTCACACCACACGATTGATGTCGCTGCATAAATGACATACAAAGCTAGATAAATTGCAGTGAACTCATATAATTTTGCTCCAACAACGCGAGTTATACATTACATATTTCACTTACGCGACTTGGAAGACCCTGGGGTTCCTTTAGAGAACAAATATTACTTGGCCTGCTTGGTTTCAGCTGGGGTTTTGATCTTATAATATGAAGCGATATAAAAAGGAAATTTGGTATAACATTCTACTTGCTTACTGCGAGTTAAGAAGATGCCAAGTTTTGAAACTGCAACAATAATCACATAATATCTATAACATAAGATTTGCGGAACTTGAAAATTTAAAAACATTCCTTATTGTATTAAACAACCGTTAAAACCCCTTATTTAAATCCAAAGTTTGAAAAACAACGGCGTGGCCAAATTAAAATAATATAAAATTTAAGATAGCTATAAGAAGTTGAATCTTAATAATTTAAGATCCACTTACATCTTAATGTCCTTGCTCAATGGCCGTCAGTACGCTACGAGGAGTTTCATATGGCCCAGTTCTATTCATTTCTATCCCACTTGTTTGCTCACCAATATTTGCAATTGCCAAATCTGCCTCTCTTCCTTTTGAATCAACATCACCACAAACTTTATCAACTGCAGCCTCTGCGCGATTTGTTCTTCCGCAGTCTCATTCGTACTCCCCTTTTCTAAAACATCTGCCTATAACTCTTGTTCAGTTTCAGCTACGACCTCAAGAGGTTCTGCTTCTATTGGTATTGGTTCATGTGCTGCTGCCATAATAGCATGTTGCACTGCTTGGTCTTGAAGCTCTTAAGCAGTTTCAGAGGTTACATTAAGAGTTTCAAGTTCAATGGGTTTTGACTCATGTTGCTCAGCTTGGTCTTCAAACTCTTTTGCAGTTTCAGCTACAACAACATTCGGTTCTTTTTCTATGGGTACAATACCAATGGCCGCGACAAGCCTGCATTTGTCAACTCCCAAAACATACAAAGTTTTTTCATTTACCTGCCCCTCCCCCGATGTCTTAGTAACATCATTTGGTCCTTCAGCAGCTCCAGATGCATTATTCTCCTCATCTGTTTCACCTCCATCTTCTACCCCCTCGTGTGTGTCTTCTTCATTGTCGTCAAGTGTAGAACCCTCTATAACTTCTTCTTCTTTATCAGGTTTTTCTGTCCTTCTTCTAACTTTTTGAACCCATTTTTTCTTGATACATAAACAATTTTTTTAGGAACCTCATCCACTGTTACTGATATACCGACTCTTTTCACTAGTGACTCCTCTTCTACCGAACAGAAAGGTAGTACAAAAACCTTCTCTAGTACTTCATTAACCCCAGCTTCCTCATCATATTCGTTACCTTTATCAGCTTGTTCTTGAAACTTCAAAGTCAACAAAGCAACCTCCCTTTGGAGTTCTTCAATTTGTGGTGAAATTCAACAAGTATTAGGAAAAGTAATGAAAATGCATCATTAAACAACCTATTAAACGACTTACTTGTCGATTCTTTTGTGTAAGAGAAATCTTTAGCCTTTTGTTTTCTACGGAGTATCTGTATTTTCCACTGGTTCTCTTCTTAACAGATTTCATCCTCTTAAATAAATATTACAAGCGCTTGCCTTGTAAACTTCCATCCTCTTCGTCCGAGTATTTGAGCTGCCCTCTTTCTCGGGTGTATTTTTTTTTCCTGATCCATCCCCCCTGCAGCTGTTGCCCGTAACTCTCATCAACTCTCTGGTAATTAACTGTTCCAGATCCCTGTCCAATCTCTATCTTATTTGTTTCCCCTCCACTACAATACTTGGCCCGCTTCCCTCTTCTACTGATCATCGTATTTTTCCTTTTGCTTGTCAACTTCCTAACAGACCCTGCCCAGACTCTCTCGACCCGAAGGCCATTTCTTCAGCTTCCGTCAACTCGACCTCTCCATCCAACAACTGCAACATGCAACATTACCGTTTAAATGAACAACGCACACGAATGTATAAGACGTGTATTATTCGAATGAAGTATCACAATGATGCGAATCATGTGATGACTTAGTACTCCTCTCGCGACGCGAGTCATAACACCATTTGCAATTCGCGCGGGAGTCAATTAGTCCCTTCAATGCGATTGGATCACCACTAACAACATCTGACGCGATAAAGGCAGTGCAGACGTTGTTGTTGGTTTTTTACCAGTTCATACATCAAGCGCGAGTATCGTTCACGATACGCGCACATACATGTGATTGGTGGCGACTACATCTCGCGCGCTACAGATCTTAATATTAAATATATGTCGCGAATCATCACAAATGCCTGGCGCGAAACATCACTAATATTAAACATATTAAACAGCCATATATTACCTTATCATCTGCCAGTTTCCTCACCCTTTTAACAACCGCAATAGTTGACTTCTTGCACTCCAGCCCCCACCATTTATAGCACCTAGGTATCATGTTTGGCCTTACCAAATCTGCCCCTAGCGTGGTGTGCTCCATTATGAAGGGCTGCGAAAAAAGGCACACTCGTATCACTTTTATAAGAGAACAAAATAATAAACTAATAGTTCAATACACACCAGTAACACTGCTACACAACCGATGACGTGATCTGGTGTCCCTTTCTCCAAACAATTAACCATAGACTTCGTCAGCTTCTCAAAAATTGCTCCCGACCAATCATAGTCATTAATTTTGAGCATGTTTTCTACGTAGAAAACCATTGTCCAGCCCATGATATCTCCAGACACAGAGTAGAACAAGGATTATCAAAATCTTCGCAACGTCGGTTACTGATTCCTCACTTCCATTATTTGCTGTTATCTCTATTGCTTCCTGTATCAAAACAGACAATAGTTAATTAATTGTATGCCAAAACATCCCTAAGTCTAATAATCTCTTCTTCCTACCTTTATCATCGCATTTGAAACAACCTTTTGGTTTGACGGTCCACTTTTTCTCGCCCTTGGACGCAAGAAATATTTCTGCATCAGTGGAGACTCGTTCTCCGCACCATCTGTAAATCTTCCAGTGAAATCCCCTGCTCTGTTCATCGGCATTCCCTCCATTCCGTGTTTAAGACCAAAGATGGCTTTAACATCGTTTGTTGTCAGCTTAACCTGCTTCAAACCTATTCTAAAACACCATTTATTTACATAATATCTCTTTATAATCTCCTCTATAACTTTGTTAAACCTATTATTTGGCAGATTTTCGTTCCGTGTCGTTAATGAAGTTTTCAGAAAATTATAGAATGGTGTGTTCTTCGTAGCCTCGATATGCTCCTCGGTCACTATATCTTTCTGTAACAAATTTAATATGCTTACCAAACTAGACCTGCAAAAAGTACCTTTTCCCATAGTAGAACATGTGTGCACAAAACAACACATATGTAAGATTTTAGTAATACATAGCTCATCGCAGAACTATGCCCTAGTAGAACTCATTATAAACCAAACTTTAATCAGGCAACAAACACAACGCGTGACATGCCTCCAATTTTGTGCGATTTACAAGATAACGACCTATGTTCTGGCCACAACGACTACATAACGCGACACATTCTATACATGTCGTGCGTGTTACCCGTATCCTGAAATGTCTACTGATAAATGTCTTATTCCCTCCCGCGAGACACGACATAGACTCAAGCGTGATGCAAAATTCGAAAACATATCCCAATCTAGCGAGACACTTACGCGAGACCCGATACACTCACACACACTACTGAAACCCACCTAAATACTACCCAGACTACATAACTGACGCGAGATCAGTTTTACAATATCAACTTAATACGCGCCTTCTAATGGGGCAGACCTTACTCAAACATAATACGCGTATTCCAATCTATCATTTATATCACGCGACATATAATCCACATCTACTACCCTAACAATGGATCCATTCAACAAACGCGATACACCTCCACGAACTACTCTAGACTAACTAACAACTACCCACACTAAACCAAACTGCTGTAAACCACCTAAAACTAACCCACATTTCACTCTCTCACGCGATACACTCTAACAAACTGCTGCAAACCACCTACAAACTAGCCACCATCTAGTCCCTCACACGAGACACTTTTTCAACCCTTTTTTAGACGCCTAAAAACGACACAAAGTTCAGGCCTGACGCAAGACATTATAAGAAACTGCTAACAACAACCCACATACTACCCCTAAACCACCCCCTGAAGCGAGACACTAATACACATATGGGAAAAACAACTACAAGTTCCCACTGTACAAGCCCTGGCGCGAGACACTTGACGGCCTACAGTTAACCACCTCAGAATCCATGTTTCGTCTTCCCAAAAAACTTACCTTACAGTCACCGGCCGGAAAATCTAACCAAAGTATTGAACCGATAAACCAGTTACCGAACGAAAACGGTTCATAGGGATATCATCCAACATGCACTCTACTAAACACGATTAAGAAAAAAATGTGAGGCATAACCTTCACTGTAGTTTTGACAGTTCGAACTTCACCGGCCCCGGTGGTTTTTGCTTCAGACGATGAAAAAACTAGAGACAGTCTACACGATGATTATGGAGCACGTCGATCGCTTCGAACCACAGTTCTGCTACCCTCGCCAGAGTTTGTTCGCAAAAAACAAGACGGTGGACAGAGTTCTTTTGGGTTCAACTTTTTCTCTGACTTTCTCCTTCTGTCTTTTCGGTTCCTAATTTTTTTTGGGATTTGAGGGAAAAATAAAAATTAAAAAAATAATAACCTACTTTCTCTTTCTTCTAGTATTAGGACTAATTTGGTAAAAATATTGGCCTCTTACTACTAGAGTGAGGGTCTCATATTTGGGTACTTATTTGAGATTACATACTTGAACAGGTATTTAAGGATAATTTTCTCAATAAATAAATGAAAATAGCTAGGTAATGATGAGTCCGAATTCAGCATACTCCCCGGAAAGGGACAGATCGGTCCAAGGCCTCTGGACCGAACATATCGGACAGATCATATGCACCGGACAGATCACTTCGAACACAATGACCATAGGACTGTTCGAACTATGACAAAAGTACTAAAAAAAACCTAAACACTTCTTGACTAAGCAGCTTGCTCTCCTACTTAGAGCTCATGGGTCTTTGAACATGACCCGGGTCCATTAAACATGACTCGAAATCCCATAAGGGCCCAAACATCACACTATAAATACCCAACCACCTGCATTAACTATGGGTAATAAAAATTAACTGCTACCAAGCTGCTTAATTATCTCTCTACTCTCTAAATACTTAAAACATCCACACACCACCACTTAAACACTCACATACTACCATAAAACACCAACTGAAATTACTAGCCTACCCTCAGGCGATTATTATCCGCACCAAATTGGCGACCACAGTGGGAGGAGAAAGGTGCCTGAATCAAGCATTCAAAACCAGCTAAGAAAATCTGTCCGAATGAATCCGGACAATCCAGAAGTACCACCAGCTCTGCTCGAAGTGGTGGGAGAGAATGATGAGTACACTATCGAAGAGCGTGATAGGCTCAAAGGTGAAATAGAAGCTTTGAGGGCTGAAAAGGCCAAGCTGGGTGTGAAAGAAAAATCCAAAGCATCAGCTGCTCATCACACCGATAATCCCAGGGAGCATGAGTCTTCAAAGACTCATGTGAGCACCAAAAAGACTCATGCCAGTTCTAAAAAGTCTCACCGGTCCAAGCCTGTGGAGAGTTCTGAATCAAGCTCAGAATCTTCTGATAGCTCTTCGGACGATGAAGGAGTTGAAAAATCTTTATCCTCAAGCAGCGATGAGGGTCGTACTAGAAAGAAACAAAGGCAGATAAAAAAGTATTCAAGAAAAAGGGATAGACATGGAAAAATGAAGAAGAATATTGGTAAAGGGTCATCGTATAGCCGGAGGCATGTGGACAAGATGCTGATGGATCCCTTTGACTTCCACGATGAACCAGGTATCTTTGCAACTCCCAATGAGGATACTGTGTTCAGTCGTGGAAGGAATTGGAGGCAATCTTCTTTATCTTCTAAAATTCTGTCCGGAAACCTCCCCAAGAGGTTTGACAGCACCAAAATAGAGAAGTACGATGACAGTACTGATCCGGGCAACCATTTGGAGCAATTTAAAAACTTCATGATGAACTTTGACGATGATGATAAACTACTTTGTAGGACATTCTCCCAATCCTCTACGGGGAGTGCTCTGAAATGGTACAACAGCCTGCCTCAGGGTTGTATTAAAGATTTCGATACGTTTTGGGTGGCCTTTCGAAGGCAGTTCGTAGGGAGTAAAGAGCTGAAGGGCAATGGAGACACAATAATCCATTGTGCCCAGGAACCAAATGAATCCTTGAAAGAATATATAAGTCATTTTGTGAACACCAAGAATGGGTTGGCTGATTGCTTTGAACAGGTGGCAATAGCATCCTTAAGGCAAGGTTTGAATCCAAGCAATCTAGCTGATTCAGTAACCAGGAAGAAGGCCATGACATGGGGAGGGTTGCTGAATCAGGTCGGCAAACAAATAAACGTCGATGAAAAAAAGAAAACCAGGGTGCACAGGCAGGTGAGGTCTACCCCGGTAACACCAAATCCCAATCAGAATCAGTCCGGAAACAAAGCAAGAGAAACCGGACAGGGGCATGGTAGGGCAAAAGCTCAGTCTCAGCCAGCTGCTCCTGCTCAAAGTCAACAATCCAGAAACAAGAGGGGGCCATGGGTCCAACCGGAGTGGTTCGCAGAGTTAAAAGAAAGCGTGGCCACTATCTTTGATAAAACAAAGGATGAGGTGCATTACCGGAGACCGAAAACACTGCAGTCTCCCAGAGAGCATCGCAACAACTCTTTTTGCCAATATCACAATGATGTTGGTCACACCACTGATGACTGCATAGCATTGAAACAAGAAGTTCAAAACTTGATTGAGAGGGGAAAGCTGGGAGCTTACGTTAAAAGAAGAGGAGGCAATAGGCCTGACAATACTCACCGGGTTGGTCCAAGTAATGCCGCCCCGGAGGGGGCCATGGTTATAGTTGAAAGGTTTGACGTGGAATCTGAATACTTGGATCCTGATCCAACTCGGAACAGAGTGGGTACTATAGAGGAATGTTCTAGGTCGGTCTCCGGGCTCATTAAGTTTTTTGAGTCGCTCACAATTTTCGGAGGGGACACTATGACAGCTCCTACTGCTTCTTCGAGAAAGAGGCATGTTCATACTTTGGCCTCCCAACTAGAAGGAGGCATGACATCTTATCAGTCACCAAACTCATTTCCCTTCATTGTGTTTGATGAGGATGATTTAAGAAACATTGCTGGCCCTCATGAGGATGCTGTTGTCATAGGAGCATCTATAGGGGGCAATGACATACGTCGAATCTTGGTGGATACTGAAAGCTCAGCCAATATCCTTTTCCTAACCACTTATAAGAAAATGAAAAATCCAGTTGTAATTCAGAATTCGGACAGGTCAATCATGGGCTTCACAGGTAGCTCAGCAGATGTGATCGGAGAGTTCGAAGAAGAGGTGTTATTGGGCAAGGGCCCTTTCAAGAAAATGGTCTGAATACTCTTTATTGTGGTGGATTGTCCCACTTGCTATAATGCTATTCTAGGGAGGTCTTGGCTCTCTAGGATGCATGCAGTGGCTTCAACAGTCCACCAATGCTTGAAGTATGCTGTTCAGGGGCAGGTTGGAGTTGTCCGGAGCAGCCAAAAGATTGCAAGAGAATGCTATGCCACTGCCTTGGCTCCTCGAACGCTGGGGGCAGTCCGTATTGATGAACAATAGCAGTTTGAGGGCCATTCTGGGGGTGAGGGTGAAATTGATGACCCCAGAGAGACCCCCGGAGTGTTGATACCAGTTGAAGAGGTAGAAACGCACTGGTTGGAAGATGGAAAATGTGTCAAGATAGGGTCTAAAATGCCTCCTGTTTTGAAAGATCAAATGTTAAAGTTTTTGAAGAACCATCAGCATGTCTTCGCTTGGTGCAATCCTTTATGGATGCTTTCTCCGGATATAATCAGATTCAAGTGGATCCAAAGGATCAAGAGCATACCACATTTGTAACTGACAGAGGGCTTCATTTCTACAAAGTGATGCCATTTGGTTTGAAGAATGCTGGGGCTACTTATCAGAGATTAGTCAACAAGGCATTTGCTAATAAAATTGGAAGAAATATGGAGGTTTACATTGACGATATGATGGTGAAAAGTGTGGATAAGCAATTGCACTTGTCCGATCTCCAAGAAACTTTTGCCAACTTGGTGAAAGTGAATTTAAAGTTAAACCCTGAAAAGTGTGTCTTCGGAGTGCAGTCCGGGAAGTTTCTAGGATATATCATAAGTGAGCATGGAATACAGCCCGATCCGGACCAGCTGAATGCTCTTTTCCAGATGGAACCTCCTTGAAACATCAAAGAAGTACAGCGGTTAACGGGGAGATTGGCTGCCTTAAACAGATTTATCTCAAGGTCTTCGGACAGGTGTGCTCCTTTCTTTCAAACTTTGAAGGGTGCAAAGGGCTTTGATTGGACCCCGCAGTGTGATGAGGCTTTCAATGAGATCAAGAAACACCTGTCCTCCCCCAAAACTTTGTTCAAACCAGTTGATGGAGAGACTCTCTTTGTATATTTGACAGTTTCAAGTTGTGTCATTAGTGCTGTGCTGGTAAGAGAGGTTGGTGGACATCCCCATCTAGTATACTACATCAGCAAAAGCTTGATAGATGCAGAGAAGCGTTACTTGAAACTTGAAAAGCTAGCATTGGCCTTGGTGATAGCAGCCAGGAAGATGAGGCCTTATTTCGAGGCTCATCCCATCATCGTCCGGACTTCTTTTCCTTTGAAGAATGTCCTTAAAAAAGCAGACATTTCGAGCAGAATGACTAAGTGGTCAGTAGAGTTGGGGGACTTCGACATAGACTTTGCTCCCCGAACAGCAGTCAAAGCCCAAGCCGTGGCTGATTTTCTGGTCGAATTCCACTCCGACAGGGATTCGGAACAAGCTACTGATATAAAAGATAAAAAAGTATGGGTTGTCCGAACAGATGGTGGATCTAGCACAATGGGATGTGGTGCAAGAGTATGTTTAACTTCCCCGTATGGAGACAAAATGTACCAGGCTATTTGTTTTGCTTTCAGGGCATCTAATAACGAGTCCAAATACGAAGCAGCTATAGCTGGGTTAAAATTGGCCTACATTTGTGGGGCTAAGAGGGTCAAGCTGCTAAGCGACTCCCAACTGATTATCCACCATGCCCAAGGCCAATCTGAGGCTAAGAAAGAACAACTTGTGAAATATTTATTCCTCCTCAAAGATGAAGCGCTTAAATTGGAAAGTATTGTCTATGAACACATTCCCCGGGCAGAAAATGAGCTAGCAGACTCACTGGAAACCATATCATATACGGAGTCATACCCATGGATCCATGTGCTTGCAAGTCCCTCCATTCAACTTTGTAAGGGTAAAGAAGAGGAGATTTTTGAAATACAAGTGAAACAACCTCAAGACTGGAGGTTTCCTCTCATACAATATCTCTCCGATGGTGTTGTGCCTCCAGATAAGTCACAAGCCAGAACATTGAAACACAAGGCTCGTGGTTTCGTCATGTTGAGAGAAATGTTATACAAAAAGTCTTACAGTAAACCTCTCCTGCGCTGTTTGGGGGATAAAGAATCACAAATAGTCCTCTCCGAATTGCACGATGGTGAGGGGTCAGCCCATTGTGGGTTTAGAGCCTTGACAAGAAGAGTTTTACTCTCCGGTTATTATTGGCCATCAATCATGAAAGATGCTAAGGAGTTGGTAAGAAGGTGTGACCCATGCCAGAGGTACAACAATGAAATTCATGTACCAGCCATTCCTTTAGAATCAATTTCTGAGCCTATTCCTTTTGCTCGATGGGGATTGGACTTAGTGGGGCCTCTCCCTGTGGTGTCCGGAGGGCGCAAAACTATAATTGTGGCTATTGACTACTTCTCGAAGTGGATAGAAGCAGCTCCTCTAGCAGGGACAACATCAAAAGCTGTTATAAAATTCATTTTATCCAACATATGTTGCAGATTTGGTGTCCCACAGAAAATAACAACAGACAACGGGCCACAGTTCGACAATAGAGAAATGGAGAGCTTCTGTGCCTCAAGGGCTATACTGTCCGGCTTAAAGAAGAATTTGGAAGGGGCTGCTGGAAAGTGGCCTAGTTATTTACAAGAGGTTTTGTGGGCCTACCGGACAACACCTGGGGCTGCAACACAAGAATCACCCTTTGCCTTGGTCTATGGGATGGATGCAGTAGCTCCCATAGAAGCGACTCTCCCCTCTTTTCGTGTTCACAACTTCTCCGAACACACTAATGAGATAGCAATCAGAGGTCAACTTGATTTGATAGAAGAAAAACGAGTTAAAGCTCACCTTAGAGTTGCACACTATCAAGGCTTGATGAGGAGCAGGTTTGCTTCCAAAGTCAAAAGAAGAGATTTCCAACCAGGAGACAAAGTATTAAGGAAGGTCTTCTTACACACTAAAGAAAAGCTCTTCGGAAAGCTGGCCCCAACTTGGGAGGGTCCATATATAGTTGTTGAAAGAATTAAGCCTGGAACTTACTGGTTGGAAGACAAAGACGACAGAGTTCTAACTCACCCTTGGAATATTGAGCATCTCCGGATGTACTTGGAATAGGACTTGTGTAAATGTTTACTTGTTTAAACATCCATGTAAATATTTGGGGGCATACTCTTTCCTCCCCGGTGGCACGAAGAGGTTTTAATGAGGTGTCCGGGCTGTTAAATAAAATTTGATGCCTTCTTATAAATTTTCTAAGTGTTTTTAAAGTTTTGTCCCTTGTCATACTATCCGAATTGAAATTTCTAAGGGCTATTTAAATTCTAGCCGGAGAACTTAAACACTCTCACAATGCGACAACTAAAGGCTACTTAAACTCTGGCTATCAAAATTAAAATGAACAATGAAAGAAGATTATGGTTGTACAAAACAGAGATATTCATTGAATAAAATAACTTAAACTTGCCTTGGCCCTCCAAGGACTTTTAAACATTCGAAGTAGAATACAAAAAACCTGTCCGATCAAATTCCGGACACCATTACAAAAAGAGTGCCTTGGCCTTCCAAGGATTTTAGTCTGAATTAAAAATAAAATAAGTGGATTATGAGTTAAGGTTGAGCCTTTGAGGATGGCTCACCTTCGACTACCTTCTTACCCTTAAGGTCATCCTTCATTTCATCTACCTTCTTGCCTTTGGGATCATCTTTCTTGTCATCTGGGCTCTCCCCAGTATGTTCTTCATCACCCGAGGAGTCACTAGAGTGGCCATACCTGTCGCCTTCGGCCATCGTGTGATATGGGAGGTCTTCAGGCTCAATATAAAGCCATAAGTCCCCTAGGTTCCTCTGTGGAAACTTTTCATGGAAGAGTAGAACCATGTCGGACCTCACTTTCTCAAGCAATAGCTCTTCGCTTTTAATCATCTGGCTGGCACAGACATTGATCTTGGCATTAATCGTAGCCTCTTCATCCCTTAGCAACATATTTTTCTCTTCGGAAGCCTTGGACACTGCATTCTCAAGGGCAATCTTATCAGTAGTGAGGTTGGTGATGATCTTGTTTTTTGCCTTGGTCTCTTCTTTTGAGGCATTAAGATCTTTCTCCACACCGGACAACTTCTCCCGGAGGCCTTTGATAGTTTCCTCTAGAGTAGCAACTTTTGTGTTGCTTTCCTCCTGATTCTTCTTCAACTCCTCATTTGCTTCCTTTAGCATATCAGCATTGGCAGTAGCAGTGCAAAGGTCTTCAGACAGCTTTTCCTTCTCAGACTTAAGGTCTTTGATGGTGTCTTCTTGACTCCGAACTTGTCTCTCCAGTGTAAGTACCGGCTGCACATTGCTTAGCAAGGAATGGGCTATGGTGTCCTTTTCACTAGAGACAATGAAAGTATTACCATTGAAGTTGACAGTGTTAGAGCTGCTCGGAGGAATGTAAGGCCCTGCGAAGTCGTCTCTAGGGAGGTTGAGGAAGTATTCACCAAGAAAACCAAGAGCAGGGATGTCGACTTCATCGATGTTGAGACCTCCTCCTTCAACCTCATCGGTATGAAAGTCCTTTGGGATCTCTTCAGCATGTGTTGGGTCGGAAGGGTCAGCCTGGAAAGAAGGCTCTGGATCCCGGAGAGCAAGCTCATCTCCCTTAGCAGTCTTTTTCTTCTTGGCTGCCCGGTTTGCTCCTTCACTCTCCTGCTTACGATTCCTCTTGGAGGCCCTTGGAGGTTTTGGGAGGTCTACTTCCTGCCTTTCGGTCTCTTGCTCCACAACCTGCAAAAGAGAAGCATTGATTTGGCTCTGAGCCGGCCCCTCCGGGTCTGTTGGAGCATCCTTCTCAGCATCAGCAGGATTAGCTTCGCTCACCACCTTTTTGCCTTTCTTCTTGCCCTTCATTTTACTTGGGGCTCTGGCCCTGCCCGGCAAGAAGAGTGTCCCATCTGCTTCATGGCTCCTTTTAAGCACTGTGTCTGGGGAAGGTTGGGTGGTGAGCTCCTCCCAAGTCAGGTCTCTCCGACCTGTGGTGTTCCACAGATGAGACCTTGCCAGATTTCCACTAGTGAAGGCATTGTGAAATCGGTTCTCCCAGTTCTCTGCGGCCCAGGCATTGATTTTGCCACAAGTGACCTGTCCGACCTTCAAATAATCACCGAACTCCTTAGGAAGTTCTGTTAAAGACAAGAGAAAAATCAATTAAATCAACTATGAGAAGGAAGAAGTAGACAAAGATTTAAAGTGAGAAACTTACGGTCACTCCTCCACCTGCTTCTGAGGAGGCTTGGGTTCACTCCGGACTTGATCTTGTATCCGTTTTCCCAAGCGCCACTGACAAACAAAAACTGGCTCCTCCATTTGCTCTCAGACTCCAACAGATCATCAACAGCTTTGAGATCATTCCCCATATTGAAGTAGTAGAAGGGGAATTGGTGATGTTTGCAAAGATTGGCCACTGCTGCAAATTCTTCCATAGGAAGAGGGATCCCGGACAGCCTTGATGCCATGATGCATGACATCATAGTATACCAACCATTGGGGCTCAGCTGGCTCGGACAGAGTTTGACCAGATGAAAATACCTGACAATCTCTGGGTCCAATGGGAATCTGAGTCCCCAGTTAAATAGCTCCGTGAAGATGACTATTTCATTCAGCTTGCAGTCCATAGGAGTTTCAGGATCTATGGGAATCCTTATCTTCACATTTTCTGATATCCCCCATTTTGTGCGCATTCGACCTAGTTTAGCCGTGTGGATGAAAGCATACTTGGTCTTCTGTAAGGACAAGAGATATTTAAGTTCGACCCTGTGAAAACAAGGCCCTACCTTCCCTTCGAGACACTCCGGCAGATCTGGATGCCTCAAGCACAGTTTTTCTTTGCCCTTTTCTTTTTTGGCAGCAGCAGTGTTACTAGTCTGACTGGATGGCTCAGACTCAAAAGGGACATCTTCAATAGAATCCTCCATTCTTTCCTCCATGATTGTAGGAGGAATATCAGTGGCAGTGGTCCGAGGAGAATTTAAACTTGGCTCAGCATGGCCTCCAGACTGTTGTTTTTCTAGGTTTTCTTGACTTCTAGTCTCAGGCTGGGGCTTTGAGGCAGAAGTCTCTCTTTGGGGTGCTGGGCTACTAGCCTCCGGACCGGATGGCCTTTCCCGGGGAGCTCTGATGAGCACTCCAGACCCAGAGCTACTATTTTTTGCCCCCGATTCTGAGGGAGTGTTCTTGGAGGCTTGCCCCTTAACCAGTCGGCTTGTCCTCTTAACAACCAGTTTCTCCGGAGAGTGCTCTGTGTCTGATCCCATTGCGAGGAAAGGAGAAGGTTTTCTAAAACTTGTGACAGTAACTCCTGGCTCGACAGTAGGCACTGACTCCTGAACTGAGGAACGAGAGACTATGGGGGAGAGTGTGCATTGAAATAGTTTTTTGGGCTTAGTACCTTTGGAAGAGGATGAGCCTCGATCTGACTCTGTAGCAGAGGAGATTGGTCTGTCGACAGGCGATGTGGGTAACCCAGCTGCGATTCGTCTATCCTGCTCAACTTTTTGTGCCTTCTCCAACTCAGAAAGGTTGAGCCACCCGCCTTTGATCAATGCAGTCCTTGCTGTAAACATAAACTACCAAGAAAATCTTTGCTTTAGAGAGAGAAAGCTCTAAGTAAATATGCAGAGTAAGTATGAAAGAGATAGTAAAATAGTAGAAAATGAGTCTGAATTTATAGTAAATCTAAAAAAGCAGTTGATTCCTAGGAGAATTCGAAAAGTTTGGCAATGATTAAAAGACGGCGCTGATGTCATCATTTGTAATTGAAAAGGTTGCTTTTCGAAGAAGGTGGGTTTGAAATTCAAGGTGAAAAAACGGCTAAAGCAACCAATCAGAATGTGACACGTGTCCCACGAACTCTGGCAAAAACCGTTTTGAATTCGTGAAGCCTTATCTGTCCGGGTAAACCCTTAAACCTGTCCGGATTAAAAACTACTTCTAACATCAGACTGTTTTTCAGGTCTTTGACAAGAATACTTGCTCAAACACCTAAAAAAGGGGCTCCTGATGAGTCCGAATTCAGCATACTCCCCGGAAAGGGACAGATCGGTCCAAGGCCTCTGGACCGGACAGATCGGACAGATCACATACACCGGACAGATCACTTCGAACACAATGACCATAGGATTGTTCGAACTATGACAAAAGTACTAAAAAAAACCTAAACACTTCTTGACTAAGCAGCTTGCTCTCCTACTTAGAGCTCATGGGTCTTTGAACATGACCCGGGTCCATTAAACATGACCCGAAAGCCCATAAGGGCCCAAACATCACACTATAAATACCCAACCACCTGCATTAACTATGGGTAATAAAAATTAACTGCTACCAAGCTGCTTAATTATCTCTCTACTCTCTAAATACTTAAAACATCCACACACCACCACTTAAACACTCACATACTACCATAAAACACCAACTGAAATTACTAGCCTACCCTCAGGCGATTATTATCCGCACCAGGTAATAACTTTCTAATTTTGTAGTGTATGGATGCTACTTATATATTTTATAATTCAAAAAATAAATTTCAATAAATATTCTAAACTATAAATGATTACAAATCTAGAAAGAAGAAATCAATATTATATAACCACTAAAATAACCCAAACATATGAATATGAATATTATGAGAAGAATAAAAATATTATACATCCTTCAATTCTTCTTCTGGCTAAAATATAAAAGACCCACCCTAAATAATAAGTGAACCCTACGAGCTATGCTGAAAATTAGTTTCTTTTTTTAATATTGGTTTTATATTATATTTTGCAAACATGAGAATTGATCTGACATCTATGTAGCTTCTTCTCTAAAAAATGGCTTATAAAATAAAATATATTCACGAAGTTTTTCTAATCATCAAAACTGAGTCAATTGGTCTAGTTATCGTTCATGTTGGAAAACATAATTAACATAATTAGAGAAAAGATATCTTCCAAAAAAATCCATAAAAAGGCTTTTTCAATTATGGATAACTTTGTAGGATAGTGTCTGCTTATGAACTACTATATTTATACTAGCTATTAATTTAAATTTGTAGATTTTTTTGTTATTCTATATTTAGAGGAGTTATTAATTATTTCCATTATTCAAACAATTTAGAGTTGAGAGATTAGTGTTGAGTTGTTTATAAAGTTTTTATAATAATAAAAATCTAGTGCTTTAGTTTTTTAGTTGTTATTGTTCCATAGAAAAAAATAAAACTAGTTAAGATGAATTTCGGACTATTCAAAACACTCATTTTTTGGTTTAATGTATTGAGTAACATCTCTTTAAATATAAATAATATACCTAGATAGTGATCTCTGAATTCTATAATTGTTTTATTTGGACCAAAAATGACAAGAGGGTTTTGTTTGTAAGTAGATATATATAAGATGTTTACTGATCTGTTCGTATCAATTATGATCTTTCGAATTTTAATTTCTTCGATAACTACTCTAATACCACTATTTTACGAGGTTTCGAATATTTTTTTTAAAATCATCATCGTTAAAAAAAAAAAGACAATAAACGAATCAGATGTAGCAAGTAATCAACAATATAGTGCAGCAGTCTACTTATTTTTATAAAACTTGCTATGTATCTTATTATTTATTTTTTAGTATTAAAAAAATTTGAGTTCGTTTATATGATATACATCTATCTCTATAAAGGTAAGACATAAAAGGCTATGAATTATAAACCTAACTTATGTCTATTCAATAATATTCATATTTGTGTTTGAAGAAAAAAAAATATAAAAACAATTACCATTAAAAACTAAAAAGCTTTGAAAACATTAAACTTACGACAAAAATAAAACTATATAATAACATTGAACTGCAAATTTTGATAATAATGAGAAAGATGGTGGTAGGATTATAAGCTTAAAAATAAAAATTATCCATACCAAAAAAAAGTATAGTAATAAAGAACATTGTAAAAAGTTTAATATAAAAATATATAAAAAATATTTAGATATCCGGAGAATCCAAATATATTGATAAATCAATTTAGCAATAAACTAATCATGTTGTGCTATATAATTTTATTTCAAACCTAATGTATCAGGATCTAAATGGTTACTTGAGAGTTTGTAGTTACATAAATAATTATATATTTAAACTAACTTTCGTTTAAATATATAGCTCATAACTCATGTTCTTCCATACAAAAATTCAAAGTTTGTTTTTTTTTCTCTAAAAAAGTGATATGGCTCTTCAACTACCTAATAAATTATACAATTTTTTTGGTTTCTATACTGAATTTAAATGGTTTGAACTATAAGATTTCGCCATCCAATCAACATACTGATCCAAAGTTTAAGAATTCAACTTTAATTTATATATTTCATTTTTGTTTTTTATAAGTTAAAATCTTTTATATAAACATTAATATTATAAACTATAATTTACTATAGTTATAGATTACAAAATTTCTTAATATATCGTTGAATTTTAATATTTATATAAATGGTCCATTTTTAAAATACTGTAATTCAAATAAACTATATATATAAACTAACAAAATTTAAATTAACGATTTTTTTTTATAAAATGTAGGAACTATATTTATGTATGTATACATAGAAAGATAAATAAATACTATTTAATACATTTATTATATATTTAATAATATTAGATTATTCAATAAAATATAAAATATAACAATTAAATAATGTAATCATATATTTGACTATAAGAGTAGTTATTATTATATTTTAACACTTTTTTTAGGTTATAGAATAATATTTTGCATTCCTAAATTGCGAACCACAAAAACAAAAAACAAAAAATATTTCTCCAAATACTTTAACAAGATATGTGCTAGAATTTGTATATTTTGTAGTCACGTAACCATTTTGAATTTGTCTATAATGTAATGATGGTTCATCTCGATGTATCTAGTTCGCTCATGAAAAATAGAGTTCGTTGCAGTGTATTGAGCAACCTTGTTATTAGAGTATAGTAAAGTTAGTCTATAGTTTGAAAGTTTCAACTTTTTAAAAATATATTATAGTCATGTTAGTTCATATCATGCTACTCTTGTTATACGATATTCCTCTTTGCCAGAAGAAAGAAAAACTGTTGTTTGTCGTTTCGGTCTCCACGATATCAATGATGATCCAAAATATACAATAACATGTAGTCCATCTTCTTGTGAGGGGGTGACCTGTCTAATCCAAGTCACAATAAGCTCTCAATTTGAAATCAATATTTGAAGAGATTAACAAACCTTTCTCGGGAGGCCCTTTTAGACATCTAACGATCCAAAGTACTGATTCAATATGAGATTTTTTTCCAGGTTGGTGCATGAATTTACTCACAATATGTATAACATATATAATCTATGGTCTCGAAACAATCAAATAAATTAAAATACCGACCAATATTATATACTGACTTGAATATTTGACTAAATCACCATTTATAATAAATTGAAGTTGTGTTCCATGGGAATACCAATGTGAGCTACCCCCTAACAATCCTACATCTTCAATGATGTCTAAAACATACTTGCGGTGAGAGAGAGAAAATTGTTTCTTAGAAGTAGAGACCTTAATACCAAGAAAGTACTTCAAATTATCAAGATCTTTGAGATGAAAATGACTATGTAAAAGATTCTTAGTTGCAACAATACTAACGATATCATTTCTTGTAATTAAAATATTACAAGAGCAGTAAAAAGACTTAACGATACTAACGATTATTCAAAGGGCCCATCCAGGGAGAATTATCTGGTCTCTTTCCACTTCGCTTTTTCACGTAGTCCCCCCAACTTGCCCTTCTCAATTAGGTTATGGACCTTCTGTTTCAATTAGGCATGAGAATTTTAACCAAAACCGAAAGAACCGAACCAAACCGAAAGAACCGAACCAAAGCAGATTTGGTTCTTTCATAATTCTTGAATGGTTCCAGTTTTCAAATAACCACGGTTTTCGGAACCGAACCGAACCGAAGAACCGTGGGTACCCGTTAGGAACCGAACCGAAGAACCGTGGGTACCCGTTAGGAACCGAACCTATGTATTAACCCTTAATTTTGAATTTTCTTGAAAATATATTTTATTTTTCAAAGTCAGGAATCCCTAAATATGTCTTTTATCATTGAACTCTAATTTTTTTCTCTTTAATAAATGACAATATAGTTAATTCAAAGTGGCGACATATTTATAAACTATTATGCATATAAACAATATAACAAAATAACAAAATATCAATCTTTATATAATCTAATAAACTTGATATTATCTCTTGATTTTTAATATTTTTAATATTATTCTTTAATATATTAATTTTAAATATTTCTTTTATTTAGTATTTTTTTCTTACCATCTAACATAATTTTATTGTTTTAAAGTGTATATATATATATTGATATTGTAGAGAATTTAAAGTATTCAAAACTACCCGATTGGAACCGAGTTAAGTACCCATACCGAACCGAACCGAAATTTATTCGGATCCTAAATGGGTACTAGTTTTGAAGAACCGATTGAACCGAGAACCAAAAAAACCAAACCGAACCGAAGAACCGAATGCACATACTTAGTTTCAATGATATACAATTCTGAGTATCATGGCCTATATTATTATGATATTGGCAAAAATAAGTATTCCGGTTTTCTCTGAGGGACTGCAAGGCTGTCGGTTTTCGAAAGTGCACTTCATTGTTGGTCTTATCATAGATTGTGGCCATGTTTTCCCCTAACTCAGCAAACCACTCAAGCTGGACCCAAGGCCTACTCTTACTTCTGGTTTGTTGGGTTTGGTTGGACTGATTCTGCCTTGATCGTTTTGACCCATGTCCGGTCTCCTTTGCCCTATAACTGGATTTGTTAGTGGCAGGAGGATTTTTTGTGGTATTGGTAGACCTCACTTGACTTTGTACCCTTGTTTTTTTGTTTCTTCCACATTGATTTGTTTTCCCACTTGGTTCAATAAACCACCCTATGTCATAACCTTCTTCTGAGTCACAGAATCTGGTAAATTCCCAAGATTTAAACCTTGCAGAAGGAAAGAAATTGCAACTTGCTTAAAGTAATCTGCCAACCCATTTTTAGTATTCAAAAAGTGACTTATGTAGTCTTTCAGATACTCGTTTGGTTCCTGAGCACAATGGATAATGGTGTCCCCATTACCCTTAAGTTCCTTACTCCAAACAAATTTCCTTCGTAAGGCAACCCAGAATGTATCAAAGTTTCTTATACACCATTGACAGAGACTGTTATACCATTTAAAGGCACTTATCGTGAAAGTTTGGGAGAAATCTCTGCACAAAAGCTTGTCATTATCGTCAAAGTTCATCATGAAGTTCTTGAACTGTTCTAGATGGTTGACTGGATCTCGGCTCCCATCTTATTTCTCCATCTTTGAATTGTCAACCCTTTAAGGGAGATGTCTAGAGAGTATTTTTGTGGACAAGGGCGATTGCCTCCAATTCTTACTATGATTGAAAATGGTATCTTCATTAGGGGCTGCAAAAATACCCGGTTCTGACTGAAAGGCAAAGGGATCAATGAGCAACAGATCAACATGCTTGTGAGCTGACCTCTTTTCCTGGTGCCTCTTGAGCCTGCCATGTATGTCGCTCTTCCTTGAATGCTTTTTAGTTAACCTCGTATTCTTTCTAGATCTCCCTTAATCACTACTTGAAGATAACGATTCTTCAAGTTCTGCATAATTTGATGAGCTGCTGGAGGACTCAGATGCAGAACCCTCAACAAGCTTAGATTGGTGTGTCTTTTTTGAGCTGAGGTATGTCTTTTTTTAGCCGAGGTGAGTCTTCAAAGATTGCTCATTGTCTCCAGGATTGTCACTGTGGTGAAGTACCGACGCTTCAGATTTCTCCTTAATGTATTTTTCCGCTTGTTTTATTGTTCTTAACGCCTTTATTTTAGCCCTCAGCTGATCTCGCTCCGCGATGGTAATTCCTTGTTTTCCATTGCATTTCCACCTCTGGGGGTGGAACATTATGCTCATTCGGATCCATCCGAACTGTGTTGCTTATTGGTTTTGAATGTAAAATTCAGGTACCGTTGCGCTCCTACTGTGGTCGCCAATTTGGTGTGGTTTGTTTCTGCTTGAGGGAAATCAAGTAAAAAGTGTTTAATGGGTGTTTTGAGTATTTTATGGTGTTTTGTGTTTAGTGTGTAGAGTCGAGAGATAATTAAGTTGTCTACTAGTAATAAATAGTCATTACCTTCATTAATGTAAGTGGTTGGAGTATTTATACTTAATTACTGACCCATGGAGTATTCATCCGTTCATGATGTCTTCTATGTTCATTTATTATGTTTTAATTTTAATTTTTCCTAAATAAGAGATATGAAAAGGTAAAATAATAAAATGATGTTTTTTTTTAATTTTTTTTAATTCAGACATCAATATAAAGGGATAGTTTGAATACATCTGCTATAGTATTTAAAAAATATATATTTTTAATGACTAGATATTTATGAGTTACAATTGCATATCACCGTTAACCAAACTATTGAAAACAAAATTTTAAAAGAAAATTAAATTATCATATTTAAAATAATGTATAAATCTAAGCGATTCAAACCTAATCTTATTCATGTAGCTTTTAAAAACTATAGTCATAATTATAATATTACATTGCTTTTACTCTATAAAAATTATTATTTTTAATTTTATGTTTTTTAGTATTTAATTTATTTATTACATTTATTGATTTGCGCAATTACTAAGCAATTTTGAAATATTTTTCATTTTTAAAAACTGGGGTTTTTTTAATTATAAAAATTAATCTATAATTTTTATGGAAATAAATGAATTAGATAAACAATGATATAATTTTTTGAATTATGTTGAAAATTAAAAAAAAAATAAAACCAACTTTATTTTTAGTGCAAGAATTGAGCTATCAAGACATCCAACTAAATGATAGTCTAAAATATTAAATTCTCTAAATGATAGTCTAAAATATTAGATTCTATCGTTTATTTATTTTTATTTTGATACGTTGATTTTGATTATATTTTAACCTTTCATGAATATTTTGAAAATTACTTCATGAATATTTTGAAAATTACTCACATAAAATATTCATTTAAAAATATTAAATATAATAATTAAAATTAAAATGCTAGGAATTAGCTCTAGTATAGAAGACATGAGACACAGAACCGAACAGTGACATAAGATACAGAACCGAACATGAGACACTTCTTTGGTTCTGTGTTTCGTGACGCCTAAATTCGGATATTCCATATCTACTCTTTTATTTTCCTTACCAACTTGGCAACTTACTTCACCGTTTACACTCCAAAAATATATTTTTGAGTCGAAAATTGTAATCATTTTCTTCTAAACAACTCAAAAATACATTTTATAACTAATACAATATATTATATTTATGTATAAATTGAAAAATATATGCTAATTTTGATGAAACGAATTGATAGATTAATTTTAATAAAAAATAAGTTTAAAAATATATAACAAAAAGAAATATTTAAAATAAATAAAAACTTTACAAAAAAATTGTATTATATGATAGTTTAAGAAGCATGACTATATTTTAGTCAACTTTGGTAAATAATGGGTATAAAAACGTTATTGGCATATATTTTTATTGAACGGTTATTTTTGTTGTGGTATATATTTCTAATAATTCATGGATGATCACAAATCCAAATCTAGACAAACTCCATAAATAAAAAAATATATATGTAGAGTTTTTAGTTCATGTTTTATTTAAAACATTTTTAAAACTAAAATTAATCATAAATAAAAAATATATATGTAGAGTTTTTAGTTCATGTTTTAATTAAAACATTTTTCAAAACTAAAATTAACCGTCTAAATGAATTATTATATTCATATTTTTTCGGTATTTAATTATTTTGTTTATTTAAAATTAACATGAAAGTGAGCACACACTTAGATTTTACTGATCTAATCGAATGGAATAATGCATTTATGAAAACATTTGAATATAAGTTTTAGTTTAGTTACTATTTTTCTTATACATATCTAATCGTAGAAAAAAAAGATCTACTCAGTGTATAATATAATTTAAAAATATTTTATTTATATATTTTAATCTTTTATGGATTTGAATACGGAATCGAATTTATAATTAAATTCGCTACTATATACAATAATTAGATTCTCTATAAATATGGTTGAATTTAATGGGTGGATTATTCGCAAAATATTTTTACATGTTATAATTGTTCATCGCAACCCTCGTTGTTGTAATCGTCTTTCACTAGCACGTGTAGCTAACGAGTTTGTCTCTATAATAAGAACCATGTATTTACGGCTCAACATCATATATAACAGGAATTGCAACGCATAAAGTTCTGTTTGATCTACAGTAGTTGTTATAGGTTGCTTCAAGCTTCCGAAGCTCTTATACAAATCTGCAAAACCATTCAGTGATTATCAAATCTCATCGTACCTCACATAATCTAAGAACAAGTGAATAACCGTCTTCGGGGCCTTAAAATATTCACCGTAAAAGATAGACACTGTTACATCTCGCCTCACCAAATTAAATGTCGTCGGGAGCCTATTACTTATGGCACACCATGATAGTTCTTGTACGTTTTGTGGACATTTGAGCGCCCAACTCGTTTATTACTTAAAAGACTACCTCCTCATTCTATGGGATCATCGAATTATAAGTTTATTGTACCAAAATTATTCCCGATGACTTTAGTTTCTACTTATATTGCTCTCGTATCACAATACTGGACTATACTCACCTCATTAACCATCATATACCATCATATACCATCATTCCATGATATTTTTACAGATTTTTGAATCCATCGACTTCAGTACACGATCCAACAACCTTTTTTAATATATTTTTGTTTAGGAACCCTCACCTATAATTCAATGTCGATTTGTAGGATCATCCATCCGAGTTTAGACAAGAACGATTTATTAAACATTATTGTACCCCTAAAGCTTACCCCCTCCTTTTTGGTCTACACATCTTATCCAATAGCATCCAATAAATCTTCGTACTGTCCTCGAAAGAACCAAAAATGAAACCTTTAATAATCCTATTGATTTTATGGAGCACATGCACTGATAACTTCATTTTATGCATAATATAAAAAGATGAGGCTCATAACGATTGTGATAGAATTTATCTGATGCTCTATAAAGAGATTATGCATTTCCGAATTCATTAAATTTCTCCCTCATATTTATAGTAATATGTCGACAAAACACCATTGGTGGACCACTTGAAGAAATCAGTGTACCCTGACACATCTCTAAGAAACCACTATGTTGATTCTTTTATGCCAAATTCTTTTTGCGACTATGTTGGAAATTCCTGAACAATACTATTATTAAATTCTCATTATTCACTCATTATCCTGATTCATCTTAAAAGAAATGTGATATTTTTTTAATGGAGTCGACTTGTTCCTTCAAAGCTTTTACAAACAACATTAAATCATATTAAAAAAATAGTTCTTGCTTGTGGAGGCAAATAGATCTTAAAACAATACGCGAGAGACCAATGGACCTTGCCTATGGAAGCATAGGGGACTTCATTTACCATTACTATACAAAATCTGGATGAGAAGATATAATCATTCAGTACACATAAAAAAAATGTAAGGAACCAAATGATCTATTTGCCTAATACCACATTAAGGCATGGAATGATCAAACGATTTTTCATTCTACATAATTTGTATCGAATTGAACATCATAGCTGATAAGGTTATATTCCGTATATAATATCCAAACAATAATAAAATACATATGTAATTTTATTAGATGTAATATTATTACATATTTAATATTTAAATTATATAACGGGTAGAAATAAAGAAGGAAAGATAAAATGTTTTGTAAAACTTGTATAAAAAGAATTTGAGTTTGAGAGGTAAATGTATCAGATTTTAGACAATTATATTATTATATTAGTTTTCCTTCTTTTCTTAGTTCCTATCTAGACGATTTATGTATTTAAATAGATTTTAGACAGTTATACAGGTTCTTTAATGGCGTTTTTATCTTACATGTTGTGTTGTTGAAAACGATAGTTGAAGTTTACTGTTGCATGTTACCGTATACCGTGTCTCGCGTTGTTGTGTGTGATTGTATTGTATGCGAGTTCTATCCAAAAGCATCCTTCAACTCGTGCGGCGTTGTTTTTTTATTGAATCTAAATATGAAGCGATATAAGTTTGCCACTGTAGGAGCTAATCAAAGTGTATAGTATTGCACGTATCGCGCGACTCAAATTGGTTATTTACTACGCGAGTCACTTAGAAGGTAAATAGAATATATATCGCGCCATTGCATATCGTATTATATTATTAATTTTTATCTAACGCGATTCATATAATTGGACACACGCGAGTTACAGTATGTATGACAACGCGAGTCACCCTAGCAGTTAACTTCACAAGTCACGCTTGGACTGACGCGATTTAGGGCAGCTCTCTCACCTAGCCTAATTCTCTCTATCATTTGCAGCGTACTAGATGTCTAAGCAAAAAGTTTGTATTTTTAAATATTTGAAGCAAACCTCAATCGTTTCTTTTAGCGCGTTTGAAAACTTTGAATCTGTTGAAAAATATATTGAAGGTAGATGGGATGATCTGGTTAAGGGTTGCTACACTATTTCCTACTCATGTGGCGGTGAAAATTACTGCTTGTTTACTAACGAGACTGATTTCATTGGTTTAACTGTTTATCTCGATGTGGAGCATCTGAAAAACGTTAGCTTCTTTATAGAACAACGAGTAGTTGAAACAGATGCGCATGACATTGGTAAACAACCTACCATAAGCTTTGTAGAACCCTGTGATGATCATTTACTAAGCGGGGAGAGTAGTAATGGTTTAATCGGTTCCCAACATAGAAAAAGATATCTTGCCACTACGGGTTGGGTTGATGCTATCACAGGAGTTGGTCAGACATTCGCTGATGGTGCCTCCGGTTTAAGGTATCTTTATGCCGATATGCTTTAGAGCTAGGTTTTACTTTCAAGTATATGCATAATACATCCACTAAGATCACTGCTTACTGTGTCAATAAAAATTCAAGTTGCAAATGGCGAATGTATGCATCAATAGATTCTAGCACTCGTTTCATAATGATCAAGCACTTTGCCACCACCCATTCATGTAGCCCGGTATTTTCCAAGAAAAAAAGTAGGCATTTAACGTCTGATTTAATCGCGGATGAAATACATGAATCAATTAGGGCAAGTCATTCTTTAACAACAAATACTATTTAGTCTTCTATCAAACAAGACTATGGTTTATATATTTCCCACCGTTTATTGTGGAATGCGTTAGAGAAGGCGAGGAGGGAATTTTTTAGAGACAGTAATACTTCGTTTGGAATGCGTCAGTCTATTTTCGAACCACAATTCAAATTTTGAATTTTTAATAATACAACATAGTCTGCTATTTTGAATAGTTGTAATGAACCTCTACATTTTTTCAGAAGAAACCATTTTCAATCAATCTCGTTGTTTTAACTGGTTCCCGAAATCACAAAAGAGGTAAGCTTGTATCAATTTTTGTTCTGTTTTTCACGAGTAGAAGCTGGGTTTTGTCCCTTGTTTTGTCTAACTTTGTTAGTTCCTGTTTTTTGTTAGTTCCTGGGTTTTTTTAGTTTTCAAAGATTTGAAGTTTACTCTGTATACATTAAAGTCTTGTTTGTGGTTTATGGAATGTCTTAAACCTCATTTGTTAAATCGTCAAATCACTTTTATTTCCGACAGACATTCTGGTATTATTAATGTTGTTTCCGTTGTTTACCCAAACTGCTTTCATGCTTACTGTATATATCATATGCTTAATAATTTGAAGACAGCTCTTGACTGCACCAACCGTGAGTTTAGTAAGAAAATGTTGAAGCGATTCAAAAGTTGTGCTTACGCTCCAACAATTAAACTTTTTAATGGAAGATTTTCCAAGTTTTAAGTATAGCTGCTAAAAATGTTAAGGCTTTCATCGAGAATTTACCTCCCGATAAGTACGCCCAGCCATTCGTGATTGGCAAACGTTACGGGGGCGATGGTATCATCTGCTGCCGAATCCTTTAATAATCAGATTAAAAAGTTTTGCAATCTACCGATTGTTGAAATAATAGACAAGATAAGAGTTATGCTAATGACTCATATTTCTAAACGTTATTCAAAATGGCTAAGCTGGAACAGTTTTTTATGCCCCGAATATGAGAAGCAGTTGAAGGAGAATGTTCAAACGGGAGATCCTGGGTGGTATCTAAGTCTTCTGCAGGTTCATTCAAAGTTTATTCTGACCCAATTATGGTTGTCAACATACTTGATTTTAAGTGTTCATATGGTTCATGGCAGAAAGAGTGTTTTCCATGTGCTCACTCATTGGCTGCAATAACATCCATGAACGAAGATCCTATGACGTTGGTAGAACCATTCTACACTGTAAGTAATTATAGATCGGCCTATTCGTTTATCATACCTGCAATAATTGACTATAGTGAAAGTTTGTCATCTAACGAATCCGAAAGACCTGTTGTTCTACCTCCTAACGTAAAAAGGCAAGCTGGAAGGCCAATGAAGAAGAGGATTCCATCTAGAGAAGAAGTATCATCTACCCACTTGCGCTGTGGCCGTTGCTTTAAATTTGGACACAACCGAAAGACATGTGATATGACAGTATGAGCTCCCCGTCGAAAGCTTATATTGTTTACATATTTATTATTTAGTATGTATTAACTTGATTCCACTTGTTAAGTATATATCTCATGGTATTTGCCCAAACTTTTTCAGTTGATACCCTTTAATGGTGTATAAGTTTTAATTTGTTATCGTAGATTACTTGAAGGTTGGTTGAATCACGCGAGACGTTAATGTAATGTAACACTAGACAGTTATAAGTTTTGTATGTAGCGCGATATGTTTGCATAAGACCACGCAAGAGGAGGTGTTACTGGAGTCCAGCGCGCGAGTTGTTATGGGATGATGACACTATTCATGTTGCCCTTTCACTCGAAGCGCGAGATATTATTGAGATATAACGCTAGACGTGATAACTTGTTGAAAATCATGCTCGAATAACGTGCATTACGCTAGACCTAGCTATTATACGACGCTAGATGTGAAAATGGTATTCGCCAAAACTCTTTCAGTTGATACCCTTTACTGTCATAGAAGCTTTCATCTAAGATGGTAGACTAGTTGAAGTTTGCGTATATCAGGCGAGACGTTATTGTGCCATAACGCTATACGTGACTAATATAAGACGCTAGTCACGTTGCAGTTTCACAAGATGCACGAGCTATTATTTAGATATGACGCTAGACGTGGCTATTATAAGATGCTAGATGTGAATATGCTATTCCCCAAAACTCTTTCAGTTGATACCCTTTAATGTCATACAAGCTTTCATCTTATATGGTAGACTAGTTGAAGTGGGGTTAATTCACGCGAGACTTTATTGTTCCTTTACACTATACGCGTTGTAGTTTCTTACGCAGTGCGAGATGTGAGTATCAGACGACGCTAGATTACTTGGGACTGGATTACTTCGCGCGAGTTTCTCATGTATAATGGCACTACTGGTGTTACACTTGCCCATGTTTCACGAGATGGTATATAGCTATGTGGCTAGAATTACGTGCACTACGCTAGACTTAACCATGAAACGACGCGAGTTGTGACTGTGCTATGACGCTAGGCACTATCCTGTTGTTTTAGCCAACTTAGATGTTCGTCTTCTATGATGCTACATTAGTTGCACTTCTTCTCCAACGCGATTCATTGAGGATACATACTGCGTGCCAAGTCACCTTATTCATCTCTAGTGTTTTTATGTGTTAATTATTTTTACAAGCCCTCAGCGCGAATCATGTAGGATTTACAACGCGTGACAAATAAATTTACTATACATCTTTACTGTATTATCTTTTCAATTGGAGGATGTCAAATACGTCATCAAACAATCGAAACAGAGACTCAAATCCATTGGTAATTTTAACATCGCAATAGGAAAGAAGAAAGATAATTGAAATACATATGGATAACAGAGGGCCTACCAATGCCCATATATTAAACCCAATAAAAAACAACCGAATGCAAAAGGGTTTAATTTTAGAAGCACAAAAAGTGACTGCAGTTTGAAACAACACAAGCATATTCTAATAATCTGAAGATTTACCCTCCTCAGATGTGTCCTCCTCATCATCCAAGTCCTCGTCTGTCTCTTCATCCTCCTCCTCTTCATCCTCGTCTTTGGTTTCCTCCCCCCTAGTAAGAATCGTCGGATGAGTCATTCGAAGACTTCCTAGGAGTTATTTTCCTCTTTCCCGTCTTTGTCTTCTTGTTCTTCAGTATCCTTCATCGCTTAGGATACCAGTCCATGTCAGAATCCTCGTACGGCCACGACAGGGAGTACTCAGAGTCGTACTGAGTCATCGGTAAAAGGGATGGAGTGAAAGGATTCAACTCAGCGTCGGAAGAGTACTCGGTGGTAGTCTCCCACTTGTAGTTGTAGTCCGAGTGCCGAGAACTCACGTCGAAAAACGTACCTTGAGAACCGTGATTGCCGTAGGAGTCGTCTGAACCGCTCATCGTTGATTTTTGCTTTGCTATGGAATATAAACAGTTTTTAGAATTTCAATAGTCTGATAGATAACCATGCAAGCAAACGCGAGACGTCTATTTATATAATTTCAAATACAACGCGTACCCTAGTGAGCATTTAATGTACATGCAATAAGTGCTTTATCTACCCTAGTCACATCCTTCATTAATAAATCCAATGCAATTAGTGAAAAGATATCACATTGTCTTTTCACTAGCCATTAATTATGATGCGATTTAAATTTGAATCACGATAACCAACGCGTACTACTACCCAAGTATTATACATCTCTCTTGTTATTGATTAATTCTAATTATTAACTTTTCAAATTTTATTATTTTTTAATTTACGATTAACTAAATAATACATAGTGACGTGCATTATAAACAAGTGAATATTTTAACTTGGTTAGATGAATCATGTTACTTGGTCGATTTTTTAAGTTAAATTAAATATTCGAAAATGTGTCCATTACCCATGAAATAGCACACGACATGGTCACTTCATTCGATTTGTACAACGCTAGATAGATGACAAAGAAAACATCCACGCGAGATGGATAAATATAACGCGATACGTTAAGTTCATATGACGCTAGATGTGCATGTCTTATGACGCTAGATGTGACGTTAGAGTACATATCATACAACGCGAGAGGTTAGGTTCATAAGACGCTAGATAGATGATAATCTCCTATGACATATGACGCTAGCTTAACATATCAAATAACGCTAGATGGGTACGTCTTATGACGTGAGATATGCACGTGATATGACACTAGATGTAATCGTAATATGAAACTGAATGTGCACGTGGTATCACGCTAGATGTAACTATAAATAAGACGCTACATTAGCCCGTATTATTATGCTAGATGTGCACGTCTTATGGCGCTAGATGTACACGTACTATGACGCTAGATGTAACCATTGTATGATGCTATATTAGCCCCTACTATTACACTACCTTCACACATATTAAGACGGTAGATATAACCGTAATATGACGCTAGATTAGCTCTTACTATGACGCTAGATGGAAGCGTAATATGACGTGCACAACATCTTCCCCTATGGTTGATAAACATTAAGGGAATCACGAATTGTAACCATTTGTTGAAAATTAGAGTAACCAAAAAGTCATACATTCATAACATTACCAAATATAGTCCATTACATCCAATTAAAGACTACTTTGTTCTTGGAATAAAGTTACAATTTTGACGTCGTTAAAAATAAAGCCTTAATTAGAAAATGACGGCTATCATCTAACCGGTGAACAATTAACAATGGCATCTTCTCTCTATGCGATCAATTCCTTTAGGTATATAATCATATCTCTTAATATCCAATCATTATCTTCCCACTTCCATAAGTTTGCTGCCTCTAAGCGCAAAGCTAGACAAAGATCAGAAACACGTAGCAAGGGTTCAGATTTCAGTTCGTTGTATCTCGCAGCGATGCTTTCTTGTGTGAGAACGTGGGGGCCGACAATTCCAAGCCTCCCATAGTCAACATACATCATGCATAACACTTGATCGAAAAAAACACCGGCCGCTTCATCCGAGCTTGTTCTCTTCACGTACTTCACGGCTTGAAGCAAGTGTTGGTCTTCATCGACGCACCAACTCATAATTATTTCCTATTTGGAGTGTTTTAATTGTCTAAGTGTATACTATATGTAGTTTTGTGGAGGTATATATAAGGTCGAAATAATAGGTGGGTAACTAGGCGGGTAATATTTTGTAGGTTAGTGTTTGGCGGGACAATATCAATGACCATATAGTTTTTGGCGGGAGTTTAATATACTGTTCATCACGCGTATTAACTATTGGGCTAACATTCGTAAATCACGCCATAAAACATTCAGCTTTGATGTGTTACATCCGTAACCCACGTGATAGTCAGACAAACATTCACATAGTATCTCGCGCGATAATGTAGCATCATAGAAACTGTTGCGCGATTCGTATACAACATACAATGCTAGTTTACTTATATCTGTGGCGTGAGTCACGTACAACACAAAGTGCTAGTTTATTCACTACGCTTGCGCGAGTTACATCCTACATACAGTGCTAGTTTTCTTACAAATGCCTCGCGCCACACACAATACATAAAGTGTTAGTTAATTTACAAGTATGTCGCGAGTTACATACAACATACAACACGTCTTAACTAACATACAACAGGTGTTTCACAAAAACTCTCACGTGAGTCACACAAAACATAACAAGCTAGTTATGTAAAACCTAAAGCGCGAGTCACGTCCAACATACCTTCCTAATAAACATATAATTTGGCGCGAGCCACGTACAAAATACAGTGTTAGACATCTGAGGTACTTAAATTAGTGTTCTTATCATCCAGGAAGTGGTTACAGATTTCTGCGCGTGCTTTAGCTAACATACACTTGCTATATTCCTTTCTTACAAACCCGTGTTGGATAATGTCTTTCACATACTGATAGACAAACACTCCACAATCAAGCGAATTTTTATCTTGCTGTTAAAATTTCTCTAGCTGCTCTAACTTTGTATCCATTCTTCACACGTGGTATGTATCTCTTCTTCATACAATAGTTCAGCTTGTCAAATAAGAAAAATGTTAGTTTATATTTTTAAAGTTAAATGTGTACTCATAATGTTGCGAATCACATTACAGTAGGACGCGAGTTCCATCCTTTTACACGTGATTCACACACACATACTGACACGAGACGTATGCAATGCCCATTACTGTGTGATTCACCATCACGCGTAATAGATAAATAGCCTGCAAACAATGAACATACATCCTCATACAATAAGGTTTCATACTACTTACCAAGGCGTCGCCCGTTTTCCTAATGTCGTTCGGAGTGAATTTGCTAAAAGGGGCCAAAGGATTGTAGTTTTTGGCCGAACCATTCTCCATGTATATTACCAACAACGTCCAGTGGTTAGTACATTTTTCATTTATGGTGCATACCGGAATGAATGCGATACATGTGTCTTTCGCGTTCTCAAATACTGCGTCAATAACGTTTGTGACATCTGCTTTTTTGGCTAGTAATGCCTGTAATAGAACCAGTGTACACCATAACAATATCAAACTTCTTGTTCACTTCAAATGGATATTTATTAATTAGATACTAACCGTTGCGATACCTAAAATCTGAATAGCTTTATATCTACAGTTGTACTCGTCATCGAGCCCTTTAAAATGTATAGTCCAGTTTGAATCTGAATATCTTATATATCCAAGCCTCAATGATCTACAACACGCAAAAAACATAGTTATATCTAGAGTAGTTGTCAATTATTTGTGTTATATCAAGTTTCTAAAACCTTGAAATCTAGCTCCCCTTCGTAGGCTACGACCATTAGCTCTGTCACACTAACACTTAGCCGGTATGTAAATTTTTATTCTGGCAAATACCATACTTCAGAGTCTAGTTGATCTTTGTTTTCTTGTATTCGAACGACCTTGCGGTATTGACTAACGTCTATTAACTTCGTAGTTGCTGTTTCCGTTTCCCAAGTTTGTTCAATAGTTCCCGCCTGTTGCGACTGTGTAAGTAAATCCCAATTTGGATTTATATTATCTACTAACTGTAAAACGACATAAATCTGGTTAAATAACCATCACCAAGTTACAACTCAGTATATAAGTGTTAGCATAGTTTAGAACTTACCATTTTAGGTGCATCTCGTGACAGACTTTTCGACGCACTAATGCCATCCGACTTTTCTCCACTCGAGTGTATAGCCTCCGCCTTATCAACTTCGTCAAAAAATGATTGTGTACACAATAGGAATGCATCATCGAGGTTTGGAAGATCAAAACAACCTGCTTCCACTTCCACTGTTGGTTGTAGTTGTTCTCTTATCTCAGGTTGTGTTAGTACTTCCACCTTTGTTTTGCGTTGCACTTCCAACTTCGTTTGCGACTCATTTGTTGATTTTTTAGCAGCTCCCAATTCCACTTCGGTTTCAGTTTTGGGTTTTTGAGTAATAGTTCGTGTGCATGGAACTATTCCTTTCTGTAACCTTCTTTTTTCACATGGCATACCTGGGAAAATGTAACCAACAATGCGTGTTATAGTATCAAGGGACGCGAGACATGTTTCATATGGCATACCACGCGAGTTACGCAAAATATGCTGGGTCACATCGCGTGATACGAAACGAACATTAGTCTTGGTAGACTATCATGATGCGTGAGTTACGCTTTGATGGTAAGACGTAATAAACTTTAACATCACGCGATTCGGGAAAATAGAAATTGCCCAATCGCGATTCACACCACGCGATTGATGTCGCTGCATAAATGACATACGACGCTAGATATATTACAGTGAACTCATACAATTTTGCTCTAACAACGCGAGTTATATATTACATATTTCACTTACGTGACTTGGAAGACCCTAAGGTTTCTTTAGACAATAAATATTACTTCGCCTGCTTGGTTTCAGCTGGGGTTTTGATCTTATAATATGAAGCGATATAAAAAGGAGATATGGTATAACATTCTGCTTGCTTACTGCGAGTTAAGAAGATGTCAAGTTTTGAAACCGCAACACTAATCACATAATATCTATAACATAAGATTTGCGGAACTTGAAAATTTAAAAACATTCCTTATTGTATTAAACAACCGTTAAAACCCCCTATTTAAATCCAAAGTTTGAAAAACAACAGCGTGACCAAATTAAAAACAAATCAACTTTAAGATAGCTATAAGAAGTTGAATCTTAATAATTTAAGATCCAATTACATCTTAATATCCTTGCTTCATGGCCGTCGGTACGCTACAGGGAGTTTCATGTGGCCCAGTTCTATTCATTTTCGTCCCACTTGTTTGCTCACCAATATTTGCAATTGCCAAATCTGCCTCCGTTCCTTTTGAATCAACATCAACACAAACTTTATCAACTGTAGACTCTGCGTGATTTTGTTCTTCCGCAGTCTCATTCGTACTCCCTTTTTCTACAACATCTTCCTGTAACTCTTGTGCAGTTTCAGCTACGACCTCAAGATGTTCTGCTTCTATTGGTATTGGTTCAGGTGCCGCTGCCATAATAGCATGTTACACTGCTTGGTCTTGAAGCTCTTGAGCAGTTTTGGAGGTTACATTAAGAGTTTCAAGTTCAATGGGTTTTGGCTCATGCTGCTCAGCTTGGTCTTCAAACTCTTTTGTAGTTTCAGCTACAACAACATTCGGTTCTTCTTCTAAGGGTACAATACCAATGGCCGCGACAAGCCTGCATTTGTCAACTCCCGAAACATACAAACTTTTTTCATTTACCTGCCCCTCCCCCGATGTCTCAGTAACATCATTTGGTCATTCAGCAGCTTGAGATGCATTATTCTCCTCATCTATTTCACCTCCATCTTCTACCCCCTCGTGTGTGTCTTCTTCATTATCGTCAGGTGTAGAACCCTCTACAAATTCTTCTTCTTTATCAGGTGTTACTGATATATCGACTCTTTTCACTAGTGACTCATCTTCTACCGAACAGAAAGGTAGTACACAAACCTTCTCTAGTGCTTCATTAACCCCAGCTTCCTCATCATATTCGTTACCTTTATCAGCTTGTTCTTGAAGCTTCAAAGTCAACAAAGCAACCTCCCTTTGGAGTTCTTGAATCTGTGGTGAAATTCAAAAAGTATTAAGAAAAGTAATGAAAATGCATCATTAAACAACCTATTAAACGACTTGTCGATTCTTTCGTGCAAGAGAAATCTTAAGCCTTTTGTTTTCTACGGAGTATCTGTATTTTCCACTGGTTCTCTTCTTAACAGATTCCATCCTCTTAAATAAAATATTACAAGTGCTTGCCTTGTAAACTTTCATCCTCTTCGTCCGAGTATTTGAGCTGCCCTCTTTCTCGGGTGTATTTTTTTTCCTGATCCATCCCCCCTGCAGCTGTTGCCCGTAATCCTCATCCACTCTCTGGTAATTAACTGTTCTAGATCCCTGTCCAATCTCCATCTTATTTATTTCCCCTCCACTACAATACTTGGCCCGCTTCCCTCTTCTACTGATCATTGTATTTTTTCTTTTGCTTGTCAACTTCCTAATACACCCTGCCCAGACTCCCCCGACTCGAAGGCCATTTCTTCAGCTTCCGTCAACTCGACCTCTCCATCCAACACCTGCAACATGCAAAATTACCGTTTAAACGAACAGCGCACACGCATGTATAAGACGCGTATTATTAAAATGAAGTATCACGATGATGTGAATCATGTGATGACTTAGTACTCATCTCGCGACGCGAGTCATAACACCATTTGCAATTCGCGTGCGAGTCAATTAGTCCCTTCAATGCGATTGGATCACCACCAACAACACCTGACGCGATGCAGGCAGTGCAGACGTTGTTGTTGGTTTTTTACCAGTTCATACATCAAGCGCGAGTATCGTTCACGATACGCGCACCATACACGCAATTGGTGGCGACTACATCTCGCGCGCTACAAATATTAATATTAAATATATGTCGCGAATCGTCACAAATTCCTGGCACGAAACATCACTAATATTAAACATATTAAACGACTATATATTACCTCATCATCTGCCAGCTTCCTCACCTTTTTAACAGCCCCAATAGTTGACTCCTTGCACTCCAGCCCCCACCATTTATAGCACCTAGGTATCATGTTTGGCCTTACCAAATCTGCCCATAGCGTGGTGTGCTCCATTATGAAGAGCTGCAAAAAAAGGAACACTCGTATCACTTTTATAAGAGAACAAAATAATAAACTAATAGTTCAATACACATCAATAACACTGCTACGCAGCCGATGACGTGATCTGGTGTCCCTTTCTCCAAACAATTAACCATAGACTTTGTCAGCTTCTCAACAATTGCTCCCAACCAATCATAGTCATTAATTTTGAGCATGTCTTCTACGTAGAAAACCATTGTCCAACCTATGATATCTCCAGATACAGAGTAGAACAAGGTAGAACAAATGAAGATTATCAAAAGCTTCGCAACGTCGGTTACTGATTCCTCACTCCCATTATTTGCTGTCATCTCTATTGCTTCCTGTATCAAAATAGACAGTAGTTAATTAATTGTATATGCCAAAACATCCGTAAGTCTAATAATCTCTTCTTTCTACCTTTATCATCGTATTTGAAACAACCTTTTGGTTTGACGGTCCACTTTTCCTCGCCCTTGGACGCAAGAAATATTTCTGCATCAGTGAAGACTCGTTCTCCGCACCATCTGCAAATCTTCCAGTGAAAGCCCCTGCTCTGTTCATCAGCATTTCCTTCATTCCGTGTTTAAGACCAAAGATGGCTTTAACATCGTTCGTTGTTAGCTTAACCTACTTCAAACCTATTCTAAAACACCAATTCTTTACATAATATCTCTTTATAATCTCCTCTATAACTTTGTTAAACCTCTTCTTTGGCAGATTTTCGTTCCGTGTCGTCAATGAAGTTTTCAGCAAAGTATAGAATGGTTTGTTCTTCGTAGCCTCGATATGCTCCTCGGTCACTATGTCTTTCTGCAACAAATTTAATATGCTTACCAAACTAGACCTGCAAAAAGTACCTTTTCCCATAGTAGAACATGTGTGCACAAAACAACACCCATGTAATATTTTAGCAATGCATAGCTCCTCGCAGAACTATGCCCTAGTAGAACTCATTATAAACCAAACTTTAATCAGGCAACAAACACAACGCGTGACGCGCCTCCAATTTTGTGCGATTTACAAGATAACGACCTATGTTATGGACACAACGACTACATGACGCGACACATTCTATACATGTCGGGCGTGTTACCCGTATCCTGAAATGTCTACTTATAAATGTCTTATTCCCTCCCGCGAGACACGACATAGACTCAAGCATGATGCAAAATTCGAAAACATATCCCAATCTAGCGAGACACTTACGCGAGACCGGATACACTCACACACACTACTGAAACCCACCTAAATACTACCCAGACTACATAACTGACGCGAGATCAGTTTTACAATATCAACTTAATACGCGTCTTTTAATGGGGCAGACCTTACTCAAACATAATACGCGTATTCCAATCTATCATTTATATCACGCGACATATAATCCACATCTACTGCCCTAACAATGGATTTATTCAACAAACACGATACACCTCCACGAACTACTCTAGACCAACTAACAACTACCCACACTAAACCAAACTGCTGTAAACCACCTAAAACCAACCCACATTTCACTCTCTCACGCGATACACTCTAACAAACTGCTGCAAACCACATACAAACAAGCCACAATATAGTCCCTCACGCGAGACACTTTTTCAACCCTTTTTAGACGCCTAAAAATGACACAAAGTTCAGGCCTAACGCGAGACATTATAAGAAACTGCTAATAAAAACCCACATACTACCCCTAAACCACCCCTTGAAGCGAGACACAAATACACATATGGGAAAAACAACTACAAGTTCCCACAGTACAAGCCTTGGCGCGAGACACTTGACGGCCTACAGTTAACCACCTCAGAATCCATGTTTCGTCTTCCCAAAAAACTTACCTTACAGTCACCGACCGAAAAATCTAACCAAAGTATTGAACCGAAACTAGTTACCGAACGAAAACGGTTCATAGGGATATCATCCAACATGCACTCTACTAAACACGATTAAGAAAAAATATGAGGCCTAACCTTCACTATAGTTTCGACAGTTCAAACTTCACCGGCCCCGGTGGTTCTTGCTTCAGACGACAAAAAAACTAGAGACAGTCTACACGACGATTATGGAGCACGTTGATCGTTTCGAACCATAGTTCTGCTACCCTTGCCGGAGTTTGTATTCTCACACTCGCCGGATTTAGTTCGCAAAAAACGAGACGGTGGACAGAGTTCTTTTGGGTTCAACTTCTTCTCTGACTTTCTCCTTCTGTCTTTTCGGTTCCTAAATTTTTTTGGGATTTGGGGGGAAAGTAAAAATTAAAAAAATAATAACCTACTTTCTCTTTCTTCTAGTATTAGGACTAATTTGGTAAAAATATTGGCCTCTTACTACTAGAGTAAGGGTCTCATATTTGGGTACTTATTTGAGATTACATACTTGAAAAGGTATTTAAAGATACTTTTCTTAATAAATAAATGAAAATAGCTAGATAATAACTTTCTACTTTTGTAGTGTATGGATGCTACTTATATATTTTATAATTCAAAAAATAAATTTCAATAGATATTTTAAACTATAAATGAATAAAAATCTAGAAAAAAGAAATCAATATTATATAACCACTAAAATAACCCAAACATATGAATATGAATATTATGAGAAGAATAAAAATATTATACATCCCTCAATTCTTATTTTGGTTAAAAAATAAAAGACCCACCCTAAATAATAAGTGAACCCTAGGAGCTATGCTGAAAATTAGTTTTTTTTAAATATTGGGTTTATATTATATTTTGCAAACATCAGAATTGATCCGACATTTATATAACTTTTTCTCTCAAAAATGGCTTATTAAATAAAATATATTTACTAAGCTTTTCAGAACAGCAAAATTGAGTCAATTGGTCTAGTTATCGTTCATGTTGGAAAACATAATTAACATAATTAGAGAATATATATCTTCCAAAAAGTCCATAAAAAGTATTTTTTCAATTATGGATAACTTTGTGGGATAGTGTGTCTGCTTATGAACTACTATATTTATAGTAGCTGTTAATTTAAATTTGTATATTTTTTTGTTATTCTATATTTAGAGGAGTTATTAATTATTTCTATTATTCAAACAATTTAGAGTTGAGAGATTAGTGTTGAGTTGTTTATAAAGTTTTTATAATAAACGGTAACTTTCTCATCAATTTGTTCTTGAGATCTCACTTCAATGGTCATGAATTCATTTGATTGATGGCTCCATTGATTTGTACTCCCTTCTTGCTGACTGAAATATCTCTTCAACCCCTTGAGCCTCTCCCACCATCTACTCACAATGCCCAACCTCCTCTTTATGTCACTTCATCTTGGATTTCTGTTGGGTTTTCTGGTCCACTCTCCAATCTCTTTACCCACAGGTCATCTTGGAGTAGCAGAATGTCCAAGTATAATCCTCGTCTCTTTATGTCAATCCTCTGGTCTCAGCTTCCGCCCCCTTTCTTGCTGCTAAAGCAACCTTCTCATCCTCCTCCACTCTCCAATAACCCTTTTTCTGCTTCTGCTTCCTTAACCTGCTGTACAATCTTTGGTTCTCAATGTAAGTTAACCAATTAAACCCTTACCTACGCCTATCCCCCAAATATAATCTGTCAAATTACCAGCTTTTTCTTCTCTAGTTACCTAAGAGTGTACTACCATTTCTTAGCTTTATGCTTAGGATTTCTTCATGATTCCATCAGCCCTTACTATTATTTGTCCCATCTGGTTAGAATTCTATCTGGTTTAGTTAATCTAACTAAATCTCTCCCCCTTCTAACCTTCCAAAACCTCTTTCTAAACTCAGTCAATCTCTCTCTCCCTTTTCAGGTAAAACCCTTAAACCCTTTTCCCCTATACCCTCTTTTTTAGCAACCCAGACCTATTTCCACCTCTATGGGATCCCTTATTATCTCAGCCCTGTGAAGTCCTTCTGCATTGATGCAAACCCTAGCATAGAATCCTATCCCTGCTCTCCTTCTATCCTAGCACATCTCAGCTCTAGCACCCCATCGTTAAGTCATTTTCAATCATCTCTCCCAAACAAGTCTACCTATAAACACTCAGACCATTCTCTCATATATCCCCCCTCTCTCATCAAAACCATCAACAATCAACAATCTTCACAAAAACTCAAAACCATTACCAGATGTACCCTTCTTCTATCTCCTTAAGACCAGCCAAACCTTATGGCCTCACAGGCACCTTCTCCCCCATTCGAACCATCAGTTCTCCTACTCTCTCGCTGTCTTTCCCTCCTATCTCGACTGCTCCTCCCTCCCCACCTCCTCTCCCAATCATAGATTCTGCCATGACCTCCCAGCCTCTAGCTGATCCACCTGCTCATCAAATATCTCAGATTCATGAATCATATGTCAAAGACGTCTTAGCTAGATCCAGATTCCATATGGAATCTGGCCAGGGTTTCAAAATCTTTCAAACCGACTCTATGAAAGACTTGGGTCCTTACCTTCCTTCTGATATACCCTGCCTTCCCGAACTCCCCTCTGTCAAGCTCTCAATAGCCTCTCCTGGGAAGTGCCAGCCTCCCCAAGACAAAACCACCCCTGACTGCAAAACCTCCAACCTCGCAGTCGCCGTTTCCGATCTCGGGTTCTATGCCAACCTTGTGGCAGCTATCGAAGAACTGCCTTACCAGCCCCTCCCCGATTCTTCCGCCGTGGCCGCCTCCCCAGGACAGTCCAGTCTCCCCCGCGCCCTCCACCAGCCTCCATCGATCGACCAATCAACCGACCAACCCTCTCCTGCAAGTCTGAGTGGTGACCTACACTTCTCTGGGTATCCAGCGCCGCTCTCCTCTAGGATCACCAGAATCAGCCATCGCCCGGTAACCAGAACCCCTTGAAGTCCCTGTAAGCCCTGTCGGCCTGATCGGAGATCCTTCTCTCGATGGGCACCCACCATCGCCTCCCACCAGAAACTGCCTTCCACCGGTGACAGAAACCCCAACCCTAGAAAACCGGGAAAACCTTGTAAACCTCCCTTTGTTACCATCAAGTGTCGCCCCGAACTCTGCTACATGTCGAAATTGTCTACACTGAACCCAATCTCTCCTCCTATCATCCACCGTCAAACCAGTAATCGCCCGTCCTCAGCCAGGTGGTCTGATCAGAGGCTCCCTTATAACCGGGTATGCATCGTCTTCCTCTAGGAGTTTCCCTCAGCCTGAGATCGGAGTCCCGATCTCATCACCACCAGCGACCCACCCAGCTTGTCCAGCCAGCACCGCGAGCAAAAGATGGCTTCCATCTCCTCTCTCAGCAGCGAGCTCCCACTTGTCTCCTTGGATTTCGAATACGGTGGTTCTCTGCTTGGGAAAAATGGTCTATCGACTCTGTCTGCTCCCTCTGTCAACAAATCTCAATCTAGGGACCCAATCGAAGAGAAGAGAGGACCTGGGAGTGGGTCTGGACTGGTGAGGCCCATCTCCCCCACTAGAGATGATGGAATGGGCTCACAGTCAAATCCTGTATGCCCAAATTAGAAAAACGTTGAATTTTGCATCTCAAGCCAATTGGGTCTACCTTTATTGGGTCGTTCAGCCAAGACAATTAGGCCTAGTCAAGTGCTCTTTATTTCCAGGCCCAGTAAAAACAATGGAAGAGGCCTTTTAGGGGGTGGAGGCCCAAAAGCCAATTTTACTCTCATCTGAAATTTCGGGAACGCCGGCAAAGGCCCTAAAGGGAGAAAGTATAAATTGGCACACCCGAAACATCATACCCTCCCTAATGCGAAGAATTTCTCTATAGGTATATCCAGTTCTAACTCGCTCTCCAACATAAAATTGACTCCCTATTATGCTAGTATAGTTGTCGATCATAGTGACAATCGCTATCCTCTAGCAATCGGTATAAGACATATGGAAATGGAAGGGAGTGAGTTCATAATGAATGCTTCGGCATTGGCTTCTCCGGACTCTTGGAAGGCTTGTCTATTGGGCTACTTTCTCAATCAACCTTCCAACCTAGCTTTTCTCAAAGCTAACGTTTAATCCCTTTGGAAAATGTTTGGGATTCTAGAATATAAACCCCTCCCCGAGGGCTATTTTCTCTTCAAATTTGGATATGAGGCAATGGCTAAAAAGGTGTTGGAAGAAGCCCATTGGCATTTCGGTAGACATCTAATGGTTCTAAAAATCCGGGAACCCCTTACCACCCTGATTAAAGAACCCCACACGGAAATTCTAATTTGGGTCAAAATATTCAATCTTCCTCCTGAGTTATGGACCGCGGTGGGCTTCAGCAACATTGGATCGGTTATTGTTACTCCTCTCTATGTGGATCATCAGACTGAAAGGAAGGAAAAGCTCAGATTTGCTCGTATATGTATCATGATCAAAGCGGGGACCCCAATTCGGTCTGAGCTTACTTTCAAAATTAGTGGGAAACACATCTCGATCTCTTTCGAATACCAGGGCCTCCCTCCTCAGTGTGCAAATTGCATAGTCTTTGGGCACTCGTCTCGTCAGTGTAGGAAAGGGCCCCTCAAGCTTCTACATTTTCCTACTATGACTTCTTCATCCGAGGAAGATCCTTCTGAGATAGAACCAGAGGTGGATTCTAGACTTCCCTCTATCTCTGAAGATAAGGAAGTGGAGAGCGGCGAATAGGTGGATTCGCCCCCCCCCCCCCCCAAAGGATATGCATGGACGTAGCAAAAGACAAGGGCTAAAAGGTATTATCCTCCGACAGGACCATCAGCTGATCCTCTATAAGTCTTTTATTCATGAATATTGCTTCTTGGAATTTCTGTGGTCTTAATGACCCGATTAGGCAAAAGGATGTTACTGATTTTATTATAAGTAATCACATCTCTTTGATAGTTCTAGTAGAAACTAAATTACAATCTCTGAATGTCGACTCGATAATCAGAAGAATGGCCCCGTTCTGGCACGTGATCACTAATCACTCGTCGCACCCTTTAGGTAGAATTTGGATTACCTGGAACCCTAGTGTTATTTCAATTACTAGGATCTCCCAATCTCCTCAATTCATTCAATGTATGGCCGCTTGTCATAACTATAAAGCTACTTTCAAGCTTACTGCGATATACGCTTTTAACGAAGCTCAATATCGTATTTCGTTTTGGAATGACCTTATAGGCATCTCCAATCAGGATAATCACATCCCCTGGGTCTCTCTTGGGGATTTTAATGCTATTCGCCACCCAATCGAGCGTATTGGTTCTTCGGATTCGTGGTCTTCATCAATTGATGATTTCAACAACTGTTGTTACCGTTGTCAGCTTAATGATCTTCGTTCATCTGGGTTTCCCTTCACCTGGATCAACAAGCAACCAACTCACCCTATCCTCTCAAAAATTGATCGTGTTATGGTCAACCCTGATTGGGACGACCTTTTCCCTATATCCCATGTCCTCATTGGATATTTTCGAACCTCTGACCACACAACTGTTACTCTTAATCTCGGTCTCCCCCGTCCTAGACGAAAAAAGCCTTTTCGTTTCTTCAACATGTGGCAATCCCACCCGCAATATAAAGAAATAGTTTCCAATTGCTGGAACTCTCCTATTTCTTCCTCTGGGATGATGTTGGTCTCTGACAAACTCAAACGTCTGTAATATGTTCTAGCTTTGTTAAATCGTAAGGAGTTTACTGATATCTTCTCCATAGCCAATAAAGCTAAACAAGACTTGTTTGAGGCCCAGACTATCTTAGCTTCCGACCCTCTCAATCCTCGTCTATTAAGAAATGAGTTGGAGGCTTCCGCTTCCTTCATTTTTCTAAGTCAAGCTGAGGAATCTTTTTTTAAGCAGAAATCTAGGGAAAATTGGATTAAGCTGGGCGATAGGAAAACCAAATTCTTTCATAAAAGTATAAAAGCCTGTCTATTCCGCAATAAAATCATTTCGATTTCCAATGATCATGGTGACCATGTGTCATCCCCGGCGAAAGTTTCAAAAGTTTTTATAAACTTTTTTGAAAAGTCCATTGGTACCAAGCATTCTGCAGTTTACCCTGGCCTTGAAAAGGTCTCCTCCCTTATTTGCACCAAAGTCAATCCCATCAATAGAGAGTTTATGACCCGTGACATTTCTTGCACTGAAATTAAATCTGCGCTGCACAACATTGATAATGATAAATCACCGGGCCCTGATGGCTTTAACTCAAGTTTCTTTAAGACTTCTTGGGATATAGTCGGCCCGGACATCTATAAAGGGGTTCAAGACTTCTTCCTCTCTGACACTCTGATCGAATCCTGGAACTCCACCTCCATAGCCCTCACCCCTAAAAAGGACTCACCCTCTTCGCCAGCTGACTTTTGACCAATTTCTTTATGCAATATGGTCTATAAAATCATCTCGAAAATCCTGGCCAACTGAATCAAAGTCGCCTTCACCTATCTTATTGAATCCTCTCAATCAACTTTCGTTTCTGGCAGGAATATTTCTGACAATATTCTCCTCTCCCAAGAGCTCCTAAAAGGATACCATATTAACAGGAAAGGCAAAAGAACTGCCCTAAAAATTAACTTAATGAAAGACTTTGACAACGTTCGATGGCATCTCATTTTGGACGTTCTGGTTGCGATACATTTTCCTGATAAAATAATCACCTGGATTGTCAAATGTATTTCCTCCCCCCCCTTACTCCATTATAATTAATGGAGACCTTCATGGTAATTTCAAAGGCAAAAAAGGTCTGAGACAAGGTGACCCTCTGTCCCCTTTTATGTTTGTACTTGTCATGCAAGTCCTTTCAGGCATCCTCAAAGAGAAAAGTCTCAATGAGAATTTCCATTTTCACTGGAAATACCACAAACAAAAAATCATTAATCTCTGCTTCGCAGACGACCTGATGATTTTCTGCCATGGTGATGCCTCATCCCTTAACCTCATTAAAGAAGCTCTCGATGACTTCTTCATTCTCTCTGGTCTAAAAGTCAATCCCGCCAAGAGCCATATCTTCTTCTCTGGCATTGACAATCACCTTAAATTAGACCTCCTGTCTATTTTGAACTTTCCTGAAGGTACCCTTCCGGTTAAATATCTAGGGGTCCCTCTCCTCACTCGTAGGCTTTCCCATTCGGACTGTCGCCCCCTCTTGCACAAAATAAGTTCGAAAATTCATTCTTGGACCGCTAAGCACCTTTCTTACGTTGGTCGGCTCCAATTAATCAAATCTATTTTATTTGCGGGACAAGTTTATTGGTCTTCGATTTTTATTCTCCCCTCTAGAATAATAAAAGAATTAATTCAGTACCTTCAGTGATTCCTTTGGTATGGCTCCACTTTAAAAATTCATGGGGCCAAAGTGGCATGGTCCTCCATAACCACTCCCTATAAAGGGGGCGGCCTTGGGATTCTGGATTTCAAAACCTGGAATCAGGTGTCCGTCCTCAAACACCTTTGGACCATAGTAGGTAATACGTCCCAATCTCTCTGGAGCGATTGGATCAAATCAGAAAAAATTAAAAACAAAAATTTTTGGGATATTTCTTCCGGATCCTCTCCCTCTTGGATTTGGAGGAAAATCCTATGCCTTCGTTCTTTGGCTCGAAATTTATTCAGGATTGCAATCGGAAATGGTAAAAATACTTCCTTCTGGCACGACTCGTGGCTCCTCTCCTCCTCGCTTGCGGATTACTATGGCTCTGACGTAATCTCTGACTCTTGAATGGGCAATAACCTAATGGTTTCTGATATCATCTCCAATGGCGAATGGATCTGGCCAGCCAACCTGAGATCGGCTAGAGCTCGTAGTCGGAACTACCTAGACGCAATCTACAGACTAATTCTCTCTCTCTCCTAGCTGAACTCTCGGTCAAAGGATGTTCCATTATGGACCACAAAGGAGGGATATGTCGTCTTCACCATCAAAGACACGTACAATGCTATTAGCGTGCCCACCCAATCAGTGGGGTGGGCGGGGTTAGTATGGAATAAATACAACATTCCGCGTCACTCCTTTATTACTTGGCTTGCTATTAAAGGAAAGCTGGTCACCAGAGATAAGCTCAATGGTTGGGGCTACCATACCCCAACCGACTGCCCTCTCTGCTCCTCTGATTTGGAAACTATATCTCATATCCTCTTTGAATGTAGTTTCGGTCAGAGTATTTGGAAAGCGACAAGTTATAAACTTGGTTTTCCAATCCAATCCTTAAATTGGCAATCTTGGATTCTTGAGGCCTCAAGATGGCCAAACTTGGGTGAACAACATGTTTGGCGCACGTGCTTCAACGCGGTAGTTTACCATGTTTGGAAGGAGCGAAATTCAAGAATTTTTGGATCCGCTCCCGTTTAAGCATCCTCAATTGCTAACCAAATCATATTGGATCTCCGATACAGATTTCATGGTTCCAAGATTGTCTGGCCTATGTAGCTGATTGCTTACTAACTTGTTCTATTCTTACTCTCTGTATGTTTTAGGAGATCTCATTACTGGACTGAAGCGTAGATTCTGACTGTCCACTCACGGAGTCTATCTTTGCTGTCGAGACATCATCTTCCCTCCGTTAGATTGTTCCTTTTTGATAGGTCATCATTCGGTGTCATATCCTTGTCTTTGGATTCAAAATACTGATCTATATTCTCGTTATTATCTTGCTATTTGACTTTTATTATGATGTATTACCTCGGGGTATGCCCCAGAATTCTGTATGAACCCTTTCAATTAATTTAAGTTTTATTACACCAGTTGTTTTTTTAATAATAAATATCTAGTGCTTTAGTTTTTTAGTTGTTATTGTTCCATGAAAGGGAATAAAACTAGTCTTTAAAAAACTAGTTAAGATTAATTTCGGACTATTCAAACACTCAATTTTTTGGTTTAATATATTGAGTATCATCTCTTTAAATATAAATAATATACATAGATAGTGATCTAAGAATTCTATAATTGTTTTATTTGGATCGAAAATGACAAGAGGGTTTATGAATTATAAACTTAACTTATCTCTATTCAATAATATTCGTTTAAAGAAACAAAAATATAAAAACAATTACCATTAAAAACCCAAAAAGCTTTGAAAACATTAAACTTTGTTGATAAAATCTAAATTCTATGTACCAAAAAAATAGAACTATATAATAACATTGAATTGCAAATTTTGATTATAATGAGAAAGATGTGGGAGGATGATAAACTTAAAAAATAAAAATTATCCAGACAAAAAAAAATATAGTAATAAAAAATATTGTAAAAAGTTTAATAAATTTTTTTAATATAAAAATATATAAAAGATATTTAGATATCCGAAGAATCCAAATATATTGATAAATCAATTTAGCAATAAACTAATCATGTTGTGCTATATAATTTTATTTCAAGCCTAATGTATCAGGATCTAAATGGTTACTTGAGAGTTTGTAGTTATATAAATAATTATATATTTAAACTAACGTTCGTTTAAATATATAACTCATAACTCATGTTCTCTTTAAATTACTTAAATTACGTCGGCATTCCATACAAAAAGCCAAAGTTTGTTTTGTTTTTTTTTTCTAAAAAAGTGATACGGCTCTTCAACTACGTAATAGATTATACAATGTTTTAGGTTTCTATACTGAATTTAAATGGTTTGAACTATAAGATTTCGGCCATCCGATCAACATACTGATCCAAAGTTTAAGAATTCAACTTTAATTTATATATTTCATTTTGCTTTTTATAAGTTAATATTTTTTATATAAACATTAATATTATAAACTATAATTTACTATAGTTATAGATTACAAATTTTTTTAAAATATCGTTGAATTTTAATATTTATATACCACTATGTATATAAATGGTCCATTTTTAAAATACTGTAATTCAAATAAACTATATATATAAACTAACAAAATTTAAATTAATGATTAAGTATTTTTTTTATAAAATGTACGAACTATATTTATGTATGTATACACACAAAGATAAATAAATACTATTTAATACATTTATTATATATTTAATAATATTAAATTATTCAATAAAATATAAAATATAACAATTAAATAATGTAATCATATATTTGACTATTAGAGTAGTTATTATTATATTTTAACACTTTTTTAGGTTATAGAATAATATTTTGCATTCCTAAATTGCGAACCACAAAAACAAAAAACAAAAAATATTTCTCCAAATACTTTAACAAGATATGTGCTAGAATTTGTATATTTTGTAGTCGCGTAACCATTTTGAATTTGTCTATAATGTAATGATGGTTCATCTCGATGTATCTAGTTCGCTCATAAAAAATACTGTTCGTTGCAATGTATTGAACAACCTTGTTATCAGAGTATAGTAAAGTTAGTCCACGGTTTGAAAGTTTCAAGTTTTTTAAAAATATATTATAGTCATGTTAGTTCATATCATGCTACTCTTGTTACACGATATTCCTCTTTGCCAGAAGAAAGAAAAATCGTTGTTTGTCGTTTCGGTCTCCAAGATATCAATGATGATCCAAAATATACAATAACATGTAGTCCATTTTCTTATGAGGGAGTGACCTGCCCAATCCAAGTCACAATAAGCTCTCAATTTGAAATCAATATTTGAAGAGATTAACAAACCTTTCTCGGGAGGCCCTTTTAGACATCTAACGATCCAAAATACTGCTTCAATATGAGATTTTTTTCCAGGTTGGTGCATAAATTTACTCACAATATGTATAACATATATAATCCATAGTCTCGAAACAATCAAATAAATTAAAATACCGACCAATATTATATACTGACTTGAATATTTGACTAAATCACCATTTATAATAAATTGAAGTTGTGTTCCATGGGAATACCAATGCGAGCTACCCCCTAACAATCCTACATCTTTAATGATGTCTAAAACATACTTGCGGTGAGAGAGAGAAAATTGTTTTTTAGAAATAGAGACCTTAATACCAAGAAAGTACTTCAAATTATCAAGATCTTTGAGATGAAAATGACTATGTAAAAGTTTCTTAGTTGCGACAATACTAACGATATCATTTCTTGTAATCAAAATATTATGAGAGCAGTAAAAAGACTTGCCTTGTATCATGGTGAACTAAGAGTAATCAGCTCAAGATTGTACAAATACTAACGATATTCATGCTTTTCTTGATAAAATGAAATTTACATATATATAACATAACAATTCTTGATAAATGGTACATTTTTATTGATTTATCTAATGTTGATGACTTAAAACTACGTTGGAAACAGAATGTGTCGTCCTAGGGACACCATTCAATGCGTCTAATCAAATGGGAACCCAACTTTAACACTAAAAACTTTATCCCTAGTGACCCCTGTGCGAGTTACTTTCCTTAAAATTCCTATCTTTCTATACAATAAATATAATATTATAAAAATAGCCAAAACCTTAGGTCACCTTTTAGATGTGTGGATACCCAAAAAAAACCTGGCTAAATATAACAGCTTCCAGGCTTGGATAAAACTTGATGTATCAAAGCCTCCCAACAAAACATCATGGGTGGATTTTGATGACCAATATGGAATATTGATATATATTATACAGGAGAATCCTCCATTATATTGTCAAATTTGTTTTCATTTTGGTCATGATCATATAAAATACAATAATAACAAGAAACCTGAAAATCAAAATGATCCTAGAACTGATTCACCATTAAGGCAAGAAAATCCTAAAAACACCAACACAATTACTAAAGTTTCTAAAATGTGGAGTCAAAATATGAAATCTATAATACTCAAAGATAATGACAATGTTAATATTGTTCTAAGTATTGAAAAAAAATAAAATGACTATTACAAATTCCAGTAATGTTGTTTTTGGATTTTCCTTAACTATCCATGACAATATCACATTAACATTGAATATGAAAAACTTTGTATAGAGATAATTTAGATATAATTGAAGTGTTTCACTCAATTTACCTTATTAACAGATTATCTAGCCTAAATAAATCTTCTGAAGATGACCAACCAATTATCTCTCCAAAATTTACATTAAATGGACTCTCCTTGTCTCTCCAAAGAAGAAATTTAATAAAAAATCAAACAAAATGATGACTCTAATAAAAAATCAAATGTGTTTTAAAGAGACCATTCACCAAGAACAAAACAAAGCCTCAATCTGAGGCTCAAGACCTAACCTTATATATTACAAATGTTAATTAAGATCTTAAACTTGAATATAAAAGGATAGGTAATAAAAATACAATCATGAGACTTAAGCATATAATTAGATCTGAGACAATAGAATTCTTAGCTATCCATGAACCTATGATCTCTTTCAATAAACTGCTACTATCTTGAAAATTATTGGTTTTCAGCATAGCATCTCAAACATCTCTAACAAAATCTGGATTATTTGGAAATCATTTTTTAAGGTGGATGTATTAGCTGACACAGACCAGCTAATCCACCTCAAAGTCTCTCATTTAACCACAGATAAAATATTTTATATATTTGCCATCTATGCTAAGTGTACTAGAATTAATAGGCTTCATTTGTGGGAGACCCTTAAAGAGTTATGCAGCAATCCATGTGAATGAATTGTTATGGGTGACTTCATTTATATTCTAAAGCTTCTGAACAACTATGTTGTGCTACTCTTTGTTTAAAAAGTATTGATGATTTTAAACACCATCATGGACTTCTCTATTAAAAAATTGAATTATATTGCTTCTCCCTTTACTTGGACCAACCATAGGAACTAGAGAAGGCTTGATAGAGTTCTTATCAACTCTCAAATGAGAAACTATTTTGATCTTATTCATGTTAAACATATAGCCAAAACTTTCTCTGACCATGCTCATATGGTCATTTCCCTCTCAAGAAGCTCTTTAAAACCTAAAGTATCATTCATATTTCTCAATATGTGGTGCATGTACCATGAAATTCATCAAATCATTGAATTTTTTTAGACCATCCAGATTCATGGTTCCTCCTTAATGGTTTTATGGCTTAAGTTAAAAACATTAAAAATTGTTCTTAAAACTTGTAACAAAGGTTAAAATTTATCAGCAAAAATTTCAAAACACTTAGAATAATGAGAACAAAACCGATATTTTAAATGCTAAAGCCAATCACATTCTTCTCTTAGAAAGAGAAAAGGCCTATTGGCAACAAAATTTTTGTGTCAATTGGTTTTAAATGGGGATAAAAACACCTCCCTTTTTCATAATTTTGTTAAGAAAAAACAAAAGACAAATTATATTAATGGTATCGAGAATGATGGTCTCTGGATTGAGAAACAATCTAAAATAAGCGAGCATGATTTAAATTACTTTAAAAACCTATTAGCAGATAGCAAGAACAATACTCTCCTTTATTTTGATCCGTACAATATCATTTATGCTATAAGTACTGAAACTGATAATAAACAACTTCTTAAAAATCCTACGAAATAATTTTTTTTACAAAGCCATTAAAAACTTAAAAATCAACGTGCTACAGGTCTTGATGGTTTTAATACTGTATTCTTTCTTACTTATTGGAATATCATCAAAACTGATTTTTGTTCAGCTATTATTCACTTCTTCAATAGTAACCCTGGCCCTAAAGGAATGTTTTCTACCACTATTTTCTTAATTCCAAAAAATGACAGCTCTATGCAATGGAAAGACTTCAGAGCTATAAGTCTTTCCACTGTGCTGAATAAGATCATTTCTAGACTTATCAATGAAAAACTACCTTGCATTCTCCCGAAAATCATTTCCCCTGAACAAGCTGACTTTGTTCATGGGAGAAACATTCATGATTGTATTCTTTTGTGTCAAGAGATCATATACGATATTAATAAAAATATTCGAGGTGGTAACATAGCCTTGAAAATTGATATGACCAAAGATTTTGATAAGATTTCCCACAACTTTATCCTTACTGCTATGAAATCATTTTCCTTTCATACTAAATTCATTAGTCTTGTATATACATGCATTAACTCTACCTTTTTTCCATCATTATCAATGGTGAGCTTAAGGATATTTTTAAAGTATTAAAAAGTTTTAGGCAAGAGGACACTATTTCTCATAGCCTTTTTATCATCATCGTGGAGTACCTTATTATGAGCATTAATAAAATCTTCATATTACATCAAATGATGACCTACAAAACTATAAGCCAAATGAATATTAATTGTTTGGCTTTTGCTGGCGATTTAATTTTTTTTCCAATGGAGATAGAAATAACATTAATAGACTCAATAAATTTCTCAAACTTTATTAAGACATTTATGGTGAAAATATTAATAAAGACAAATTTCATCTTGTTACATCATAAATTCAACATTTATGAAGACTCAATTGGATTTAGACATAAACCTCTCCCTATAAATTACCTTGACATTCAAACTGATAATAATAACAAGATCATAAAATATGATGACCTTATTATTAGAGAGAAAATTCATGAATGAGATTCTACCACTTTTTCATTTGGTGGTAGGTTTGTCCTCATTCAATATGTCCTGATGGTCCTTCCTGTATATTACATTCAGTGCTGCTCTTTGCCTGGAAATGTTACCATCAAAATTGACAAACTTTTTAATAGGTTTCTTTGGGGTTCCAAAGAGAACTCTAAAAACCATCCACTAGTCCAATTGGGACAATTTATGTAATCCTTGTAAAAAGGGAGCTCTGAACATTATGAGAATCTGACTTGCATGACATCTTTACCTGTAGACTCTGGTTTAAATTTAGGGAGAATAAAAAACATTGTAGGCTAAATACATTTCTTATATCTATTGTAAAAATAGCCACCTTATTCAGTTAAACTCTACAACTAAAGACTCTATCATCTGGAGAAGGTTAATCAACATAAAAACCATGGCCGAGCCTCATATACTATGGAGACTTAACCATGGAAACATTGAATTTTGGTTGGAAAATTGGATCGATAATCCTCTTATCCAACTCCCAAACACTAATAAAAATGCTTGGTATACTTATACTAAATGATGTTGGTATCTTTAGGGATACAAATGGTGATATTCTTGGTTTTTATGGTAGAATTTATGGTAAAATGACCCACTTAATTGTTGAGCCTTTGGCTTTGTTAGATGATTTAGTCATTTGCAATTTCATAAATTATAGATATTTTGATATTGAAACTAACTCCGAGTTATTAATTAGCATGCTTGCTGACGGGAAATCTCCTTTGTTTCTATGCCGTATAATGAATTGTTGTAGAAAACTTATTAAACCTAGTATGACCATTAAGTTTATTTCCAAAATACAAAACCAGGTTGCAGATTGGCTAGCCAGATGGACCTTGAAATGCAAGATGAGACTTGACTATGTTCCTAACCAAACCCTTAATCCACTTAAGTTTATAGTTCTTTTAAAAAGTCTTTTGGTTATGCTATATTAATAACAATGATTAATCTTTTAATCTTGTAAATTTTATGGTTGTCAATTAATTTTGGTTTATGCTATCTCTCTTAGAATCAAATGTCTATTACATTATGTTTTCAATCATTTATGGTATTATGTTTATCATCTTGTATAGATGGGCAGAGCAACAAATTAGAGTTGTTTTTTAAAAATTAGACCTACTCTCTTTCAATGAGCATACAATATCAAGAATAATTGATTTTAGACCCTTATTCTAAATGTTGACTTCTATTGATTGATCATGTGCAACATATCTAGATCATCTTTGGATCACACTCATCAAGGTGATGAAGTTCAATTTATCAAGCCTATGGATGTCTTCTTAGATATAAATACTAGTTTATGGTTAGCAATTACTTACCTCTCAAGTAATTATTATTATTATTTTTGTAATTTCTCATTCATTGTAACAATTTTGTATTTCTCTTTCTATCCAATAAAATTCTCTTTGTTGAAAAAACATATAAAAGTTTCAATCTTCCGTAATAATTATATATTATTCTTTAAAAAATCTTATTCTTTTTAATATTTGGAATTTAAATTGGAACAACAAAACAAACAAGTAAGGTGGCATAAAAATCTTTTTCTTTTTATTCAATTCCAAATTTTTTATCAATAGACAACTAAGTAATACAAAAAGTACGACAATGTTTACATAAAAAAATAGAGTAGAAAACCGAAGACGTAGAAATGAGATTTGGATATTCTAAAACCTTACATATGTTTTAAGTGAGATTTTAATTTTTATGAGTTTTCTTTTTAGAGGTTATAACTAAATATTATATATTTTTTTATGAGTTTTCATTTAGACGTTATAACTAAATATTATGGTTTATTTTGGATTTGATGGTTCTCTTCAACTTCATCTAGCTTTTTTAGTTCCTCTTTACTTTTTTGTCATGTGTTTATAGATTTCTATTTACAATAAAAACTCAAGTGTTCCTCTTTTACATCTTTTTTTTTTTTATTATATTTCTAATAGAAAAAACCGTTTTCCTCTCCCTATAAATTTTGATGAGAATTATCTTATAATATTTATACCGTAAAATAATTTTAACCCATTATAATCTAAAATTGACGAATGTATTAACTGTTATATAAATCAATACCACTGCATAGATCTATAAGATAAATATATTTATTCTAAGTACAACCATTGACCAAACAATATTTATTTTTAATTTTATGTTACTTTCGTATTAATTATATTAATTAATTATAGATTAAAACCAAAGACTTACAAATAATTGAATGATTTTTTTTAATTAAAATCAATATTTTAGTCTTCTAAAATAAATTATAATAACTTATTATTTATTTTAAAATGAATTGGGAAAAAAATTAATTATGTAAGACTATATATTCGGAATGGTTTTAATACTATTACTTTTTATTTTATCTTTTATTTTATTATACATGTTTAATACTTTAATATATTTATTCATGCATGTTGACAATTGAATTAATAATACAATATTTAAATATATAATATATTATTGTTATGTTAATTATACTTTAAATAATATTAATATTATTTTGAATAATATTAAATTATTATTTTGTTATAACATATGTAATTTTAAATAATATTAATATATTATATTATAATATATATATATATATATACTATGGAAAGTTATAATAAAAATGTGAATTGGATGATAACGCAAACCACAAATGGATTGCATTCATAATACCACATGTTAAAAATCAAATTTATTTACTTAAAATTACTATACGCTTTAAATATTAATAGATAATTCTCATCTAAATCATCTATTTCCAGAATAAAAAACATTTAGAACAAAACAAAAGGTGTTCTTATTAAAAATATAATAAGAAATTTAGAAGTTAAAAGAAAAAACACTTAACAAAAGATGTTCTTATTAAAAATTACAATGATGAGAAAATAAAAGTTAAATTAAAATAATAATAAAAAAATAAAAAAATTGAACAAATACCGAATGAGCTAGGTGGGAAAGACAACAATCAAATCTAGAAACCATAATAATTAGTGACGATCTCTAAAAGAAAAATAAGAAAAACATTAGAATACCAATCACAATCCCAATCAAGATCTTCTCTTTTATTTTTTGGACTACGTATTATATTTGTTGATCTTTTCGTTCTTCTAACTCTACTTCTTGTAGTGGGTGGTCTTACCCCCGCTTAAAAAAGTGTACCGGATCTAATTTGATACAAGAAGATTCGACAACTAGTTTATGATGTTCTATCCATGTTGGCTTTGGAATAAACTAGCATGAGGAGGCATCAACTGGGGGTGATGATGCGATGATGGTCACTAGATGATATGCATAATCATCATCCTCCAAGTCAGGCTCAAGAACGGGGTAAACAGTCCAAGAACCACCACAACAACAAACATCAAATTTCACTGGCAATCCAATGATGGTTCAGGATAGATTCCAGCTATGGGCCATGGAAGTACTGGATGTGGAGGCTAGCGTGGATGAGGTCAAAATTTAGCAGGTGATCCCTCTTGGGCGATGTATCTTTGGTGAGATTAAATGCAGCCACCCTAGACCGTACCCCCATGTCCATACTCAACGCAATCTTGGGGCAGGCCTACTGGACCGCGACAGCCCGTAATCTTGGGCTTCAGATAACAACAACAGCAGCAACATGCATATGTATCATCTTAGTGGACTCCGACGAATATAGAATCGGCTATGAATACTATGTTTTTATCACAACAACTGGTAAATGAACACGGGGAAAACTTCTTATATGACGTTCTCACTGATAAGTGTCGGAATTCCTAAGGTAGTTAATCGGGAAACGTGAACAAGTGAAAAATGTCAGGCAAACAAGTACAAAGATCTAGAGAGACAAAGTGGTCAAAATACTAATCATTAGGAGGTCCCTTTTTGGGGGACAAAAGCTTTCTTTATATAGTACAGCTGTGAGGCCTATGGTCACATGCCTAACTTATTCTAGTTGCATGTTACCCCATTCATTTGTATCCACGTCACTTATTTCTTACTTTACAATTAAGTCCATGCACATTACTGTATTACAATTTGAGCTCTTTATTACACTTGGTATTTTATACCCTTATTAGTAACCCCCTAGTTTTGCGTAGAGTCGAGCAAAATCTAATTATGTGTAGAATGCAAGGTTGGCGATTTTCCCCTTGACTCGGCATGTCGAACGCAAGATTAGAATCTTTCTATTGATGTAGTTGTTGCCAAGTCAGAACTTATTGATGATGAAATGTCATTGCCAGGGTCGACACACTGTCAGGTGACGATTAATGTCGACGCTGAGGTCGACATAACGGTTAGGGTCGTTTATTGTCGATTCCAGGGTCGATCTTTACATGTTTTAAATTTGTTGTTGCTTGATCGTCAAAGCCATGGTCTGCATACCATATACAACCTTATAGCCTAAGTATCAAAAATTCATGAACCGATTTGGGCTATTTTCATGGGCTTGAAATCGAGTAAAAAGATTCGAAGCCCACCGAGCCCCCATATACTAACCGGTTTTTTCCTGCCTATCCACGTGTCCTCTGGCAATTGGTCGGCGTGTTATTCATCATTAACTGCCTATGCGCGTGCAGAAATCGCACCACCTAGGTCTGATGCAGCCACTCGGTTAGACACATGTCTCGTGGTAATTGGGTCGTACTTTAACCAGTTTTTGGTTAAACGACTCTTGATATTCCCGAGGCTTTTTTTTATTGCGCTTCTCCATGGAGCGGTTCTTTACCAGACTTCTACCTCTCTAAATAGTTTTCCTTTTCATTCTCATTTTTACTAAGTTTTTTTAGAGAGATAAGCTCTGGCCAAATTCCTTTTCTAGAGAGATAAAATCCTAGGTTTATGAGAAAACCTTTCTTATAAGAAACCGACAAAGAAATCCGACGTTCCTGAAAAACCTATCTTTCGCTTCGTCGACTATTTGTAAATCACTCAATGAGCAGAAGAATACCGAGCTGATGGGTTGATCCACAGAGGCGTTGGTTCACCAGCATATTCAGAGCCGCTGATTTTTCGAAGACCTAAAAATCCCGGCCCTTCGAACCTTTCGACCCACGACGATCTTCTGACCTCGCAAAAATCATCTTCTTCGAAGCCCCCTACTAAACTTTTATTTTGTAAACCACGCTTGTTTATGGCGGATCTTATTCGAACTTATTTATGTCTGCTTTCAAACTTGTCTTTTTGCAATTGGAAGTGATCAATTTCCATTGCTAATTGTTTAATGTATTTAATTACATCTTAAATTTATAGATCAACTCGAAAGTTGAAAAACCCCTTTTGATGGGTTCGAACTTTTGTTGATCAACTTTAAAGTTGAAAAAATCCTTTGAATGGGTTCGACATTTTGTTGATCAACTTGGAAGTTGAAAAACCCCTTTGATGAGTTCGACATTTTGTTGATTAACTTGGAAGTTGAAAAACCCCTTTGATGGGTTCGACATTTTGTTGATCAACTTGAAACTTGAAAAACCCCTTTGATGGGTTCGACATTTTGTACGCTTATTTTTAGGATTTGAATATTTACTAAAAGGGGTCGGTTTAAGTAGACACCTCATTAAAGCCTCCCCGCGCCACCAGGTTAGGAAAGAGTGTGCCCCCGACTAAAGTTTCCTTTACAACCGAGAATTAGAGAGATAAAAGTTATAAATCATTCTAGATACAATTTTAGATGCTTGATGTTCCACGAGAGGCGCAAGGGATGATCAATTTTTTCTTTTAAATGATAAGTTCCTCGATTTATCTTCTCCACTACTTGGTACGGTCCATCACAATTTCGTGCCAACTTTCCGAGATGTTCATCTTTGGTGTGTAGGAAAACGTTTCGTAGAACCTTGTCCCCAATTTTGAAGTCTCTTCTTTGAACTTTCGAGGCATACATGCTTCTCATCAGGGTCTGATAATGTAAAGAACTGAGATGAGCCCTTGCTTGCTTTTATTCTATCAAATCTAAAGCCAAAGCCCGATTTTTATCGTTGCTGCTCTCCTCGTAATGACCGACCCTGAAAGAAGGGAACATGGTTTCTGCTGGGATTACCGTATCCATCCCGTACACCAAAGCGTAAGGTGATTCTTGCGTCGCTTTTCTAGGTGTGGTTCGGTATGACCATAACACCTCTTGTAAGAAATCCGGCCATTTTCCATCATTTCCTTCCAATATCCTTTTCAATCCACCGACGATCGTTCAGTTGGTAACTCCAACCTGTCCATTCGCCCGAGGATGAAATGAAGCTGAAAAACACTGTTGTATGTTGTGACTAGCACATAATTCCCTCATCTCATTGATGTCGAACTGAGGACCATTATCCATGTTTATCTTCTGAGGAGCCCCGTACCAACATCAAATGTTTGACCATATGAATTTCACCACGTCCTTAGCTCGGGTGCCCGATAATGGTTCTGTTTTGACCCATTTCAAAAAATAATCCATTGCCACTACAATAGTTTGCCTTCCTCCAGTTGTTAATAAAAGTGGTCCCACCAAGTCTATTCCCCATCTATCAAATGGTAACCCCTCAGAAATGGATTCTAGAGGAATTGTTGGAGTGTGGATCGAATTGGCAAACCTCTAGCACGTGTCGCACCTTTTGACTAATTCTTTAGCGTCTGCTAATAGTGTAGGCCGATAAAAACCTGACAAGAGGACTCTCGTAATCAGCGTCTTGAAACCACAGTGCGACGATCCTTTACCGTCGTGCAGCTCAGAAAAAATCATCTGTGACTTTTCACAACTCAAACATCTTAAGAGAGGTCTGCTTGCAGATCTTTGGTAAAGAAAATTTCTCAAACATACAAAGCCTCGCGCGTTGTTCCGAACGCTCTTTGCTAAACTCTTATCCTCAAGTAACACTTCCTCAGTCAAGAACTTCATAATGTTGCTCCTCCAATCAGTATTTGACACCGTTGAAATTTGGCAAGCTATATCTGGTCGAATCTCTAGTTCTTTTCTCTTAAGAATGGATGGATGTTCTTGCGTCAAAATCCAAGGGTATTCTCCTGAGTATGCCGTTGTTTCCAATGAATCAGCAATTGTGTTTTCTTCCCTTCAGACGTGTTCATAAGTTACCTTTTTGAACGATGAAGCCAAGATTCGTAAGGCTGCTAAATATTGCACTAGTTGCTCTTTTCTTGCCTCTGACTGTCCAGTTGCATGATTTATTAATAGTTGCGAATCACTGACCAACCGAACGTTTCTTGCCCTGCAAATCTGCGCCAACCTTAGTCTTGCCAATGTTGCTTCATACTCAGCTTTGTTGTTCGAGGCTTTGAAACCGAAACGGATCGCTTGATGCATTGCGACCCCCGAAGGTATAGAAATATGAACGCCACCCCACATCCGATGATACTGGACCCACCGTCCGTTCAGACTATCAATTCGTCCGTGTTAACCTCTGTCTCGACTGATACTTCCTCGGATCTACTAGAATGAAACTCCACTAGGAAATCTGCCAAAGCCTGCCCCTTGATAGCCGTTCTTGGTTCAAAATAGATGTTAAAGTCTCCAGTTCTACCGACCATTTTGTCATACGACCAGAAATATCGGGCCGTTGTAAAACACTTCTAAGGGGAAATGCGGTTCGAACTGTAATGGAATGGCCTTGGAAGTATGGTCGCATTTTTCTTGCGGCTGTCACCAAATCTAAAGCCAATTTATCGAGCTTCAAGTACCGCTTTTCTGCGTCCAACAAACTTTTACTCTCATAATAGACCGGCTTAGAGATCATGTCCTCTTCTCGAACTAGCACTGCCCTGACCGCTTTTTTGGAGACTGCTATATAAAGAAACAACCTTTCCCGGGACAACGGCTTTGTCAACAATGTTGAGGATGACAAATAATTCTTGATGTTGACGAACGTTTCGGTACATTCAGGAGTCGAGCTAAAATTCTTAGCATTCCTCAGAATTTGAAAAAAATGGTACGCACTTGTCCGACGATCGTGAAATAAATATGTTCAGCGCTGCTAAACGCCCGATTAAAATCTGTACCTCCTTAACATTTCTTGGAGGCGTCATATTGTTCAGAGTGTTTACCTGATCTGGATCCGCTTCTATCCCCTTCTCGCTAATCATGACCTAAAAACTTCCCAGACCCAACTCCGAAAGAACATTTTTCTGGGTTCAATTTAAGGTTCACTTTTCTAAGATTCCCGAATGTTTCTTCTAGGTATGCAAAATAACTCTTGTTGGTGATGCTTTTAACCAGCATATCATCAATGTAGACCTCTACATTCTGTCCGATTTGTTCCTTGAAAACTTTATTCACAAGCCTTTGACAGGTTGCCCCCGCATTTTTAGATAAAATGGCATAACTTTGTAACAATATAAGCCTCTTCCTGTGATAAACGTAGTACTTTCTTGATCTTTAGAATCCAGCTTTATCTGATTATATCCTGCGCAGGCATCCATGAAAGATAGTAGCTTGTTACCTGACGTCGAGTCTACCAACTGATCAATCCTTGGCATGGGAAAAGGGTCATTGGGACATGCTCTGTTAAGGTCTGTGAAGTCTGCGCACATTCTCCATTTTCCATTTTTCTTTTTAACCAAAACTGGATTAGCTGTCCACTGTGGGTACCGAGACTCCCGAATATGTCCTACCCTTGTCAATCTTTCGACTTCTGAGATGATCTCCTCTGCCCTTTCTTGAGACAATGCTCGGTGCTTTTGTGTTACGAGTCAAATACGGGCCGACCCCGCTAATTGCTAATTCCTTACATTGACCATTTCCCTATCCAGTTTTACTGCCAAAGCTGCCCGGTAACATTCCCTTACAGTATTTTGGCTGCATTAGACAACTCCTACATTGTTTCCAATTACATACTTCAGGCATTGGTGAACTGTAGAGGTTACAGCATGTATTCTTGACAACCAAGAGCGACCGAAAATTGCGTTGTCCGATGTAGGTGCATCGACAACAATGAATAAAACTGTCACTTTTTTCTTAAATGGCCCTCTCTCGAGCTGAACTACTCCTTCAAATTCTCCTACTACTTCTGTCGATACCCCTGTAAAGCCGATGATTGTTCGATCTGACTTTACAATCACTGGCTTATTCCTGAACCCTGGAAAAGTTGACAAGAAAATTATATTTGCTGAACTACCGGTATCCACCAAAATTCTTCGCACCTCATCCCTTGTGATAGCCGCGCCTATTACTATTCCGTCCTCATGAGGGCCATCCATGTCTCTCATGTCGTCATCGTCAAAGCATAAAATAGGAGAAGAATTCTGATACAAATGAGGAGAAGTTCTTGCTGCTAGCTGAGTTACCAAATTCACTATATGCCTCTTCCATGAAGAATTGGTAGTACCTGTCATTGAATCTCCCCCGAAGATAGTTAGAGACTCAAATTTTTTGCATAACTCCCTTACTTTTTCTCGTGCTGGGGGTATCACTTCCTCATTTTCTCTGATTAGATTCCTATTATTGTCCATGTCTAAATATTCGGTGGACACGTCGAACGAATCATTGACCTCGGAAATGACCGAAGAAATTTCATGTTTAGGCGCTGCTACAATTTGCTTAGTTGTTCCTCCTTGGTGAGCTTGTTTCTTTACATAATCTAGCAGTTTTCCACTGTCAATTTGCGCTTCGACTTCCTTCTTGAGCGCAATACAATCCTTGGTATCGTAACCTACATCATCATGGTACCTACAAAAACGGTTGTTCCGACCTTCGCGTGGAGTTTTGATTGGAAATAGCTTCCGAAAATGCACGATTTTCCGCGACTTATCAAAGATAGTCGCAATACATTCAGTTAAAGCAGCAAAATAATCAGGCTGAACCCATTTTTTTTATATGGGTCGGTAATTGTTTCCTGGATAATTATTTCCTTGATAGTCATTTCCCGACCCTTTCACGTATGCTGCAGGAGCTACGGTACTTATCGGTTGTGGCTGAGGGATCGAACTTGTCTTTGAAGTTTTTTTTATTCGTAACCACCGAAGCTTGATTTGTTTGTTGGATCTGTGCGTCCAATTCTGATGCTTCAGTTTCTTCAATCAAGATCTGCTTTTCTACTTGGGCTAATAAAGCTGAAAAAGTGAAGGCTTGCTTATTTGTCACAGCTTGCTTCATTGGCCTCGGTAATAAGCCTAGTCTATAGCCAATCAAGGCTACACTCTTGTCACAATAATCATGATCTGTCTTTGCGTCAATAAAACGCCAAGTATAATCCCTAAAACTCTCTCCAACCTTTTGTCGGCAATTGACTATTGTATCCCCGTTTGCTCTGAAATTTTTGCTTCCGACGAACTGTTGTCTGAACATCATCCAGAACATATCGAAATTTTTAATGCATCCTTGCGGCAACCGATTATACCATTTTGACGCCCGATCTTCAAACGTCATTGAAAAAACTCGACAAACCAGTTTGTCATCATTGTCAAAGCTTAGCATAAAATTTTTGAAGACTTCCATATGATTATTTGGGTCTTTCTTACGGATAATGGGGATGACCTCCAATTATGCCCGATGTTGAACGTTCCTCCTCCTAAGCCTTCTACACAACTTGTGAACAATTCTTCATCAAGTGGGTTGGAAAATTGACTACCCATCTTGTAGTCGTAAGATTGGCTTCCAGATGGATACTGGAATTGAGGACCGTTCATCTGTTCTCTGTTGAAAGTAACCGTTCCGATTTTTTCAACTGATGTGGGCGTTAGTTTGTCGATGCTACCTCCCTGAGGTTTGACTACTTTAGCTCGCAATGACTTACACCTTATGAGCTCTCCTTCTATGATCATCCTTTTATCTTTCCTGAAGCGTCGGAAATCCGTGACCGGGGAAGAGGACTCACTTTAATCATCCTCTGAAGAAAATTTGTACTCAAACTTGGACTGGAATCCGGACTTCTTTCTTGCAGCTTCGTCGATCCTCCTCGACCGATTCCTGCCTTTATAAAACTCTACTTCTTCTTGTTCAGCATTGTGCCAAACCTCTTCCATTTCTACATATGATCGTTCACTTTGACCATTCAGCCGACCGTTCATTTCAGCCAAAGCAAAATCCCTCTCGGCATTCAGCTTATCAATGTCATCTAAAAGCTGTTGCCTAGTCATGATTAGGGTCGACCGACTACTTCGGCCCTGATTTCCTTGATCATCATTACCAAGTAATTCTTCAGAGTTCCGACCCTCTGAAAATAACATCTCCTTGTCAGACCCTTTCTTCTTTGCCTTTCCATTCCTAGCCTCGATATTCATTCGTCGACTTTTCTTTTCGTAAGGTCAAGATTTTGGGGAACTTAATCTTCGGGTATCTCTGTCTCCCACAGACGGAGCCAATGATAATTGTCAGAATTCCTAAGGTAGTTTATCGGGAAACGTGAACGAGTGAAAAGTGTCAAGCAAATAAGTACAAAGATCTAGAGAGAGAAAGTGGTCAAAATCAAGTATTGCATGTTATCCCCTTCATTTGTATCCACGTCACTTATTTCTTACTTTACAATTAAGTCCCTGCACATTATCGTATTACAATTTGAGCCCTTTATTACACTTGGTACTTTATGCCCTTATCACTCACAAGGTTATCTTACACTTTATATTAATATGAGAAATAATAATGGTGTTATTATTGGTAGTGGTTAGTCAATTCCAACTCATGATTACGCTCATACTTCATTACTTTCCCTGAAATAACCTTTGTCACTCAATCATGTTTTGCATACAACTAAACTTATTAAAAATTTGGTGTAAGTTAGAAAGTGTACAAATGATAATCATGTGTCGGTAGTCTTTGATCCTTTTGGTTATTCAGTGCATGATTTACATACGACCACACGTCTAATGAGATGTGATAGTACAAGCCCACACTACCTTATCACTACTTCCAGTTCGACTCCCATCGCTTCCTGCACTACATGCATTGTATCCAATCTTTAACATGCCTGTCTGGATCACCTAAGATACTCAGTTTTAGTTATTCTTCGGTAAAATAAATTGATTGATTGTAATAGTCCATCTAAGTTACTACTTGTCAATCATGTGTTCTTGGGAAACATATAAAGTTGTTTTTTGTTCTCTCAACTTTTACTACTTGTATGCATTTTGACAATATTCATAGTGATCTTTAGAATTCTCTACATTTGAGATCTTCGGGACATCGATATTATGTGCTTTGTCTTGGATGAATATTTGAAATTCCTGTGGACTTTTTCTATTACTAATAAACCATAAGATTTCTTATTTTTTACAAAATTCCAAGCTCATATTCGTACCCAGGTTGAATGAGATATTAAAACCATACAATGCGATATGGGGCGAGAGAGTTTTATAATCATTTTTTCGGAAATTTTGTGTGTCTTATGGAATTTCTATCATTTTTTATATCCTCACACCTCTCACAAAACAAGATGGCTGAAAGAAAAATATGATCAATTAATAATATCATGCTCTTCACATGGTAACACACGTACTTTATATTATTCCCAGTTAATGTTTTGCCAATGAGTCCCCTTTCCAAATTCTCTACCACGTGTTCCATCTCACTCTCGCATTCAGGTTTTTGGGTGCTTGTGTTTTCCCCAGTTTCCCATTCAAATAATTGCAAGCTCATTCTATTCCTTGTATTTTTTTAGGTTATCCAAAAAACCATAGATGCTATAAGTGTTTTGATCTATCCATTAATAAAATCATTATTTATCTTCATGTTCAATTTGATGAAACTATTTTCCCCTTTGCCAAACTTTGTTTGTTTCATACCAAAGATTATGATTTTTTAGGTAATGGAATGTCTCCTTATGTCATCAATCAATACCAAAAAACACAACCTATTGGTCATTCTCTTGCAGTCTAGTCGGTTCCAACATCTCTTGTGGTTAATTTTACCACAACACAACACATCCCGGTTCCTTCACCATCTTCATCATCACCTCATTCTGGGTGTCATTCAACACCAATTCTGATCTTTTATGGTTGATTCTACCACAACAAACATGGTATTTTCAAGCCTAAAACTATTTCAACCCATCTCAGACTCATACCACAATGGTTACGTTGTCATCTTTACCTCGTAATTTTGTGGCTGCCCTTCGTGACGCGAATTGGAAATTGGCTATGTCCGATAAATTTGATGCTCTTATTAAAAATATGACGAATGATTTGGTGCCCCCTCCTCCCAGAATGTTAATGTTATTCATTCGATGTTGATTTTTACTAATAAAGTCAAATATGATGGTTCATTTGAGAGGCATAAAGTCCGTCTTGCGGCTGATGGTAAAACTTAGTGCGTTGGCATTGGTTGTGAAAAGACTTGCAGTCTGATGGTGAAACCAACTACCATCGTACAATATTCAATATCACCTTACCGAAACAACCAATTTTCATATCTCATTTGGGGAGATAAAATTAATGTTAAACGATGTGACTATTATTAGAATTTATTCAATTGTGGGTGGCTCATCTAATTATGGGACACCAAAGATATAGTTTTTGAGACGTGAAATGATATCTAAGTTTCTTGGTATCCCTTTTCGAGAATTCATAGTAGAGATTTTTCTTGCAAATGAAGAAGGTTTATGATAGCATATTTAAATAATAGTTTCACCGTCCTTCATTACCGTGACCGATTAAGTTTAGATAAGCTACGTTATTTCACACGCGCGTACTCTCTTTTTTTATCTGGTGCGTAATTTTTACCGACTATAATGGAAGATATATGTAATTTGATTGTTTGTATACTCTAGAGTACTTAAGTGTTTTTTTATCAATACGAATGAAAGATGTGTGTATTGACCAAGCTTTTGAGTACTTTACGTTCAACATATGAACATTTTACGAATAAGTTAAATGAGTTTATTTTGATGTTCAACTGTTGGATATACGACCATTTCACTTTTTGTTAATTACCATGTTCACATGCTTATTCTCCCATTATATCTCACTTCGCTATGTGTGCTAGAATGAAAAAATTATGGAATAAAATTGTTCAATGATGAGCTTGTTTTATGTTGACTCACTATATCCCATGTTATAGTTGATACAGTACATATTTTTTTATTTTTTTTAAAACTTTATATATCTATTATTTAAATTTGATAAAATAACTCGTGAAAATTATAAAGCTGATCATATTCTAAATATTTTAGTATTTGTAGGTCAAATTGTTCAATTTTATCTAACTCAACCGAATGTCAATTACGTGTGTTCAATTTATGTTCACTCTTTAAGTGTTTCTGAAGACTCATGATTAGTGTGTCTCATAAACTCTTTAGACCATAGATATTGTTGTTATGCTTGCAATGCCCGCATATTAGCATGCAAATCATTATCATATGTAGGATCTTTTAAGGTTGTTCCACTTACCTTTCCACGAAAATAATACATCGACCTCTCCTCTTGCATAAAAAACTCCAATCCTAACACATGAAGCATCACATTTAATCTTAAAACTTTTTAAGAAATCAGGAAAACACAATAAATGAGTGCTAGTTAGTTTATCATTCAATAGTTGGAACCGTTCTTGTTGAGATTTTTCCATGTTTTAATCCTACATATTTCTTGATTACTTATGTAAGTAAGGTTGCAATGATGCTAAATTCTCTAAAAATATCTTATAGAATCCAGCAAGTCCAGGAAAGCCTCCTACTTCCCTAATAGTCTTTGGGCTATGCAATACTCTAATGGAACTTACTTTTTATTTATCAACATGTATATCTTGCGAGCTCATAACAAATCTATGAAACACAAGACTATCCATGCAAGAGGTACATTTTTTTTAAATTAGCAAACAACTTCTCGATTTTAAAACATCCAAAATATGTTTCAAATGCTCAACATGGTTGTCTAAAGTTTTATTATAGCTACGTAAGGCATCAAGGTAGAAAAAAACATATTATTTAATGAATGATCTCAAAACGTGATTCAGTAATCTTATAAAAGTCCTTAATATACTAGTTCATCCAAAATGATCACTAACCAAACATATAAACATATTTTATTCTAAAATCGTTTTTCAATTCATCGTCTTTTTCATGCAAATTGGGTGATAACTACTATTTAAGATCAATCTTAGAAAATACACAAAAACCATGGATATCATCTAAAAGAGGAATAAGATGTCGATATTTATCATTATTGCTGATGGCTATGCGGTTAACACAAATCTTCCAAGTCATGTCTTAATATGAACTAGTAGAACTTGAATATCACATTTGATTATTCTTTTGCGGATGTCCCTATTTTTCTGACAATTCACTATTTTGATTTTGCAACTCATTTGTCCAATTTAGATTTTTTATATAATTTTATCGGTTATGAATGGATATTTGTGGTACCAATTCAATCTGATGCTCAATCCGATGAATTTATGGTAAACCGTGAGAGATTTCTTATAAAACATAGTCATCAAAATCCTTCTCTTTATAGGCGTAAAAGACACTCAGTAGGTAGAAAAATTATATTACAATTGAAAAATTCCTCAATAGTTTTTTCATATAGTTATGGATATATTTTATTAGACTCTCTAATAAACACCATTAGCATAAAGGTTCTCAAAATTCATTGATGAATCATTTTGCACAAGAGGTAAGACCTTAGATCTTAGAATGATAAGAGTATTCAAATTACATTTGATCTTTTTTGGCGCAAATCTAAACATCACAAATAGACCTAAAGTCATACCTCATCAATTTATATTACAATTCCAATTTTAAGCCATTTATATATAAATGCAAATGGTTTTTTCTAAAAACCTAATTCCAAGCTATATAACCACCTCGTGAAATTGTTTGGTGTAAGTTTCAACACTTAAACCTTGATGAAGATGCAATAAATTTATAAAAGTATTACTTTTTAGCTGGAAGGTAAAAACTTTTTATTCAAATGAGGCTTCATGGAAACCAATCTTGTAACTGGCAACAAAAATTGGAGAAATCTTTCAAACTTGATTTGTTCCCACTGTTGCAACGCATGTCCTCGAAAACTTTACGTAACTAAATTCATTCCCAAAGATCCATCAATTTCATATTTATATTTACAAATAATAATATAGTAGGATACTTTAAAAATATGTTTAATATATTTATATATATATATTGGTTCACTTCTTAAAGGCCTCATACTAGTTGAGACATATTCCCACTTATATGCCGTTGATCCTTACCATGTTTAACCGATGTGGGATGTGGAACTTTGGTCATCACCCTAACAAATCCTCCTCTCGAACAAAGTACCATTATAGCCTACTCTCAATTGATTGTCATCCCCCCACTCTAATGAAGTTGCAGACTACCTAAATCATAGAGGCACTATAGATGTTGTTGCTCACATCGTATTAGACCACCATTGTCTTGTTCCTCAGCGCCACTCCAATCAAGTAAAACTACTTAATGAACCACAAACACTCCAAACATTCAGGGCAGATCATTCAACTTGAGCATGGCTGTTGGTTCAATATGTTCGACTTCCAAGATTTCATCCATCATTGTGTTTTGTCTGAGCCTGGAGCTCTAATACCATATGTTGGGAATATGGGTACTGCATATTCATTTTTTGTATATAAGTAAGAATAACCGATCTCCACACTAGTATGATATTATCTGCTTTGGGTCCGGAGACCCTCACAACTTTGCTTTTGGTCCACTTCCAAAATGCCTCATACTAGTTGAGATATTCTCACTTATATACCATTGATCCTTCTCATGTTTAACAGATGTGAGATGTGAGACTTTGGTCGTCATCCTAACAAATATTAAACCAAATTTATACATTTACCAATGATATTAAATGATGTAGAATTTAGCCCATCAGGATACTCTAAGGTGGTTGTATTAGACTCCACGAACCAGATAAATATCAGAGTATAAACCTTGGATATATGGAACCTAAGAACCAATACTTATACAACAAAACTAGGAACTTTGGTCAAAGACGTAAAACATAAGCATGTCAAACTGTTTGATAAACGGATTTATTATATAATTATAAAGCAAAAAATAATCTGATCAATCATATATTACGCACCAAATTAGTCAAAACGACCACAAGGAACGAATAAGGAGAACCATTCTCACTTAAAAGAAAAATATGTTTCATAAAAAAATTGAGTGTCTTCTTTAATGAAGATTACATCTATTGAAAAAAAAACATTAAACCTCTAAAAGTTAGTAGAAAATATGTTTAAAATATATGATAATAACAAACTAAACTATCTAACAAGCTAAAAGATAACTAATAACAAACTTAAAATATATAATAACAAATTGAGTTGATATAGTCTTCTTGAGCTTATTTTTGTCATCTTTCTATAAGCTTTTAAAAGAGTATTTTATGGGATCTCTTTGGCCTTTAATATGAAAAAATGGGTAGCACTTGATAAATATCACAACTAATAAAATTATTGATGTTCTCTTTGTCTAGAATCTCAGAGATGAATTTATTTAGTGATTTTTTATTTGCATACATGAGATATTGTAATTGGACCAACATGTATCTTTAAAACGACATATTTCTCGTCATTGTTTCTCACCGCATCAATATATTATACTAGAATCATATTATTTTTAGAACATCCTCTGGTATGTAGTGCTCCAACCACTCATGAAGAGGCAAATTTTACTAGTGAACAATATGATAATCCAATCTACATATCTTACAAAAAAGTATTTGTGACACATTATTTATAATAATTTTTCAAGTAATCTCATGAAAGTGATTCATTTTGGAATATAGTAACGTTATGCGCAACATATCGATCTCGACATACTTAGTTTTAGTTATGTATTAGCTTTGGTAATGTATTTAACCTTATGAGATGTTTTATATAGGAACATCTAAAATCCTAATCAAATATTTTGGAAATAACATCATCATCACCAGAGATATTTTGGACGCAAATTATCAAAAATCTCGATATAACTGAATGAAACTGATTTTTTTATAAAATATTACGTCGCAAAGTAAAGCTGCTATCATAAAGATTGATGATTTTTCAGTTGTTTTCTTAGCAAAAAAACATTCATGAGCTAATTAGTCAGGAAGCTACATTAACTTCATTAAAAAGTTTGATAGGAAGTTGTCGTCATATGATAATCTAGTTGGGGCTCAGTTATTGCATTTTCAGCTTCTTTGCATGAGATTGAAAATGATATGGTTTGTGTAGCTGATAACCTTCATAAAAAATGCTATGACTAGTGTAGATGACACAATTGAAATAACTTTTACTCAAGGTCAAGTTGAGTTAGTAAATCTTGGGTCTGCGATGTATGAAAAATATTGGTGTAACAAGCAGGCCATATTCCTAACAATTTAGAAAGAACAAACTCCATAGATTTTTCGATGTTATAGGTGATCAGTACAACATAGTAGATAACTTACAGTTTTTGCATGATAAACAATTGTAAGAAACTACAAAACTTAATCATATATTTTGGATACCTGCAATTTTGCTAACTCTTATTTGTCCATAATGAGATGCTTTTGAAAATCTTATATTCTCAATGAGTAGTGGGTTTTATCCCCTTGAAAATTTACTTTTAAACAACTCACTACAAAAAAAGGTAGAAAATTCTCGCATGGCGCCAAAGCGCTGCGCCACCAATTATACTATAACAATGACTAAGTGATGAAAGTGTGCATCAAGAGAAACTTTGCCTTAGTTAAACTTCTATATCTCTTAATAAGAGCTTCAAGCTCCATCGTTTATAGAAATCACGTCAATGTTATAATGATTCAAGACTGAAAAAAAAGCAAACATCTATTTTCCCCTATCTGGAACCTTATGTTTTCTTAGTCTTATAACTACTTGCCATTCATTGTAACAAATGAAATTCATTGCAATACTCTCAAACCCCATATTCTTTACCAATGTTTTAAATTTACATAAAGATAGTGACAAATTAAGAATTTCTTTTTTATACTCATTACAAACCTCCATATATCCATGTAAACATGAGACGAATTTTAACTTTATACATTTATCTAAATATAAGTTTAGATTATTTTTAGGATATCATAAACTTAGAATATACCAAAAATATGAGCGCATACCAGAATATACTGAAAACATGTTCACAAGTTATTAAATGTTGTAAGAAATTGGCAATAACACACAATTCCATTAGATTCAGATTGATGCTAACTTGCATGAGTGCAGTCCAGATGAAGACAAAGAAATTGGGTTATTACTACATGTCCTTTAGCCACTTAATCTGAATATAGAAGTGAAACAATCACTTAGAGAGATTTCATATTTTTTATTAGAATATCTTCGCGGAACTTGTTCAGTCAGAGTATCCCAACATATTTATATTTGTGATTAATAGAAAAAGTACTTATTATTTTTTTAAAGTAAGATTCCAACTAAAAAAATACTTTAATTTACGGATTTTAATTTTAATATGTAAATTTAACTAGATGTTATACCATATGTATTGAAAATTAAAACATATCATATTCATTAATTTTTAATATAAAAATATAATCAAGGAACACTCAAAGAAGTAAACAAGCAGAGTCTTGAAGCTTCATTATTGGTTCAAGATAATCACCTATTGCTTGTCGGTCCATTGTCCATTAACATGGAGGATGCAACAAAAACTTATTTACGATTAATACAATATTCAAAAGAAATAAATATAAATTGTTCTCCTTCTTCAATCTCAGCCCCTAACAATATAGGATCTGATCAAGAAAATCAAAACAAAGACGGTTTCAAACAAAATTTGCAGCTCTTAAAAAAATGAGGAACTTCTCATTCAAGTGAAATACAAAGATTTGAGCTTTAGAAAAATCTCATTTTTGACCCGACAATAAATACTAATAAGGTTGTGGATCAAGTCATTATACCATTCAAGTCCTACGCAGAGGCAACAAAGACTACCACTAAATATTCAATCTTTGAGCATTCTTGTAACAAAAAAAAAGTTTACGTCAAAATATAATGATAAGTTATTGGCTTCAACAAAATCTACTCTAATTGGAAATTTCACCAAAGGTAAACCGCACCTAAACTATATTCATAAGTTTTTAGATTTTTTTTTAAAATTTGGAGGTGAAGTACTTGTTGCTAATTAGGATGTAAGACACATACAAAATGAATTTCTATTTACGAAGATATATTTATAAGTTATATAAAATAAAAATGCAGTCGATTGGAGAATTCTCTATAAGATTACTCAAATTCAAAATTTACTTCAATCCTAAATATGGATGTCCAACTACCCCTGTTTGGGTTAAGCTGCCAAACTCACCGGAGCTCTTATATAATGATAGAATTAATAGGAAAGTGGCATATTCTTTAGTAAAACCATAAAAGTTTGGGTACTTGATAGACATATGACTAAACACAATTGTTCTAAAGCCTGACTCGAGTTAGATGTTACACGGAAACTTATCCATAATGTATATATAGGTTTCAAGGACAATGATGGATGTTGGGTTGATATTAATATGAAGACATGCCTCCACACTATCATATTTTCCTACATTTAGGACATAAGTAATCAGACTATAAAATTTAATAAGCAAAGGACTTACAACCAAATATTATCACCAAACCAAAATCCTTTGAACAAAATGATAAATGAGTTCCTAAGGTCAAGTCAATAGTCCTTAAGGATAAGGATTCATTTGTAATTGATTCACCAACCAAAATTAAGAAATATAAAAATAAAGATAAAAATAACAATGAATAGCAACAAAATCTAAACTTTTTGAGTCATGATACATCTCAAGGAAGTACCAAATTGAAGGATAAAATTTTATCATGCAGTTATTTCTGCTTAGGAAAATCCTCTAAAGAGCATAAAAATGTGGATAAATTTTGTTTAGAAGAATTCAAACATTAAAAATGCATAAATAATATAAGCAATTAAGTCTATTGAAACAACGATTAACTTCACAACTTTAATTGATTATGAATATCTAGCATCTGAAAATCATTCTCATCACCAGAAGAACATTGGAATCCTCCCCTCATCTCATACTCTTTAGTAAAAAAAAGTTGAAAAATATTTTAAATAAACATTAAGTAATAAATTAAAGAAAGTCAAAGGTAGATCATGTAAATGAACAATTTCACTCAAGGCTCTCTAGTATAAAGAGCCTATCCAGTCTTCTTCTAGTTATTTTAAATGACCATTAAAATAATTAATTTGAATGTTCGGGAATTTGAAACAAAAATACAAAGTGAATAGTAAAGTCAATCAAAAAGGCTGAAAATATTGATTTCATAGCTTTATAAAAGACTTTTATTAATGTGGATACACTTGGAAAGGTAGCTAGAAAAAATTGGTTTTGAAAACTATACAACTAATATAAAAAATAAAATCTGGCTAATGTGGAAGGAAGATTTCAAAGTGGATATAATCAAGAATCATTCGTAATTTATTCATGTAAATGTCAGTCATTCAACATTGGACAAGAGGTTTCTCGATACAATAGTTTGCGTTAATTGTGTCAGAGAAAAACGTATTAATCCATAAAATAACTTGAGATCTTTATCAGAAAATTCAAAATATTTGATAGTGATGGGAGATTTCAATGTCATAACCTCATCCAATAAGAGACTTGCATGTTCTACTTTATGTTTGAAGATATTGGAAAAAATCAATAATACTATTAGAGATTGTTATCTAGAGGATGTGGTTTACTAAGGTACAAAGTACACATGGTCAAATAATACAAAGTGGAAAATGTTAGACAAAATACTATGTAATGCTGTTTGGGCTGATTATTTTAAAGAAACTAGAATCAAACATATGGCAAGAACATGGTCTGATCATTATTCAATATGTATCTTAATTTCAGAGAGTAATAATAGGGTTAAGGCTTCTTTTAAATTTCAAAATATGTGGATCAAACATTATAAATTCTTAAATATTTTTTATCAAAGCTGGAGTATTGAAATGTGTAGGTAACCAATGTATATTTTTTAGAATAAGCTTAAAAGGTTAAAATATAAACTCGAATCTTGGAACTATGAGTGATTTGGTAACATTGTTTATGATATGTTGTAATCTGGGGAGGAAGTTGAATCTTTAAAAAATAGTTATGAAGAAAAACTATTGATGACAGAATCAAGCTATCGAAAGCTAACACGAATCATCTTTAGTCACTTACTAAAGAAGAAGCTTAGTGGCAGTAAACATGTTATTCTAATTAACTAAAATATAAGGATAGAAACACGGAAATATATCATAATTATGTGAAGAAAATTAGAATAAGGAACAAAATTAAAAGTATTCTTGATGGAGACTTATGGATTCCTAACCAAGATTTTCTTGGTAAATCAGCCGAGTTATATTTCAAATCTATACTAACTGAACAACCAAATCAAGAGGAATCAAATAGTTGATTAATATTATCCATATACTGATAACAGAAGAAGATAATAAAATGTTGGTTAAAATATAATTTGAAGATGAAATCAATGATGTAATCAAAAGCTTAAACCCTGTGAGTGTTGCTGACATAGATGGCTTCAACGACATGTTCTTTCAATCCTATTGGCACATAATTAAGCAAGACTTGTGTGCTACTATAATTTTCTATTTTCGGGGATAAGTTAACCTCTAAGGCATAACTGCTACTGTTATATGTCTTATACCAAAAGTAAATTACCCCTAAACCTGGAATGATTACATGTTGAGTAGTCTTTGTAATTTGTTTAATAGAATTATCTTCAAGATTATAAATGAAAAATTATCATTAGTTCTGTCTAAGATAATTTCTGAAGAACAAGTAGGATTTGTCTATAGTAAACATACCCATGACAATATTATGCTTTCTAAAAAGCTATCCCATGATATTAATAATAAAAAAAATTAGGAGATGGAGTATCAGGGTTAAAGTAGTCATGTCCAAGGCTAGGTTATCTCACAAGTTTATTCTTAAGACTATGGAGCTCTTTGGGTTCAGTAGCTATTTTTTTTAACAAAAATTACTACTTTAATTAAATCAGTCTACCTCTCAATTATTGTTAATTGTGAGACTTATGGCTATTTTAAAACCATAACATTTATAAGGCACGAGGATCCTAAATCTCCAAGCCTCTTCATAATAATTTAGGAATACTTAATTTGTGGATTAAAAATTTTCTTAAAACAAATAAGAAAATGATATTCAAAACAATGAGCTCTCTAGTCATCATTTTCTTAGCCTTTGCAGACAATCTCATTATCTTCACAAATGTATTAGCTTTCAATATCGATAGATTGAGTAATTTCTTACAAAATTCCTAAGATATATCAGGACAAACTATAGATAAGGAGAAAACTAAGGTTATAACTTATACTAGAGTTTTTCACTTAAGAACTAAAATGATAGAATTGCATACTCGTTTTAAGGCTGAAAACGTGTCTATCACATATCTTGGTATAACAATCAATTCAAATAATAAATCTATCAATTTTGATATACTTATTATAAATATTATGAGTAATATTAAGCACTTATGCTTTGATCTCTTTACCTATTTATTGGCTTCAATATTGTCAATTGCCTAAGTCTGTTATAGAAAGAATGTAAAGACTATTTAATAGGTTTTTGTAGAGATCTATAGATGATACTAATAATATAAAATAGATAGATGGTCAAACATTTGTAGGCCTTACGAATAAGGTGGTCTTAACTTACATAAAGTTCAAGACTTACAAGATACATTCTCTAGTAATTTGTGGTATATATTTAGAGAGCGTAAATCTCTTTGGTCTAGGTATTTGCATAGTTATATATTGTAAGGATCTTCACTATCTTCAAGTCAATTATTCAAGACATCATTCTCAAACATGGAAAAGACTAATGAATGCTAGAGATTTAACTGAAATATATATTGGAAGGTAGGTAAAGATAAATTAGACTTCTAGACAGAAATGAGGTGTGATCCTTCACGTTTCATAATCTTATCAAGTAATGAGAATAATAGTCGGTACTCAAAATAAAATATCAATTCATTTTGTAATAGATATGTTTGCATAATGAATAAGTTAAGGAGATATGTATTACCTTCAGATATATAGAAAATTCAGAGAATATATATCAATGAGACAGAGGATGATGCTATAAAATGGTTTGTATCTATAGTTGGTGACTTTAACACCAAAGACACATGGAATACATTAAGAATAAAAGGGAAACAATATAATATGTTCAAGAGAATCTATAATGTTATAACTCTAAAAAAAATTAATCTTATTATGGAGGATACTAAACTGCTGGATCTTAGTGGACATTATACTTTAGAAAAGAATTTTTTCTCTAGCTTCCAAGTGCTAGTTCTGTGATAGCTTTAAAACTATCTGTCACCTACTTGTGTCGTGTAAGAGAACCACGGAAGTATGAAGTTAATTTTTTGGTTTATTTGATATATTTTGGAAAGATAAATTTCTATAGCTCCCTTACTTATAAGTTAGTTATGTTAGTCAATACAGATGTTCATATTAGGACAATTATACCTACTATTATATGTTGGGTAATATGGAGGACTATGAATAATGCTAAGTTTAATGAGCATAGTTATACTACTAGAATTATTATCAATTATATTAAACACATTTTGATAGGTTTATATCAAGCCAACATGTTTAAAGGGGAGCATTGAACTATAGAATTTAAGGCTGCTATAGATATTGGTCATTACAATCACTTATCCAAAGTAAGGAAATTTGTCTTGTTCAATTGGATTCCTCCAATAGTTAATAGATACAAGTTGAATATAAATGGTTCTTGTTCACTGAATGGTAAATTTAGTGTAGGAGGTTTAATTAGAAATAATAAAAGTGATATAATCGATGGTTTTGGTAGATTATATTGTAAACTTACCACCATTTGGCAGGATAAAATGTCTTATCAGATGGACTACTGATTTTTAAGGATTTGGGCTAGATATAAAAACCGATTCACAATTTCTTATTGAAATATTAACTAAGGATAACTCTTTTGTATATAGAGCCCCTTCTATCATGTTGTAAGTGATAAGGGAGAATAAAAGGGCAAGGAGAAAAGTGTAAAGAAGAAAACTTGATAGGAGAAAATAGCAAAGGAAAAGTGTGATAGGAGGAAAATGCATAGAAATAAATGTATGAGGGCTGAATTATATAAATTGTATAACGAGATAACCGAAATAGGAAGAGAGTAAAGTGTAGGGACCAAAAGATGTAATTAGTCCAAATTAAAGTGTGTGGGATCCGCAATTGTACTATAAAAGGACAACACACGCTTCACAAATCCCGAGATGAATAGTACGAGACTTTCTCTCTCTACTTAACCTAATAATCAAGATTTTCTCTCTCTAAAACTGACACTAAGGCATTTCTGTATCGCAAAATCATCTATCAACTATTCTCGTATCGCATAATCACCCCTAGACCATCTAAAAACTCTTCAGTGGCGCCGTCTGTGGGAAGCGAAAATCGTTCTGATGACAATCGCTTCCTGGAAATAATTCCTATTCCGAGGAGAACCATGGAGGGTCAAGGGGACGACTTGGTTAACAATTGCGAGGAGAACTTGATTGGCGATGGTTACAGGAACAATATGGAGTACGAGGGAGAAGGATGTCACCGAGTCGAAAACGCTTTTGATGACTCAAATCTCCTGGCTCGAAGGAACGAATTGCTGCTAGAGATCGAAAGATTGAAAGCAGAAAAGGAAGCCGCACAGAGGAATCTTCGATCCGAGATAAGGAGAGAGGCTGTTATTGAGGAGGAAGAGACTGAATTTCGTCCTAGAAATAGGGACGACAGATATCGGGGGCGCGAGCGGCGATCTCCGAGGAGAAGAGAGAGATGTCGTTCGGATTCGACTGACTCAAGCGACTACTCGCGATACAGCACTTCGGAATCGTCTCCTCGGAGACACCACAGGAGGAAAAGACGTGATCATAAGCGAACCGATTTCCGAAGAGGAAGAAGTTCGGAGAGGAAATCCTCGAGAGAAAAGAGTCACCATGACCGAGGGGGCGATCGGTCTCATGAACAGGCAAAGTGTCCTGACAAGAAAGAGCATATGGGCCCTCGAAATTCAGAATGGTAGCAGCAATACACTTTACCCTCCGAGGAGGGTTTGTACTTTTCGAACAACGATAATTTGAGATCCAACATTTATCATACAGGTCACAATTGGAGAGCCTCTCCTTTGTCCTCGGAGATCTTGGTGGGAAACCTCCCGAAGCACTTTAATATTTCAAAGTTAGAAAATTTCGATGGGACACAGGATCCTGATAATCACATCGAGCAATTTAAGAATTTTATGATCAACTTCGACGATGATGACAAGCTGCTATGCAGAGCATTCTCCCAGACGTTCAAGGGAGTAGCATCTAAGTGGTACAACATGCTACTTCAGGGATCGATCAAGAACTTTGATATGTTCTGGAACGTCTTCAGACAGCACTTCGTAGGGAGCAAGAAGTTCTGGGCCAACGGAGATACGATTATCTATTGTCGACAAAAGGTGGGGGATAGCCTCAAGAATTACACTAATCGCTTTGTCAAGACAAAAACGGATATGGAATATTGCAAGGATTCAGTAGCGCTTGCAGCTTTCAGGATGGGTTTGCTCCCCGGGCTGTTGAAGGATACGGTGGCAGAAAGTCAGGCGATGACCTTTAGAGCATTGCTAGATCAAGTTGAGAAGAGGATCTTGGTAGAAGAGACCCAAGCCTCGGAAAAAGGAGATCAGGGAAAGCAGAAGCGTCAACAAATATTGCAAGTATCCTGAGGATATCGGGCACGACACCAAGGATTGTATAGCCTTGAAGAAAGAGGTGCAAGCTCTGATCGAGAATGGGATGTTGCTGGAGTTCGTCAAAAAACACTCCTAGAAAAATGCCGTGGTAAAAGCTGTCTCAAAGAACACTGACACAGCCATGGTTATTTCCAAAGGGGTCGACGATTTTGACGTCGAGCAAGAATATTTGGACCCCAAGGTGGGGAGGAACAACGTGAATTTGGTAGAGGAAGAAATTCTGAGGGGAAGAGTGGAAAGCCTTTGTGCGTTCTTCGATTCCTTGGCAATTTTTGGGGGAGACACAATTACGGGAAATTCCAACAGCTCCCGAAAAAGGCACATGGTCAACCTAACCACCCAGATTGAAGCGGGAGTCTCTGCGCAAATGTACCGATCGCCTACCCTAATTATTTGCTTCGATAATGATGATATGCGAAATATAGCTGGCCCTCATGAAGACGATGTAGTGATCGCGACAGGCATCGCTGGGGATCAAATTCAGAAAATACTCATCGACACGGGGAGCTCTGCGAATATATTGTTTATGAGGACTTACCGACGGTCCGACAGGACTATAGTAGGCTTTACTGGTGCTACAGCAGTGGTGGTAGGAGAATTCTAGTGTGTGGTCGAGTTGGGCCGTGGACCATTTAAGAAAGAAGTGGAGGCACTTTTCATTGTAGTCAACGCACCAACCTCATATGATGCTATCCTAGGTCGCTCTTGGCTGTCCCGGATGCACGACGTCATCTCCATGGTGCATCAATTCTTAAAGTATGTGGTCGGAAATAATGTTGGGACAATCCGAAGTAGCCAAAAGATGGCACGTGAATGTTACCAGATAACCCTGTCCTCTAAGGGGGTTCGGGGAGAGACTTCTGACCCAGCATAGCAATTAAAGGGGCTCCCCCCCGGACTCATTCCCTGTGATGATCCGAGGGAGGCCCCCAGATTTCAGGTCCCAAAAGAAGATTCTGCGACACACAATTTTGGAAACGGCAAAGTTCTGAAGATTGGGGTCCACCTCTCTCCAGTATTTAAAGAAAGATTAATTACCTTTTTATCTGATAAGCTTGATATGTTTGCGTGGTGTGCACATGATGTCACTGGAATGCCGTCAGAAGTCATGTGTCATAAAATTGCGATACGATTGGATGTCAGACCCATAGTCCAGAAAAGAATACCTGTCTCCCCGGAAAAAGCCTCTGCAATTCTGTCGGAGGTCGAAAGGCTACTGAGCATAGGTCATATACGCGAGTCGCATTATCCCGTATGGGCGTCCAATCCAGTGTTAGTACGAAAGAAAAGTGGCAAGTGGAGGATGTGTATCGACTTCACGGATTTAAACAGAGCTTGTCCTAAAGACCCGTTCCCTGTGCCTCGCATCGATCAATTAGTGGATTCGACCTCCGGAAATCGACTGTTGTCGTTTATGGATGCCTATTCGGGGTACAACCAAATCCAACTTGCCGCTAATGATGAGGAGAGCTCTTCCTTCATCACCGGGCGAGGTTTATATTGCTATAAAGTCATACCATTCAGATTAAAGAACGCGGGGGCAACCTATCAGCGCTTGGTCAATAAAACCTTCGAGGGGCAGATTGGGCGTAACATGGAAGCATATATCGACGATATGTTAGTCAAAAGTGAGCAAGATGAAGACCACTTCACTGACTTGGCAGAGACGTTTCAAAATTTGAGCAAAGTCAATCTCAAACTCAACCCGGAGAAGTGCATTTTTGGGGTAAGGTCAGGCAAATTTCTTGGTTATATGATCAGCGAAAAAGGCATCGAGGCTGATCCCGAGCAGCTAAGAGCTCTGATCACGATGACCCCTCCCCGAAGTATTAAAGAGATACAAATTCTGACAGGAAGATTGGCCGCGTTGAATAGATTTATCTCCCGGTCTTCGGACAAGTGTGCTCTATTTTTCAAAGTTTTACGGAATGCGAAGAAGTTTTGTTGAACTGAAGAATGTTCGACCGCTTTTCGTCAGATCCAAGATTATTTGACGTCTCCGGAAGTCTTATCCAAACCTCTGGTAGGGGAAACATTGATTGTCTATGTAGCAGTATTAGACTGCGCGGTTAGTGCCGTTCTCCTCCGCGACGATGACTCTCTTCTGAAGCCGATTTATTATGTCAGTAAGAGTTTGCTGGATGCGGAGAAGCGATATCTCACCTTGGAGAAGGTAGCTTTAGCTTTGGTAACGGCAGCTCGAAAAATGAGACCTTACTTCCAGGCTCACCCAATCGTTGTTCAGACGACTTCCCCTCTGAAGAGTTTATTACAAAGACCAGACGTCTCTGGCAGAATGACTAAATGGTCGGTAGAGCTGGGAGACTTCGACATAACTTTTGAGCCTCGAAAGGCGATAAAAGCACAAGTTTTAGCCGATTTCGTGGTCAAGTTTCACTCAGAAAGAGGGGAGCGGGAAGTACACGACGTGGTTGATGAACAGGAATGGGTGGTACGAACGGATGGTGGGTCGAACATTTCAGGAAGTGGGGCAGGTGTCCAATTGATTTCCCCGAAGGGGGTAGCTATGTTCCAAGCCATTCGTTTCGGTTTTAAGGCTAATAATAATGAAGTTGAGTATGAGGCCGCTATAGTAGGCTTGCGTTTGGCTCAAATATGTGGGGCTCGAAGGATTAAACTAATTAGTGACTCACAGTTGGTAATAAACCAAGATTCGGGGGAGTCCGAGGCCAGAGAAGAAACACTGATACAGTATTTGAAGCTGATGAAAAACTTGGCGTCTGAATTTGAGGGAGTCACGTTCGAGCACGTCCGAAGAGAGTTAAATGATGTCCCAGATTCTCTTGCCTCCGCTTCACGGACAGAAGGTTACCCATGGGTTTTGGTTCAAGAGTGCCCTTCGATCTCGATTGGTGAAGAACACGCGATGAATATCTCAGAGGAAAGAAACGGTATTACGCATGATTGGAGAACGGTTATCATTAATTTTTTGGCCCACGACATTTTACCCGTCAAAAAGCATGAAGCCAGAAAAGTTAGATTCAAGTCTCACAGTTACATTTTGCTGGGAGGATTGTTGTATAAAAAATCTCTGAGTCGGCCGTTGTTGAGATGTTTGAGTGGGCCCGAGTCACAAATTATCCTCTCCGAGTTACATGATGGTGAAGGATCTGCCCATTGTGGATATAAGGCTTTAATCCGAAGGGTATTCCTGGCTGGCTATTATTGGCCCACCATCGCGGCCGACGCCAAAGATTTAGTCAAGCGCTGCGACACGTGCCAGCGCTATGCTAATGTGATTCACAAACCTGGGGTGTTGATGGAAAGCATTTCGGAGTCAGTCCCGTTTGATAGGTGGGGTATTGATCTAGTTGGGCCTCTACCAATGGCGTCTGGGGGCAGACAGACGATAATTGTGGCCGTCGATTATTTTTCTAAGTGGGTAGAGGCTGAGCCGCTCGCAGGAACAAAGGCCAAAGACGTGATCAAGTTTGTCCTATCTAGCATTTGTTGTCGTTTTGGTGTACCATTACAGATCACCACAGACAACAGGCCTCAATTTGATAACAAAGAGTTCCAGAGCTTCTGTGTATCGAGGGGCATACGACAATGCTTTTCAGCACCATTTCACCCTCGGGCGAATGAACAGGTGGAAGTAACTAATCGCAAGATCCTCGATGGTTTGAAGAAGAACTTGGAAGGCAAAGCATGGAAATGGCCCGACTATCTACAGGAGGTGTTGTGGGCGTACCGAACGAATCCCCGAACGGCCAGTGCTGTGTCCCCATTTGCTTTAGTCTACGGGATGGATGTCGTGGTCCCTCCGGAGATCCTATTCCCCTCACATCGTATAGCAGCATATGCCTCGGACACAAATGACCAGAGTAGAGCATTAGCTTTAGACTTGGTTGAGGAAAAGAGACAGCAAGCACAACTGACATCCCTTCATTATCACACTCTTATGAGGAGTCGATATGCGTCCAAAGTAAAGCATAGAGATTTTCAGGTGGGAGACAAGGTTTTACGCAAAGTTTTCCTGTGTACTAAAGACAAGAGCTTGGGGAAGTTGGGACCTAACTGGGAAGGCCCCTACGAGGTCACCGAAAAGATAAAACCAGGCACATATCGGTTAAAGGATAAAGAAGGGTGATTCCTCCCTTTACCTTGGAATATTGAGCATTTAAAATTGTATCTTGATTAAAAGAGCTAGCTGACATTGTATTTTTTTTTCCTCTCTTTGTATCCCCCAGAAAAAATTTTGGCGAGGGCACACTCTTTCCTACCCTGTTGGGCACAGGAAGGTTTTAATGAGGTGTTTCGATGAGCCCCTTAAATACAAAGAGTTCTTTGCCTTAACTATTTTTCGGGTCACAGTAACATGTGCCTCGAATTGTTGTCTCTTTGAATTATTTTTCGGGTCACAGTAACATGTGCCTCGAATTGTTGTCCCTTCGAATTATTTTTCGGGTCACAGTAACATGTGCCTCGAATTGTTGTCCCTTCGAATTATTTTTTGGGTCACAGTAACATGTGCCTCGAATTGTTGTCCCTTCGAATTATTTTTCGGATCACAGTAACATGTGCTTCGAATTGTTATTTCTTCGAATGATTCTTTGGGTCACAGTAATGTGTGCCTCAAGTGCTATTTTTACTTTATCCATACTTGGGTCACACTAAGGTGTGCCCCAAGTTTTTGGGACCTTCGAACTATTTCTTGGGTCACACTAAGGTGTGCCTCAAGTTTTTGGGACCTTCGAATTATTTCTTGGGTCACGTTAAGGTGTGCCCCAAGTTTTAGGACCTTCGAACTATTCTTCAGGCCACACTAATATGTGTCTTAAGTTTCATTTTTTACTTTATCAATATTTGGGTCGCACTAAGGTGTGCCTCGAATCCAATATCACTTTGTCATTGTTTGATCACAATAACGCGACTCAAGATATCATTTTTTAAGTAAATTACAGTCATATTTCGAAGGACTTGTCCCATGAAGTTAGTATAGTATCACATATGAATGGATTCGAGGAATAGAAGTGATGATAGTTCGAAGGGCAATATAATTAGAAGTTCGAAGAACTTGGTAAAAATATGACATATACAAATTTATGAATAGAGGTGATAATTGTTCATTGATCTTACAAAAATCGACCTGCCTCATACAATTAGCACAGCACATGTTCAAGTCATATTATAAAAAGAGGCCATATTGGACCATATACAAAAACATTAACTCCTTCAGCATCCCTCCTCAGTCTGACTTCTTCGAAGAGTCACTACTATCAGCCTCTGAGTCTTCACTCTCACTCACAATCACGTAGGGGGCGAAGCTCCGAGGGAACAAGCTTCCAGAAATGCCCTAAATTATACTCAGGATGCTCAGAATGGATTTGGGTCAGCAAACCAACTCGAATAGTGACATCCCGGGTTTGCAATTTACTTGAGCATGTTGCTGCATAGGCATCTATAGCTTTGTCTTTTTCCTCCTCGACTTGTCCTGGGAAGTTTTCGACCCGCCTTTTTAGCTGATCTCTTTCTGCTGTCACCTTTCGAAGGGCCTCTGTACATTCGGTGAACCCATCACAAGCCAAGCGATGCCCTTTCTTATACTCAGATATCATTAGCTCTTGAGCATCAGTCTTCTTTTTGTACAAGTCCCTCTCCTCTTGACAGCACCTCTCCAGCATTATCACATAATTTTCGGAGGCAGAGAGACGCTCGAATAAGGCATCAGCTTGGCCCTCGATCAGTGAATGCTGTTTCTTGGCCTCCTCGAGGTGAGAGGCGGCCATCACTGATTTGAACTTATAATGATTCTTGCGTTTTTCAAGGTGACGCATCTTCTTTTCCTTATTTACCGAGGCATGCAGCAATTTTCGAAGAGATAATGAGAATTCATCATCCAAAGGTACTTCGAAAGAGCTCGAAGGCGACCCTAGCGCTGCAGAATCAAATTCAGAAAACCCACCTCCAACAGTGTCTGGATCAATGAGTTGAGGAGGGTTGCTTCGAGGAATAGGGATGGGAGCTAATCTTGGGCTGTTCTCGAGGGGGGCTGGATGAGAAGTTTCAGTAAAAGGCGAGTGTAGGGATTGCTGAGAATTTTCCCTGGGAGAATGGCCACCTCTGCTTTCCGGTTCACCTGCGCTCTCATGGACTTCTTCCTCAAGACCAGCATCCTGGTTGTTATTAGGTGTCTCATCTCCCTCGGATTGTTCTTCGATGGGTTCGAGGAGGATACCCTTGCCTTTCCTATCTTTTTTCTTGGCGTCCTTCCTCGAAGGAAGGAGGGGAGCAGGAGAAGGAGGAATGGAGTTCGATGGAGCAGCATTATTTGATGAAGGGGTCAGAGAATTTGATGCCCCAGCATTGTCCGAAGAGGGAGGCCTTTGAGTAGTGACAGGCCCTTCGGGATTCAGTTGTTGGGTTGATAATACTTCATCGTCTGGAGGTTCCCCAAGATGGCTCTGTGAACGGGAACGCTTGGGCAAGTATATTATTACATCGTTTTGGCTGCACCGTTCCATCACTTCTCGCTCCGAGGGAGGATTCATCAATCCTCTCATACTAATGCGATCGAGGGGATTGAGCCTCCATAGTCGACTTCTAGCCAGGTTGTTGTCAGTAAAACGGAGACGAAATCGGTTGTCCCATTGATCCTTTGCCCATAAACGAAGGTTGGTGAACACAGTTGTAGCACCTTCAACATAATCAGAGTAGGGTTTGGATATCCCAGTCATAGCTGCAACAAGTAGTTAACATCAAAATCAATCACAAATAAAAGTTCGAGGGAGTACTGAAATTCGAGGAAGTATAAATATTCGAGGGAGTATTAAAATTCGAGGGACTATTAAAATTCGAGGAAGTATTAAAATTCGAGGAAGTATAAATATTCGAGGGAGTATTAAAATTCGAGGCAGTATAAATATTCGAAGGAGTATAAAATTCGAGGAGTAACAAAAGTTGAGGGGATACTTACACTTCATAGTCCACCTTAGAGAAAGCTTGTGAGGATTTGAAGGAGTGGCTTTTGATCCGGTCTCCCAGCAACCAGAGAAGAAGAAAAACTGCAGCCTCCACTTTTTATCAGCCTCCAGAAGATCTTTCAACACTTTTTGCCCTCGTTTGAAGGTCAGCGAATAAAAGGGGAAGTAAGGATTTTGGGCCAAACCAGCAAGGCCAATGAGCTGCTCTAATGAAAATTCATGACCTGAGAGTCTCGAGGCCATGATGCAGGCCATTAACGTAAACCACGTGTTGGGGCCAACCTGCGAAGGGCAAAGATCTATCTTCGACAAATACTCGATGAAGAATGGGTCTAAGGGATACCTTAACCCCCAGTTCATGATTTCTTTGTATACTACCAACTCATTGTCCCTCACAGATAAGGGTGTTTCTCCCTCGGTGGGAAATCTGCTGTTAATGTAAGAGGGGATGCACCATCGAGTCCTTAGCATCGTCTCTTCCTCCTTCGAAAAGTACTTGTATTTAATGTTGGCGAGGGCCACCATATGTTTATTTTCGATGCCCCGAATGTTATTACCAGCAATGTGGTCTGGTGTGAATTAAAGTTGTAGTGAGTGAATCAAGAACAGAAAGTCTACAGAGAGAATTAAAAGTAGTGAAAAGTACTTCTGAATATATCATAGGTCAAACTAACTCCTTCAGCCTCTTTAAATAGGCGAGGTGAGTTAGTTAGAGAAACGGTTACATATTTTGTACATTTACAATTTAACCCTTCGGTTTCTCCTAAAGCCCAATTTAATCCTATAATTACAGAATTTATCACTCTAGTCCCTATTAATTGCACTTATGTCCCTAAGGAATATATTTCCTTATCAGTAGCCCCCCTAGTTCTTATACATTAAGGTATAAGAACTATTAGCTCTTCGAATTCTTCCTCGGATCAGCATCATTTCACGTCTTTATTATGATTAAACTCAATGGTCTAGGACTTTCTTCGAATTTGTAAATAAGTGCAAACGGATTTCTCAATTGCCTCGAATTTAACTCCTCTTCGAATTTGACTTCTTGTGGTATAACTTTGCCTTTTCTTCGAACATTATTACTTCAAACATAGTTTAATAACACTTCGAAATCTCTGAACCCTTCCTGATGGATTGATTAGACCTCTAGTAGTAGACCTGTGACATCACTAGTTTCCTTTTCGTTTCATATTCCACCCAATAAAAACAACTTACTTGTTCCACACTTTCACATTCTCGACGTCATTCTTTTACCCTATAAATACCCAACTTATTCATTCATTAAGAACTTTTTAGAGAATCCACCTTTTAAACCATCTTCAATCTGTTCTTCATCTTCAACCTCTTCATCTTCAACCTGTTCTTCATCTTCAACCTGTTCTTCATCTTTTCTTGTCTACCCAAGCAATCTCTCATACCAATACCCATTGTATGAGAAGATACCCTAGACACAATAGATTTAAACCCAGAAGACCAGTAAGATCAAAGAAAAATCTTTTTCCTGGTTCCAGTAACAAAGTATTCGGGGCCTACGATTATCTTTGCATTTCTCGAAGATCCAAAGAATACAAAGCTGCTGGGTTAATCTACAACGGTCCTCACTCTTCCTGTACCACTTTTAAATACGGCAACTTCAATCCTAATCTTGCCACTTCGTCTTCACCTTTAGTTTCTAACCCAGAAAATAGCTCAACAGCCTCTCCTCTTCAAAATCCAACCAAATCTTCATTGCTAAGACCTCATCGGAAATCTACAGTAGTTACTTTAGACAAGCCACCAACTGATAACAAATCACAACCCAAATCACTTGTCCTTCAAGTCGAAGAGACAAAAAACCTTCAATCCAACACACTCCCTCCTCAATTCGAGGCTATCAGAGCTAAACGTGCCAAAAAATCACCTTTCTTAGTAATGGGTGAAGAAGCAAAAAACTCTTCTCCTCCTCAAGCAAAAAACTCTTCTCCTCCTCAACACTCTCCTCCTCCCCCCACAAGAAGTGGATGACACTACACCAGAGTGTAGTCAGCCAATTCCTGTGACTCAACAGGAGACTCAAATCCGAAGTCACTCCGATGAAGGTCACAAAAAAGATGATTCAGAAGCTACTGAATCTGATGCCGAAGAAGAATCCGAGGCTGATGGTGCAGCTCCTCCAAGGAAACCTCGAGGGAAAAAAGCTCTTATTACACTTCCTGAGAATGTTGCCTCCTTAGTTCAAGAAAATCTCAAGCCTCTTTCTGCCTGGTATATTCTTGCCTTAAAGAATGTATCCTACAGCTACTACCTCGAATCAGAGAAAGAGCAACTTAGAAAGCTATGGGGGTTAACTGACAATATGATTCTTCGATTGCCAGTTGAAGGAGAGACACCCTTAAACTGTCAAAAAGATGAGATAGTAGTGTACCCTGAGCTCTTCAACTGGGGACTTCGATTTCCCCTTGATCCGATGATAGTAAGGTTCTTCGAAATCCACAGATTGTGCCCAACACAAGTCACCCCCAACTTGCTCTTTACTTTGTTCTCAGCAATCATGGTATCGAGGCTTGGAGGCATCCCCCTCGAAATCGAGGACTTCATCTCAGTAACCAAAATTTCAAATGGCCCAGTTCTGCCGTTTTATTACTTAACTCTTGAAGATAATTTAAAAATCATCGACGACCTCCTCGAAGCTGATAAGATCTGGAAGCAAAGATTCGTCTTCCTGTCAGGTGCCTGGGAAAATGGCAAAGATATTTCCGATGCTAATCCTTCTAAACTTACCCTCACCTGGAGAGACAGCAGTAAGTGATGCTTTTCTTTACTTATCTGGTGCTTTACTCTCTTCAGAAATTCCGAGGCGATTTAAGAGTCGTCGAAAAGAAGCCAAACTTATCTTCCAGAAAATGGCTGAGTGGGCTGAAAAGTCTTGGGGAAATGGCTTCCATTCAGCATTCGATCCTATTAACTTTGTTAATAGCCATCTTTGGCGAATATCTTTAGGGGCCGACTTCCCTGAAGATCCGATGACGCCACCAGATCCCCTTCTAGCAGTTCAGAGGATACTTGCACCGGATGGGAAGTGCTATCTCCCACTTCGGAATCGAAGTGACAGCCATCTTCCTTCAAAGAAAAAAGGAAAGTCGACCCAAAAGAAACCCAGCACAAGTAAGACTAAGCCTCCCAAGACTTCGAAGAGTGTAGGGAAGAGAAAAACGTCTGCACCTTCGCTTCCCACCATAACCGAAGAAGACCAGCCTGCCCTGAAAAAGAAAAAGAAAAAGGACACTTCTCCAAAAAAGAAAGAGAATAAGTCTAACAAGCCCAATGAAAAGAATGAGGCTGATATACTAGAGGCTGTGCTAGCTTCCGAGGCACGAGGTAAAACTTTTGTTGAGGAAAATCCTGAAGGAGGAATAACCCTTGGAGATAAACAAATAGATGATTATCTAAACTTCGATGACTTCAACTCAAGTGGAGATTTTGTACTTTCTGGCTCTCAACCTGCCAACGTTGTTCCACCAATTTTTACTGAGGCTGCTACAGCTTCAACATCTAACCCCTTCGCTCCTGTTCATCAGCCATTAGTCTTTCCTCACTCAGAGAAATCCGATGAGGTAATTTCAATTCTTCAACCTTTCCCAAATTTAATTACTGCAGTCACAAAATTATACGAAGAGGTGAGCAAATCTCAAACCCAATTGGAGCGTCTTGCCCAAGAGTTAGTTAGGAGCAGAAAAGAAACAGAGTCTGAAAAGACTTCGAAAAATGAAGCACTCCAAAAATTCGAAGCTGAGAAAGAACAGCTTCTTAAAAAACACAAGGAGGAAGTCGAAGCTCTTAAAACTACTCATCTGCAAGCTCTTGAAAGTCTTAAGACTGAACATTCTACTGCTATCTCCGATGCTACGGAGCTTATTAAGGAAACTAAAGAAAAACTGGCAAAAAGCCAGACTGAGATTACTACACTTCGAACAGGATTCGAAGAAGAAAAGAAAGCTGCAGTCAAACAAGCTGAAACCAAAGTTAGTTCTGTGATGCTCAAAGGCATGAAGAAAACTGAAATTGACACATCTATTCAGCTTCTTCGAGAAGTTCATGCTGCTTGTCCAAGACTAGACTTATCAAACCTTTGGAAACGAGTTCCAGAAGATCAGCACCCAAAAGAAGCTTTCGAAGCGCCACCAAGCTCCTCCTCAGAAGAAGGAAATAGTTCCGAAGAGGAGTCATCAGAAGAAGAAGAAAATGATGCCTGATAGGCTAGGAATTTCGTTTTTGTTTTTTGTGTATGTGATTAAGTACTTCTCCCTTTTTTTTGTAAACTTCGTATTTTATCCCACGAGCAAACCACTTATCTTTTTTTTATATATCTTAAATTTTTGGTATACTTGTTTGAACTGGTTATTTCTAAACATAGATGCACTTACAAGTCGTGGCACCTCGAAAAATAGATGCACTCATAAGACGTGGCACCTCGAAAAATAGATGCACTCATAAAACGTGGCACCTCGAAAAATAGATGCACTCATAAAACGTGGCACCTCGAAAAATAGATGCACTCATAAGACGTGGCACCTCGAAAATTTGGTTGTTTCTTCAAAGCTATCGCTTCGGAAAATTATTCTTGGTCAACTTTCAAAGATGATCAGTCTTTGCCAAATTACCAAAATAATAAACCACACATCATAGTAAACAACCAATGACCAAAAGAAATTTTATTAAAAAACTCAATATTAACCAGACACCTCGTTAAAACCTTTCTGGGCCAACAGATAAGGAAAGAGTATGTCTGTTTTACAAAAATTTGAAGTTCAGTTTTACTCACAGTACAATTTCAAGTGTTCTATATTCCAAGGGTGTTTGAGCATCCTTCCTTCTCGATCTGACAACCTGTAGGAACCGGGTTTAACCCTCATCTTAACTTCGTAAGGTCCTTCCCAATTCGGGGCCAATTTTCCGAGGTGTTTATCCTTGGTGTGAAGAAACACTTTTCGCAACACTAGATCGCCAATTTTGAATTCCCTTCTCTTAACTCTAGCATCGTACCTGCTTCTCATTAATGTTTGATAATGGATCACATTCAAATGTGCCTTGACCCTTTTTTCTTCCAACAAATCAAGCTCCACCCTTCTAGCCTCATCGTTATCTGCATCGGAATATTGTAGCAGTCTATAAGAGGGCAATGTAGATTCAGCAGGGCACACAGCATCCATCCCATATACTAAAGAAAAAGGGGTTTCTTTTGTAGCCTCTCTAAGGGTTGTTCTATATGCCCATAATACTTCTTGAAGAAAATTTGGCCATTTCCCTGCTGCTCCTGCCAAATTTTTCTTCAAGCCATCCAAAATAGATCTATTTGTAACTTCTACCTGTCCATTTGCCTGGGGGTAAAAAGGAGTGGAAAAACATTGCTGTATCCCTTTCGAAGAACAAAAAGAGTCCATTTCCTTGTTATTAAATTGAGGACCATTATCAGTGGTTATTTTCCGAGGTACTCCAAAACGGTAGCAAATGTTGCTTTGAATAAACTTGATTACATCCTTAGCTTTTGTCCCAGCTAAGGGTTCTGCTTCTGCCCACTTCGAAAAATAATCAACCGCAACAATAATCATTTGTCTCCCACCAGAAGCCATAGGTAATGGTCCCACTAAATCAATTCCCCACCTATCGAAAGGAACCGCCTCTGAAATCGTCATTAGTGGTACCGCTGGTTTGTGTATTAAATTTGCATACCTTTAGCAAGTGTCACAACTTCGAACTAACAACTTGGCATCTTGCAAAATGGTAGGCCAATAATATCCTGCCAACAATACTTTACGCGTTAAAGCTCTAAACCCACAATGAGCTGACCCATCCCCATCATGCAGTTCGGACAGAACGTTCTGAGACTCATGCTTGCTTAAACATCGTAGTAAAGGTTTCGAAGCAGACCTTTTGTACAATACTCCATCCAGTACCACATAGCCAAGGGATTTGTACTTTATTTTCTTGAGCAAGTGTTTATCCATAGGTAATATTCCATTTGAAATAAAGTTTAACAAGTCAAACCTCCAATCTCCTCGAGCGCACATCGGATTATTTACCACCTCATCAAGAACTTCACATTGCTCAGAATTCGGTATGATCGAAGGCGATGGTTGTGTTACAATCCATGGGTATTCTTCTGAATAAGCCATTATTGCCAAAGAATCAGCCATAGTGTTGTTTCCTCTTCGAATATGCTCCACTTCGACATTTTCAAACTGCGCCATCATCCCCCGAAGCTCTTGTAGGTACAGAACCAAACGCTCCTTTTTAGCTTCTGACACCCCTTTAACGTGGTTAACTACCAACTGTGAATCTGTTTCCAAGCGTACAAACATTGCTCCACAAATCTTCGCCAACCGCAACCCTGCTAGCGCAGCCTCATATTCAGCTTCGTTATTTGAAGCATGAAAGCCAAATTTTATAGCTTGAAACATAAATTCCCCCGTCGGTGCCACCAATTCAACTCCTGCACTTGACCCTTTACTACTGGATCCCCCATCAGTTCGTATTGTCCACGTCGGATTCTCATTCACCTTTTCAGCATCTTTCTCTTCGGATCTGCTTGAGTGAAACTCCACCAAAAAATCTGCTAAAGCTTGAGCTTTGATAGCTGTTCGAGGAGAAAATAGCACATCGAAATCTCCCAATTCCACAGACCACTTGGTCATTCTCCCTGAAATATCTGGTTTTTGCAAAACATTTTTTAATGGATATGAAGTTCGAACTACAATCGTATGTGCCTGGAAGTAAGGGCGCATTTTTCTTGCTGCCACTACTATACACAGTGCCAATTTTTCGAGCTTTAAGTAGCGTTTCTCAGCATCAACCAAACTTTTGCTGACATAGTAAACAGGCTTCGAAATTTTTGTGTCCTCACTGATCAAAACTGCGCTCACTGCATAATCTGACACTGCTATATACAAAAATAACTGCTCACCTTTCCGAGGCTTCGATAATATTTCAGGAGAGGACAAAAGATTTTTTATCTTCAAAAAAGCTTCTTCACAATCCGAAGTCCACTCGAAATTATTGGGTTTACGCAGCACCTGGAAAAAAGGCAAGCACTTATCTGAAAAACGAGAAATGAATCTGTTCAGAGCTGCTAACCTGCCCGTTAGCATTTGCACTTCTTTGATATTCCGAGGTGAAGACATCGATATCAAAGCCCTCAACTGTTCTGGATCCACCTCGATTCCTCTTTCACTAATCATATACCCCAAAAATTTGCCAGATCGGACTCCAAATGTGCATTTTTCTGGGTTCAACTTCAATTGAATGGCTCTAAGATTCAAAAACGTCTCTTCTAAATCATCAGTATGTTCATCATCACCTTTGCTTTTAACAAGCATGTCATCGATGTACACTTCAATATTTCTCCCAATCTGTGAAGCAAACGCCTTATTCATCAGCCTCTGATATGTTGACCCAGCATTTTTCAATCCAAATGGCATTACTTTATAGCAATGCAAACCTCTGTCAGTAATAAAAGTCGTGCTTTCTTCATCATCTGGGTTCATTCGAATTTGATTATACCCCGAAAATGCATCCATGAAAGTCAAAATTTTATTTCCTGAAGTGGAATCCACTAATTGATCTATTCGAGGCACCGGAAAAGGATCTTTTGGACAGGCTCTATTCAAATCTGTGAAGTCCACACACATTCGCCATTTTCCATTCTTCTTTTTTACTACCACCGGATTAGCCGTCCACCTCGGATAATTGGCCTCCCTAATGTGCCCCATCTTATATAACCGATCCACTTCGGCAACTATGGCCTCAGATTTCTCCAGTGAAAAAGCCCTTCTTTTTTGGATAATCGGTTTGACCTTCGGATCAACCGCTAGGCTATGACATATGATGTTGCTTGGGACCCCTACCACGTCTTCGGATCTCCACGCAAACACATCCAAGTTTTCAGACAAAAAATTCAATAACTTTTCTCGCATCGACAAAGATAACAGAGTGCCAATTCGAAGTACCCTGCCATTATTGAAAATATATTCCTCTATTTCTTCATTGACCACTACAGAACTCGGGGTTGACCTCGGATCATCAATTCCCTCGTCTGTTCCACCAAAAGACAACCCCCCAAACTGCTAATTCTCCATGAGATCATCAGAACTTTTACCACGTAACCTAAATGCAGCAGCATAACATTCTCTTGCCACCTTTTGGTCACTTCGGACTACGCCGACTCTGTCCTCGACCACATACTTCAGACACTGATGGACTGTAGAAACTACAGCATACATTTTGGCCAACCATGACCTCCCAAGAATAGCGTTGTAACTTGATGGACAATCCACCACCACAAAAAGTACCTGTACTTTCTTCTTGAAAGGCCCTTTTCCCAAGGAAATTTCACCTTCGAATTCACCTATCACAATTGCTGATGCGCCGGTAAACCCAATGATAGTCCTCTCTGATTTTTCTATTCGAGGAGGTGCAGTCAACCTATCATATGTTGACTTAAAAAGCACATTAGCAGAGCTTCCTGTGTCGATCAGCACTCGTCGAATCTCCACCCCGCATACTTCTGCTCCAATGACCACCGCATCCTCATGTGGCCCAGTAATCCCCCTCAAATCATCCCCGTCGAATATTATAAAGGGCACATCCTTTCTGCTGCTTAGATGTGCCGATGCGCCTCCCTCAATTTGTCGCGTTAAGTTTACTATATGCCTCTTCCTCGAATTATTGGTGTTGTTAGTCATCGAATCTCCTCCAAATATGGTTAGTGATTCGAAAAAGGCGCACAAATCTCGAACACGTCCCTGACGCATCGGCTCATCTATCGACATTAACAAAAGTCGACTGGGGTCTGGTTCAACATATTCCGAGGCTACATCGAAACCATCTGCCTCACCTGCAACATCTAAAATCATTAACGCAGTTTCCTGCTTGGAATTGGGATTACCTCCTTTAGGAGCTGTTGCCTTGGCATTCTTCCTGACATATTCCAACAACTTTCCATTTTCGATCAGAATTTGCATCTCCTTCTTCAGAGCAATGCAATCATTTGTATCATGGCCGATGTCCTCATGATACCTACAAAATTTATTATTGCGCTCCTCTCTTGGCCTGTTGATAGCTGGTGGCTTTCTAAAATTGATTGTTCCCCTTGTTTTTTCATATATTGAAGCCACGCTCTCAGTTAAATCTGCATAGTAATCTGGCCTTACCCACACATTCGACCTGGACCTAAACTGCTGCTGATTGTTAGAATTATGTTGATTATATCCCCCCTGATACGAGTTCGAGGCTCCTCGGTTAGAAACATTTTGATTGTTCTTCGGACGCGAGGGATTGTTGTTTGAGACGTTAGATTATCCACTCCCCTTCTGAACAGTACTAGCACCTCCTCGAACCCTCGTTGATTCTTCGACCTTAATCTGGTCCTCAACCTGAGCCATAAGAGCTCCAAACGTTAACGCCCTGCGCCTCGTAGTCTCATCGGCTAAATCCCCAGGCAACAGCCCTTGCCTGAACGCTGCCATAGCCACACTTTCTTCACAGTCATCCAACTCAGCCTTTGTTGACACAAACCTCTTGGTATAATCCTTCAACTTCTCTCCCACAGCCTGCTTGCACTGTATTATCGTGTCTCCGTTGGCTCTCATCTCCTTGCTTCCCACAAACTGTCTCCGAAAAGCAGTGTAGAAACTTCTAAAATTTGCAATCGACTCCTTAGGAATCTTATTGAACCATTTTAGCGCAGTTCCCTTAAACGTTTGAGAAAAAGCTCTACACACCAATCTATCATCATCTTCCAAATTAGTCATGTAGTTTTTAAATTGTTCTATGTGGTCATCGGGATCTTGAGTCCCATCAAACTTATCAACTTTGGAAATATCAAACCGCCTCGGTAACGGCACAGATCTGATCTCCCTGACCAGTGGTGAGTCCCTCCAGTCAACCCCCTGGACATACTGGTCCTCATTTCTCATCCCCACAGTTGCATATAAGCTGGACTCACCTTCATATTTCCGAGGCGAACACCTCCGAGGCGAGTACTTCCGAGGTGAGTATACTCGCCTCTCTTTCTTTTTTCTTCTTTCCTTGTACATCTTAGCTGGCCGGAGCTCACGCTCTGCTCCTCTTGAACGGCCTCGAGAGCGTTCGTACCTCGGCGTCTCATCAGACTCGGAATCTTCGAAGTCCTCTTCATCACTAGAGTTTACATACAGTCGCCTTTGTAACTTTTCTTTCCTCTTTATCCCGCTATATTCCTTTTTTTGCTCAGAACGTGTTTTACGCTGCTCATAGTGATCATCGCCATCGTCCATCGACTGATCCGACTGATCATTCTGATCGCCCCCCGCTATCTTAGACCTAAGCCTAGCACCATCATTATCTCCCTTCTTTTTTACCAATTCGTCAAGCTCAGCCACCTTCCTAATCATCTCATTCATTTTTCCTTCAAAGTCAAATTGAACTGATTGAATTGGAACAAATTTACCTGCCTCTTGCAGATCGGATTTCAGCGTTTCCATCGCCTTGCGAACGGATGGATTGTCACCTTCCTCTGGATTCATCTTCAAACAGCGAAAAATCAAACGAAATATGAAAATTCGAACGAGAAACTTTTAAAAACGAGAACTCGAACGTCGATTTTTGATCCGTTGATCAAGGTATCCTCGCCCCTCCTTCTAGCGCCAATTTGGTGTGAATTAAAGTTGTAGTGAGTGAATCAAGAACAGAAAGTCTACAGAGAGAATTAAAAGTAGTGAAAAGTACTTCTGAATATATCATAGGTCAAACTAACTCCTTCAGCCTCTTTAAATAGGCGAGGTGAGTTAGTTAGAGAAACGGTTACATATTTTGTACATTTACAATTTAACCCTTCGGTTTCTCCTAAAGCCCAATTTAATCCTATAATTACAGAATTTATCACTCTAGTCCCTATTAATTGCACTTATGTCCCTAAGGAATATATTTCCGTTGGCGAGGGCCACCATATGTTTATTTTCGATGCCCCGAATGTTATTACCAGCAATGTGGTCTAGCTCCAAGGGCAGCGTGATGTCCCCTTTTGATTTTGGAGCGATCCGACGAGCCTGCTCCTCGGATATTGTTGGGGATGAAGATGTTGCAAGGTTCGCAGGACCTAAGGAAGCGATGGTTGGCACTTTCGGGTCGATGGGCTTTTTGAGAGGTTTTTTCCCCTTGGCTTCTTGGGTTTCATCAAGTCTATTGAGCATATCCTCCTCGGTAATAAGTGTTTTCGAGGGGGCAAATCGAGTACCATGAACGGTCATGGATGGAGTGGAAGGCAGACTCGACACATCTCCTTCGTTTCTTCAAGAAGGGCTGTTCAAATTACGTCGAGGACTTATGGCTGTCCTTTTGGATATTCGCGGAGGACTAACAGAATTTCGAGGGGGTCTGCTTGAAGCCCTTCGAGGGCTCGCAGATCTTCGAGGGATATTCTCAAGGGTTATTGGAAAAGTTGGTTCTCGAATCACTAGGGGTGCCTCCCTGGCCCGTTTTCGAATCACTTTCAGGTCTGGGGACATTTTTGTGGTGTTTGCCTAGGGACATTATGGTCCGCATAGGTGGGAATTATTCTGACACTAGCCGCGGAGGAAGATGGACGGTTTTTGTGTCAGAAAGTGTCAGGGGAAGAGGAAGAGTTTTCTGACAAAAACGTCAGAAGAATTGGTAACGTTTCCAAAGAATTATGCTGACACAGGGGTTTGAAAAGTGATGTCATCAATCCTAGCACCCTTTTTAGCCTAAGTATGAAATTATTCGAAGGGCGATCCACTTAAAAAGGTGCAAGGATTGAGGGGGCTAATCGGTGAACAGAAGGCGTTCGAAGGACAATTTTTCGAGAACAAAGGGCATTCGAAGGAAAAAATTTCGAAGAGTTGAGGGCATTCGAAAAGCTTTGTAAACAGTCGAAGGACAATTTTTCGAAGAGTTGGTTTGCGGCTTCGATAGTTCAAGAAGTTTAGTAAAAATTGGAAGAATAACTCTTCGAGGAGCGACTTATGAAATTTGGAGAAGAAATGGTTTTTGCCTGTCAGGAGAGTGATTTAGTCTTAGTAAAATAATTTTTACTAAGACTGGGGGCTACTGATAACGGAGAATAAAATGGCAAGGAGAAAAGTGTAAAGAAGAAAACTTGATAGGAGAAAATAGCAAAGGAAAAGTGTGATAGGAGGAAAATGCATAGAAATAAATGTATGAGGGCTGAATTATATAAATTGTATAAGGAGATAGCCGAAATAGGAAGAGAGTAAAGTGTAGGGACCAAAAGATGTAATTAGTCCAAATTAAAGCGTGTGGGGTCCGCAATTGTACTATAAAAGGACCACACACGCTTCACAAATCCCGAGATGAATAGTACGAGACTTTCTCTCTCTACTTAACCTAATAATCAAGATTTTCTCTCTCTAAAACTGACACTAAGGCATTTCTGTATCGCAAAATCATCTATCAACTATTCTCGTATCGCATAATCACCCCTGGACCATCTAAAAACTCTTCAGTAAGAAACTTATCATATCTAATATGATAAATCCTTATAAGGTAGTTGAGTAGATTACCAAATGGACAACAAAATTGAAAAGGAAACTTTACTTTAACCAAAATCAAACTCCAAATCAGCTCAGGGCAATTATCTTATTTGAAAGCATCGATTTAGGATATATTAAGCTAGAAGATTTATGAATCCATCATATTCTAAAATCTAGATTTTGATGCTATTATAGTGAATTCTAAATTGTCCCGTAAATGTATGAGACACCATGCGCATCAGGCATATTAATACAACTAGTTTTATTATTATACTTCTATCATTCAAATTTCAATGAATTAAATAAAATTACGAAGCAATACTAACTTCTTACCTAGCAGGTTATTACGTGACTATTGTTATACTGGAAATAAATAAATTTTGCATGTCTTGTATCTCTACAACCCAACACCCGTAGATAAATCAGTATTTGAGGCTTTTTTATGAAGTGGAGTATAGGAAAATAACAAAAAATACACAAAACCCTGATATATGGTGTCAAGAACACAAAATTCTCTTAGACACAGAATCTGAAGTTTTTATTATCTAACAAAACAGTTGTGTAACATTAGGGTATGGGATGCTTTATATAGAAGAAATTCATAAACCATAATCAAATATTATAAAAATAAAATAAAGATATTAAAAACAAAAATCTAATCAAATTTGAATGCAATCATCTTTATACCCTTGAACTTATATCACTGTCGTTCATGCTTGCAAAATCTATACTACACAAGCACATGGTATCTCTCTTGCTTCTTCACCGGACATCGCCACAACAGCTGTATGAAGCCATTCTTTCTCGTCGATCGTCTTAGTCGTCTCGTCATTGCTGTTATAATAACCCTTCATGACATATTGAGGTAGTTGTTTGTATCCCATCCAGAGATGGGATTTATATATAATGTAATAAAGACCATATTGAATGCAATGGTAAAGCTTGCACTTATAGTATTTTCAATACTATTGTCTACTTGATCATCCATTCGAAAAGCTGAGTAGACTCTTTCTTACGTCTATGGAAAACGCAGCCCGATATCATTGATGTCCAAAAAATAATATTAAAGTCTTTAGTTTCATAAACGCTGCCGCATTTAGTATACATGTCAATAAGTGAGGATACCAAATAAGCATCTAGTTTGCGCCCACTTTTCTAAATATAGGCATAAATCTTCCTTGCATGTCCCATAACTCCAAGAAGGCTATACTTTTCTTGATCTTTTTTTACGAATATATAAAGGAATTTATTCTATATTAACTGATCATTTTTGTTGACATGCAAGGACTCTGGTAGTTTTTACTATAATATTCAACTATGAAAACACAAAAAGTAGCAAGAAACTGAGCGAAGTGGAACCATCAAATTTCTAAAGAACCATAATATTCACCTATAACCATGATATCGTGTAGACGAATCCACAAAGTCACGACTGAAACGTCCGCTTCAATAACAGTGGTCAAGAGATCGGTGGTGATGGTGGAATAAATCTACTGAACCGCAGCAACATCCAAGGTATCCCACATCTTTTATTTGTCATCGGTAAGAGGAGTCATCTCTTTGTCTTTCTTATCCTCTTTTTAGCGGGACAATGTGATTAAGAACTTTGTGCGAGTGATAGTGTACCTTGATTAATTCTTCCCAATTGGCATATTGAACGTTTCCATCTCAAGAATGATGGAAACACGCGTCTTGATGTTGAAAACATCAAGTGCAGATTGAGAATAGGAAGAATAATTTTTGGTATTGGATTCGCCCATGTTGAGAGAAATAAGTATATGAGAATGAAAAATCAAAGAGAGTAAGAAAAGAGAATATGGTAACGTAGTATGACGACAGGAGTTAGAAGAGATAAACCCTAACATGACACTGTACCTTGAATAATTCTGTCCAATCGGCATATTGAATGTTCTCTATCTCAAGAATGATGGGAACATGCGCCTTGATGTTGAAGAAATCAAGTGGAGGATGAAAATAGGAAGAGAATTTTTTGTATTTGATTCGCCCATGTTAACAGAAATAAGTAGATGAGAAAGGAGAATCAAAGAGAGTAAGAAAGGACAACATAGTAACGTAGTAAGACGATATGAGTTAGAATAGATAAATCATAACATGACTGTAATACCATGAAAGAATATAATTTCGTGTCTTTCTCATTAACAAAAGACTATATATATAAAGTCATTAGCTACTAATTAAGCTATAATTTAAGCTACTAAAAATGCAATAAGATATACTAAATATATACAAATATTTCACATTCAATTAAGTTTGTGGTTCCATTTAAAAAAAGACTGATACCGATAAAACCGATTTGAAATCGAAATATAAAGCCAGTAAATTAGTGAAATATGGTGAGGATAATATTTGTCTCAGGGTATTTTTCCAGGAGTTTTGTATTGTTTTAAAGGTATTTAATGCTTACGTAGTTTGTAGTGAGAGATTTGAGTTGCATGGTTGTATTAAATTCTTATTACCCTCATTAATGAAAGTGGTTGGGTATTTATACCCTAAGTTATGGGTCATATGGGCTTTCGGGTCAAATTTATGAAACCGGGTCAAGTTCAAAAACCCATTAGTTATTAAGCAGGTAAGTAATTAGCTTAGTCATGACATGATTTAGTTTTTAATACATTTGTCCAGTTCGGATGGTTCAGTGGGTGGCTTTTGTCCGATTTTCCCATGTCCGGTTTACACAGTGAGTGGTGAGAAAAACCGGACTCATCAATAGCCTCTTTTTAGGTTATGTTCGAAGGCCTTCGTCAAGACCTAAAAAATAATTCATGTGTTCCCGTACTTGCGTCCGGAGAGATTTTGAATTGTGTAACGGCTTAATCCGGACTAGTGAAATTCCTAGAAACTGAAGGGTTTTGCCAGAGATCGTGGGACACATGTCCTTCTCTGATTCGCCACACCGGTCGTTTTTCTCCTAGAATGACGCTCTCACTCTCCTCAAAAAGCAACCTCTTCATTTAATGTTGGTGACATCAGCACCGTCTTTAATCATTACTCCCATCTTTTCGTATTCTCCTAGGTTTCAAAGCATATTTTGTCTTCTTTAGTATAAATTAAACCCCTTTTCATAGTTTTACCATCTTCATCATCCACACACTTTCAATCTTCAAAGCTTTTACCTCTCAAAAAACCCTTTTTCTTGGTGTAAGTTTATGTTCACAGCAATAACAGCTCTTATAAAAGGTGGGTGGCTCAATTTGTCAGAGTTAGAGAAGGCTCAAAAAGTCGAACGAGATAGACGTATTACTGCTGGCCTTACTGGTTCTACTGTTGACAAATCTGAAACACCAAGTTCAGAGTCTGATCGGGGTTCATCTTCTGCCAGAAGCTCTAAACCCAGGAGGTTATCCCAGCCCAATCTTTCACCAATCGTTTCAGGCTCATCGGTCCAGGAATCAGAGCCTATCGTTGAGCAAGAACAAGCAGTTACTAGTGTTAGGAAACCCTCAACGTTTATAGCCATGTGATCGGACGCTGACCTCTCTCTAGAAAAGATAGCACATCCACGAAGAGGTCGTTTAGTGAAAGGCCAGGCTGTTTCTCAATCTAAATCTCCAAAACCCGTGTCTTCTAAGTCTGGGGCCAAATATAAGATTGCGGGGTCAGAAGCACTAATCAAGGTCCCTAAAGATAAAAAATCTGGTTCGAAGGCCACCGGTTCAGGTCTTCAAATTGAACCCTCTGGATCTGAGCCCCAACCGGACTCCAGACCACAAGAAGCAAGCAGTGCTCAGCCATCTGGACAACATACTAAGCCAACTACTAGTACTCCCCTCCCAAAAATAGATGATAAACCTTCCATGATAATGGAAGATGTGATGGAGGACAGCGTTAAAGAAGCCCCTTACGAGACTGATGTCTCCGGGCAGACAAGTGAGACTGTCATTATTAAGAAGAGCAAAGGCAAAGAGAATGTATGTTTGAAGCACCCGGACCTGCCGGAGTGCCTTGTAGGAAAAATGGGGCCTTGTTTCCACAAAGTAAGTGTAAAATACCTGCTAGCTATGCAGAATATCAAGTATGCCACTATTCACACAGCCGAACTGAGTCGGATCCAAAAAAAGTGGGGGATCCCTGAGAATGTCAAAGTAAGAATACCGGTGGATCCGGAGACACCGATGGATTGCAAGCTTAATGAGATTGTTTTCTTCACTCAGCTATTCAACTGGGGGCTTAGGTTCCCCCTAGACCCGGAGATCGTCAGATATTTCCACCTTATAAAGCTTTGCCCAAGCCAATTGAGCCCCAACGCTAGGTATACGCTCATGGCCTGTATCATGGCCTCCAGGCTCTCCGGAATCCCTCTTCTGATGGAGCAGTTTGCAGCCGTGGCCAACCTTTGCAGAAACCACGTCATCCCCTTCTATCATTTCAATATGGGCGATGATTACAAAGCTGTGGATGACTTGCTTGAGTCAGAGAAAAGCTGGAAGACTCAATTTTTGTTCATCAGTGGTTCCTGGGAGAACGGGGAGAGGGGGGGGGGGAATTAAAATTGGTGTCAACCGAAGCATGCTTACCAGTAGATGGCGAAGCGATGGTAAAAATCTCATCACATACTTCCACCTTTACTTATAAAAAATTTGTTTGTTTAACTTCTCTTCTTTTGTATTTTGGTAGTGCTGCCTAAGGATTTCAATGATTAATTAAAGGCTGGGCAGGCTACTTGTGCCAAGCTAAATGCTTGGACTGCTGAGAAATGGGGAAACCGGTTCCACAACTGCTTTACCGGAGGCAATACAACAAGATCCCATCTCTGTAATACAACAAACCGGAGGGACTTGTCTTGGGAGGAATTAATCACTCCACCCCCTCCGGGGGTGATTCTTTGGAAGACAGAGGGCGAAGATGGAAAGTTGGCCTTTCCTGGTAGAGCTAAAGCCCCAAGCAAGATGAAGACCAAGAAGGGCAAAGGCAAACAAGGTGTGGTTGAGGCCAATCCTAGCAAGGTGGAGGAAACTGTCCCAACAAACACAGAGGGACAAGACCAAGAACAGATTAATATTGCTTTATTACAAGTGGTGGAGCATGAAAGTACCAAAGAAGTGGTTGGATCTCCAAAAACCCCAAAGGTTCCCAAAAAAACAGAAAATAGGGAGCCAAAGGCGTAGAAAGGGAGGCCAAGAAAAAGAAAACCTTCAAAGGAGATGAAGTTTCTCTCCGGCCTTTGGAGCCTCTTCCTCCGGTTGAACCAACTGATCCCACTCAAGCAGAAGAAATCCCCAGTGACTTTCACCCCAGAGAAGGTACCGGAGGGGACATCAATATTGATGGTGTCGACGTTAGTGGGCTTCAAAACATTGGCCTTTACTTTGAAAACCTTGGAAAAGATGATTTTGCTGGACCCTACCTCCCCCAAAGCTCTTCGAATATCGTCACTTTCAATGGCAGGTCGTTTTCTGTTTCAAGTGAGAGAGACATCATCACGCACTCATTGTTGAGCAATATTCAGCCAGTGCTTACCTTGGAGAAGCAAGTGCGAAATCAGTCGGCCATCATCAACACACTCAACTCCGATAAAGAGAAATTATCTAGTGACCTCCTTAGTGCCAACAAAAATGCTGAGGCATTGAAGAAAGAAAATTAGGAGTTAAAGAAAAATCAGGAGGACCTGGCCACCAGGCTGGCAACTTCGGAGGGAGTTGTCAAAGAAATCCAAATGAAGCAATCTCATTTGGAGAGAAAACTCTCTTTTTCAAAAGAGGAGGTGAAGGCCAAAGAAAACGTCATTCTAACCCTAACTAATGACAAGACTTTGCTCGAGGAAGTTGTGTCCAAGGCAGAGCAAGAAAAATCCGACTTGTTAAAGGAGCAAGAGAAAACAAATTAAGCTAGGATTGATGCCTATACCAACAAGGTGATTGACTCTCAAGAAGCAAGGTATGCCGAATTCAAGTCAGATATGGTCTTGCTCTTTCACGAGAAATTTCCGAAGAGGACGTTGGGAGATTTGTGGAGGTTTGTGGAGTGTGAGGACATCCCATTCCATATGTTGGCGGGTGGCGATAAGAAGAACTACTCCAGTGGTTGGGATGACATGACTGACGAAGATGAACGGACCAGGGAGAGTCCGGATGAAGAAAACCACAACTCTAAGGATAAGAAGCCCAGTGAGGCTGAGTCATCTAAGAATGTTCAGTCTTAATTATCTTTTACATTTTTTTATGTAAACCAACGTCCTTGGATGGCCAAGGCATTTGTTTTTTGTAATCGTGTCCGGCCCTCGTCCGGGCAAACTTTTATGTTTGAAAATTCAAAGTCCTTGGATGGCCAAGGCATTTCACATATTTTAATGGGTAGTTTTATTTTACTCAACTCTCACATTGTTTTATAGTTTCTTAACTTTGATGGCTAATGTTCAAGCAGCCTTAAGTTATTTTATAAGTATTTTAAAGTGAGAGTGTTTAAATTCTCTGATGACAAATGTTTAAGTAGTCATCACTCTACCAGTTTAATCCGGTCCTCCATAAGAAATCTCAAAGAAACTATTAATCGAACACTCCGAATTTTAAAGAAGACATCGAATTCTTATGAAAAAGCCCGGACACCTCATTAAAACCTCCCCGCGCCACCAGGATAGGAAAAATATGCCCCCAAATATTTACATGAACTTCAAACAAGTAAATATTTACATAGTCTTCATTCCAAGTATAACCGAAGGTGTTCAATGTTCCAGGGGTGTTTTCCTTCCATCTTTATCTTGGAGCCGGTATGTTCCAGGCTTAAGCTTTTCACTGATTACATAGGGTCCTTCCCAAGTCGGACTGCTTATGCTTGGTATGTAGGAAGACTTTCCTCAATACGTTATCCCCTGGTTGAAAATCCCTTCTCTTAATTTTAGAAGCAAACTTGCTTCTCATCAAACCTTGATAGTGTGTGGCTCTGAGGTGAGCCTTAACTCTTTTTTCTTCCAGCAAGTCAAGATGGCCTCTGATTACCACTCCGTTAGTGTGTTCGGAAAAATTACGAACTCGAAATGAAAGGGGAGTAGCTTCTATGGGAGCTATGGCATCCATCCCAGATACCAAGAAAAAGGGAGACTCTTGTGTTGCAGCCCCGGGAGTGGTCTGGTAGGCCCATAAGACTTCTTGTAGATAGCTTGGCCATTTCCCAGCAGCTCCCTCTAAATTCTTTTTAAGACCGGACAAGATGGTCCTGTTAGCCACTTTAACTTGACCATTTTCCTGTGGGTGGAAAGGAGAAGAGAAGAACTGTTGGATGCCTCTAGAGGCGCAGAAATTCTCCATTTCCTTGTTGTCGAACTATGGCCCATTGTCTGTGGTTATCTTTCGTGGAACCCCAAATCTGCAACAAATGTTAGATAGGATAAATTTTATAACAGCTTTTGAGGTGGTACCTTCCAATGGAGCTGCTTCTATCCACTTGGAGAAGTAATCGATAGCAACAATTATAGTTCTGCATCCTCCGGATGCCATGGGTAGAGGCCATACTAAATCCAGCCCCCAACGAGCAAAAGGTATTGGTTCAGAAATTGACTCTAAAGGGACAGCCGGAATATGAATTTCATTACTGTATCTTTGGCATGGATCACACTTTTTTACTAATTCCTTGGCATCTTGCATTATGGAAGGCCAGTAGTACCCAGCTAACAAAACTGTTCTAGTTAAAGCCCTGAATCTACAGTGTGTTGATCCCTCACCATCGTGTAATTCAGAGACCACTATTTGGGATTCCTCAATCCCCAAACATCGTAAGAGGGGTTTACTAAAGGATGTTTTATAAAGAACATCTCTTAAGATGACAAAACCACGAGCCTTGTATTTGACTTTCCTTGATCCACCATCGGTCCGGATAACCCATACCTTTTTATCTTTTACATCGGTTGTTTGCTTAGTATCCCTGTTTGAATGGAATTCAACTAAGAAATCAGCCACAGTTTGAGCTTTGACTACTGTTCGAGGGGCAAAGTCAATATCGTAGTCTCCCAGCTCTACTGACCACTTGGTCATTCTACTTGAAATGTCTGCTTTTTGAAGAACGTTCTTCAAGGGGAAAAACGTCCGAACAATGATAGAATGAGCCTGAAAGTAGGGTCTCATTTTCCTTGCAGCAATCACCAGGGCTAATGCTAGTTTTTCGAGTTTTAAATACTATTTTTCTGCAGCTATCAAGCTTTTGCTGATATAATACACCGGACGAGGATAATTATATATCTCCCTTACCAATACTGCACTTATGGCATAATAAGAAACTGCTAAGTACACGTAGAGGGTCTCTCCCTCAATAGGTTTGAACACGGTTTTAAGGGAAGATAAGTGCTTCTTAATTTCACCGAATGCTTCTTCACATTGTGGAGACCAGTTAAAATCCTTTGCACCTTTCAAATTTTGAAAAAACGGGGCACACCTATCCGAAGACCTTGAGATAAAACGGTTTAAAGCTGCCAATCTACTGGTCAATCTCTGTACTTCTTTAATATTCCGAGGAGGCTCCATTTGTAGTAAATCATTAAGTTGGTCTGGATCAGGTTGTATCTCTTTCTCACTTATCACACACCCCAAGAATTTTCTAGACCGTACTCCGAAGACACACTTCTCCGGATTCAATTTCAAATTTACTTTAACCAAGTTGTTAAAATTTTCTTGCAGATCTGCCAAGTGTAATTATTCTTTCACACTCTTTACCATCATGTCATCGATATAGACTTCCATATTTCTTCCACTCTGATCAGCAAAAGCCTTGTTTACTAACCTCTGATAAGTAGCCCCAGCATTCGTTAACCCAAATGGCATCACCTTGTAAAAATGTAGGCCCCTATCAGGGACGAACGTAGTATGTTCTTGATACTTCGGATCTACTTGAATCTGATTATACCCAGAGAAAGCATCCATACAAGACAACAACTTATTTCTAGATGTAGAGTCCACTAGTTGATCAATTTGGGGGACCGGATATAAATCTTTTGGGCAAGCTCTGTTGAGATCTGTGAAATTGATGCACATATGCCACTTACCATTTTTATTCTTTACCAACACCAGATTCGCTGTCCATAAAAGGTATTGAGATTCCTTTATGTGCCCCATTTTAGTAAGCCGGTCAACCTCTTGAACTATGATATCAGTTTTTTCCTTAGAGAAAGCTCTCCTCCTCCTCTGTACAACAGGTGCTACATCCTCCCGGATGGATAATTAGTGTGATATAATGTCTACTGGAACTCTTGTCACCAAGCAAAGACATGATGATGGTCTTTCAAGAAATTTAACATTCTACTATTTAAATCTGATGTCATCTTGGACCCTATCTTGACACTTTTTCTTTCATCCAGAGAGTGAGTTTCGACTTCTTCAATTGGAATTAAAATACCACGGGCCTCTATGGGGTCATATATTTCACCCTCTCCCCCAGAGGGCCCCTCAAACTGCTATTCCTCATTAATCTGGACTGCCCCCTATGTTTGAGGGGCGGGTGCTGTTCCATAACACTATCTTGCCGCCTTTTGACTACTTCGAACAACTCCCATTTGTCCTTTTACAACATATTTCAAACATTGGTGGACTGTTGAAGCTACATCATGCATCTTGGAGAGCCAAGATCTCCCCAAGATGGCGTTATAACAAGTGGGACAATCCACCACAATAAAATTATTCTAACCATCGTTTTAAAAGGGCCCTTGTCCAACTAAACCTCCTCCTTGAACTCCCCAATCACATCTGCTGAGCTTCAAGTAAAACCCACTATTGACCTGTTCGAACGCTGAATCACCACCGGATTCTTCATTTTTTTGTAGGAAGTCAAAAAGCGAATATTGGCTGAACTTCCGGTATCTATTAAAATTTGTCTTATGGCATTGCCCCCAATGGATGCTCCTATGACAACAGCATCCTCATGGGGTCCAACAATATCCCTCAAGTTGTCCTCATCGAAAATAATAAAAGGAAATGGAATTTGTGACTGATAGGAAGTCATGCCTCCTTCCAATTGGGTAGCTAAAGTATGAACATGCCTCTTTCTTGAAGAAGCAGTTGGTGTAGTCATGGTATCTCCCCTGAATATTGTAAGTGACTCAAAAACCTGATAAGTCCGGACACTGTCTTGCAACATTCTGTGATAGCACCCACTCTATTCCGAGTCGGATCTGTGTCTAAATATTCTTACTCTACATCAAACCTTTCGATTATTACCATAGCCCCATCTGGAACTGATGTACCTGCATTATTTGGACCAGTCGGATGAGCGTTATCAGGCCTGTTTCCATTTCTTCTTTTAATATAAGCTCCCAACTTTCCTCTTTCAATCAAATTTTGCACTTCTTGTTTCAACGCAATACAATCTTCAGTATTATGGCCAATATCATGGTGATATTGACAGAAACAATTATTACGACTCTCCCTAGGAGACTGTAATGCAGCCGGCCTTCTGAAATGTACTTTGTCTCTTGTTTTGTCGTAAATGGTGGCTACGTTTTATTTTAACTCAGCAAACCACTCTGGTTGAACCCAAGGCCCCCGCTTATTTCTAGATTGCTGGCTTTGGGCAGGTGCAGCTGGATGGGATTGAGCCTTGGCTCTGTTATGACCCTGTCCGACTTCCTTGACCCTACTCCCGGACTGGTTTTGGTTTGGATTTAGTGCAGCTGGAGCAGACCTCACCTGATTGTGCATCCTGGTTTTCTTTATTTCATCTATGTTAATCTGTTTACCAACCTGATTCAGCAGACCTCCCCATGTCATGGCCTTCTTCCTGGTTACTGAAGCAGCCAAGTTTCCAGGGTTCAAGCCCTGCCTCAGAGAAGCTATTGCTACTTGTTCAAAGCAATCAGCCAATCCATTCTTGGTATTTACAAAACGGCTTATGTATTCTTTTAAGGATTCGTTTGGTTCTTGGGCACAATGGATAATTGTGTCTCCATTTCCCTTTACTTCCTTGCTTCCAACAAACTGCCTCCGAAAGGCCACCCATAAAGTGTCAAAATTTCTGATGCAGCCCTGTGGCAAACTATTATACCACTTCAAAGCACTCCCCATAAAGGATTAGGAGAATGTTCTACAAAGTAATTTGTCGTCATCATCAAAATTCATCATAAATTTTTTGAACTGTTCCAATTGGTTATCCTGGTATTTACTGCCATCATATTTTTCTATTTTTGTGCTGCCAAACCTCTTAGGAATGTTTCAGGACATTATTTTAATAGACAATGGAGATTGCCTCCAACTACGGCCACGATTGAAAATAGTATCTTCGTTAGGAGTTGCAAAGATACCTGGCTCATCATGGAAGGAAAAATGATCCATTAACAAGCAGTCTACGTGTCTCCGGCCATAACTGTGACTATGAGACGATCCTTTACTCATATGCCTCTTCAACCTTCCATGTCTATCCCTCTTTTTTTAGTACTTTTTGACCAATTTTTGTTTCTTTTTAGAACGGCCTTCATCGTTGCTGGATGACAATGACTCTTCAACTCCATCTTCATTTGAGGAGCTGCTAGAAGACTCTGAGTCTGAATCTGAGCTCTCCGCCGGTTTAGACCGGTGAGACTTTTTTGAGCTAGCATGAGTCTTTTTTGCACTCACATGGGTCTTTGATGGCTCATGCTCTCTTGGATTGTTAGTATGATGAGCTGCTGACGCCTTAGACCTTTCTTTTGTGCCCATCTCTGCCCTCTTGACAGCCCTCAAAGCCTCTATTTCAACCTTCAACCTATCTCGCTCCTCAATCGTATATTCATCATTTTCCCCCACCACTTCTGCCAAAGCTGGTGGCACTTCTTGCACGTCCAGATAAATCCGAACTGGTTTTTCTTGATGGTTTTGAATGCTAGATTCAGACACCTTCTCCTCCCACTATGATTGCCAATTTGGTGAGGATAATATTTGTCTGAGGGTAATTTTGTCAGGAGTTTTGTATTGTTTTAAAGGTATTTAATGCTTACGTCATTTGTAGTGAGAGATTTGAGCTGCCTGGTTGTATTATATTCTTATTACCCTCGTGAATGAAAGTGGTTGGGTATTTATACCCTAAGTTATGGGTCATATGGACTTTCGGATCAAATTTATGAAACTGGGTCAAGTTCAAAAACCCATTAGTTATTAAACGGGTAAGTAATTAGCTTAGTCATGACGTCATTTAGTTTTTAATATATTTGTCGAGTTCTGATGGTTCAGTGGGTGGCTTTTGTCCGAATTGCCTCTGTCCGGTTTACACAGTGAGTAGTGAGAAAAACCGGACTCATCAAAATCGACACGGACTCGAACCGATAAACGATAGATTGGATTAATTTTTCAATATATTCTATACACATTATATAACCAAAAATATTAAGTAAAAACAATTAATAAAAAAACAAAAATTAATTTTTATATTTTTATTTTATAACCGAAATTAAAAAACTAAATTACAATTGATTTTTTTTAATAGACAGAATATGACAAACCAAAAACGACAGAACAAAATTATACCGAATTAAAATTTAACCGAACCAGAATCCAAATCGAAACAGACCAAACCAAAAACTTAACAAGCCTCGAGTTCTAAAAATTGAAACCAAAACTTTGAAAAACCAAAAACTTAACAAGGCCTCGAGTTCTAAAAACTGAAACCAAAACTTTGAAAGCTAGTTTAGAGTATGATCGCAGTTTAGCACAGTAAAAGTCTTAACAAGAGTATGACCGTAATTTATGTGCTAAACTCTTACTTTCATTATAATGAAATACATTTTACTCAACAAAAATTAAAACATAAAAAATTTAACACCTGTGGATATAATCTCATCCTCACAATTCTCACTCGGAACCTTATCTCAAACCAAAACATGGAAAACACAACATGGAACCAAAAACTCAAAACTCTAACTCACATCCTTACAGCCCTAAGACCATATCCAGCAGCGCATATTTCGTTAGAAATATGCGCTGCATCTTGGGCAGCAGCGTGTATTTCATACACGCTGGCAGTCCAAGATGGTTTGGGGTTCAAAAGATGAACCCCAAACCATCTTTTAAACAACCAATTGCAGCATGCCATTTGGCATGCTGCGGTCTACTTTTTTTTATTTAGAGAAACTGTTTTTTAAAAGAAATGGTTAGTCAAAAAATTTAAAAAAATATACCATTATTTATAATTTTTCGATATCTACGAGTAGAGACTTGGTTCGTTTCATTCCGACACCGAATTTTTTTGAGTTTTTTATTTATTTAGTATTTTCAAAATGATTTTTGGAACATTTTCGTAAGTTCAAAAATAAATAAATTATACCATGATTTATAATTTCTTGAGATCTATAGATAGAGACTTGGTTTGATTGATTCAGAGAACGAAATTTTTTAAGTTTTTTTTATTAAGTATTTCCGAAACAATTTTCGGAACATTTTTGTAAGTTAAAAAAATAAATAAATTATGCCATGATTTATAATTTCTTGAGATCTATAAATAGAGACTTGGTTTGATTGATTCGGACAACGAAATTTTTTAAGTTTTTATTTATTTAGTATTTCCGAAACAATTTTCGGAACATTTTTGTAAGTTAAAAAAATAAATAAATTATACCATGATTTATAATTTCTTGAGATCTATAAATAGAGACTTGGACTTGGTTTGATTGATTCGGACAACGAAATTTTTTAAGTTTTTGTATTTCCGAAACAATTTTCCGAACATTTTTGTAAGTTAAAAAAATAAATAAATTATACCATGATTTATAATTTCTTGAGATCTATAAATAGTAGGTAAAAGACAACATTTATATCATTCTCATTAAACGAAAATAAGTGAAAACAACAATGAGAATAATTGAAATGAGCACACAACAACAATTGAAAACATCACACAACAACAATTGAAAACATCACACAACAACAATTGAAAACAACACACACGACAACATTAATACCTTAAGGAGTTTTGCAAGCAAGATTTGCCATTATCCATCGTCCATCATTAATATGGAGCCTCAAAAAGATGGGTACAATAATGAAGGCATGCATTATTTTGCATAACATGATAGTTGATAATGAACGACATTCATATTCACGGAGTTGGGAAAATATCGATTTCGAACCGGCAAGAAGTGCTGGACCAAGCACATCGTTCACTGTCCAAACTGAAATGCATCCTCGATTGGGAATGCATGTCCAAGGTCGAACTAGAGCCGGATTGCGTGAAAAAGAATTACATATTCAGTTGAAGAATGATCTCGTCAAAAACATTTGGGCTAGATTCGGAACAACCCTCGATTGAGTTGCTCAACTTCACCAAGGTTTAATGTTTTAATGTGTGTGTGTTTGCAATGATTTATGTTTTAATTTGTGCGTGTTTGTGGTTGCAGTAATTTATGTTTTTGTGTGTGCGTGTTTGTGCTTCCAACAATTTATGTTTTTATGTGTGCGTGTTTGTATGTTATTCCAATATTTAATTTTAGTGTGTGTTATTTTCAATATTATTGTACAGTTTATACTTTCATTTAAGTAAATGTACTAACATTACTCAAAGGAACATAAAACAACGGATAACATATATAAGAGTGAACCCCTTACATATCAACTTCAAGGAAATACGGATGTTCTACCTCTTGTCTCAGATCACGCGGGAGGTCACGAACAAGAATATTCGGAATCAAAAAACGATATTGTAACCTGGTAGATGTATAATTAAACATTTAAAAAGAACACCAAACAAATATAATAGCATTAAACGTGAAAATAAAATAACATAAATAACTTAAAGCGCTCAAAAGAAATAAAGCAAATACAACAACATAACCCTATAGTAATTTGAAAGGTTTAAAAATAGATAATAACATAATAAGCTATAAATTTGGATTTAAAATTTTTAAATTCATTACAAAACTTAAAAAATTAAAATTCATAATGTTATTGATATAGTTACATTTAAAAAAATTAAATCATCGATAATTTAAGTAATAATTTGGTAAATAAAAATTAAACAAATAAATTTAGGTGATCAATAATATATTTTATTAAATTTGTAAATTATTTATTCTATTAAAAGTTGAAGCTTTTTCGGAAATCAAACCAATTTTATTTTTAATTTTGATTTTTAAATATACTATATATTATGTATTATATTTTTATTTATTTCAATTTTATAGTTTTTATTTGTAAAAAAAATATATTATGTTAATTTAAAAAAATTATTTATTTTAATATATATAATTTTAATATAAATATATAGTAAATAATAAGAAAGATAAATAAAAATATATGGTAGGATATTGTATGGTAGAATGACGTGGAAGAGAGAGAAATATGGTGGGGTATGCTGAAAGATGAAATATGCACTCCTGTGGGGAGTGGAAATTTTTGCAGAATTATTTGGAAAGTATGCTGATGTGGCGCGCTTTTGAGAGATGAAATATCCCCACTGCTGTGGATGGTCTAAGACCATATGCAGCAGCGCATATTTCTTTAGAAATATGCAGCAGCGCATATTTCTTTAGAAATATGCGCTGCATCTTGAGCAGCAGCGTGTATTTGATACACGCTGGCTGCCCAAGATGGCATCTTTTAAACCAACTACAGTCTATTTTTTTTTTTTTTAGAAAAATGGTTTTTTAAAAGAAATGGTTAGTCAAAAAAATTAAAAAAAGTATACCATTATTTATAATTTTTCGATATCTACGAGTAGAGACTTGGTTTGTTTCATTCCGACACCGAATTTTTTTGAGTTTTTTATTTATTTAGTATTTTCAAAATGATTTTTGGAACATTTTCGTAAGTTAAAAAAATAAATAAATTATACCATGATTTATAATTTCTTGAGATCTATAGATAGAGACTTGGTTTGGTTGATTCGGACAACGAAATTTTTTAAGTTTTTTTATTAAGTATTTCCGAAACAATTTTCGGAACATTTTTGTAAGTTAAAAAAATAAATAAATTATACCATGATTTATAATTTCTTGAGTTCTATAAATAGAGACTTGGTTTGATTGATTCGGACAACGAAAATTTTTAAGCTTTATTTATTTAGTATTTCTGAAACAATTTTTGGAACATTTTTGTAAGTTAAAAAAATAAATAAATTATACCATGATTTATAATTTCTTGAGATCTATAAATAGAGACTTGGTTTGATCGATTCGGACAACGAAATTTTTTAAGTTTTTGTATTTCCAAAACAATTTTCCGAACATTTTTGTAAGTTAAAAAAATATATAAATTATACCATGATTTATAATTTCTTGAGATCTATAAATAGAGACTTGGTTTGATTGATTCGGACAACGAAATTTTTTAAGTTTTTGTATTTCCGAAACAATTTTCGGAACATTTTTGTAAGTTAAAAAAATAAATAAATTATACCATGATTTATAATTTCTTGAGATCTATAATATATTTTATTAAATTTGTAAATTATTTATTCTATTAAAAGTTGAAGCTTTTTCGGAAATCAAACCAATTTTATTTTTAATTTTTATTTTTAAATATACTATATACTATGTATTATATTTTTAATTATTTTAATTTTATAGTTTTTATTTGTAAAGAAAATATATTATGTTAATTTAAAAAAATATTTATTTTAATATATATAATTTTAATATAAATATATAGTAAATAATAAGAAAGATAAATAAAAATATATGGTAGGATATTGTATGGTAGAATGATGTGGAAGAGAGAGAAATATGGTGGGGTATGCTGAAAGATGAAATATGCACTGCTGCGGGGAGTGAGAATTTTTGCAGAATTATTTGGAGAGTATGCTGAAAGATGAAATATGCACTGCTGCGGGGAGTGAGAATTTTTGCAGAATTATTTGGAGAGTGCGCTGATGTGGCGCGCTTTTGAGAGATGAAATATCCCCACTGCTGTGGATGGTCTAACAACAACACCATCTCTCCATTCTCAGCTCTTCGTCTCCACACAAGTCCCCTGTTACCTCAACTGGGACTACCCACCATTTCTCTGCGAAGATCCCATGGTTTTCTCTCTTTTCCTCAAAAGGGTTTTCAGATTTGGGTCTCCTGAGACATCTTGGAGGTCTAAGTGCCCGTACCATCAGCCTCCGCCGCTGCTTTTGGCCGAAGGATTAGAGGAGGCACGGTGGGGAAGCGATGAGAAGAGAGAGTATGCGAGGATGAGGTTGAAGAGGAAGAGGATTGTGGGGAATGGAGTTAATCCTTTGATTCCGGTTTCGGTTCCTAATCTTCTTTTGTTTTCTTTTTTCTTATGGAATCCATTTCCTCAATATGATAATTAATTTGTGACTTTTCATGTTATTTGCAATGGTGTTGGTCAGAATCAGATATTTATATAATCGACTTCATCTAAAATTAGATATATGGCTTTTATTTCTAAGTATGAGTCTTTAAATCGACTAACAGAGACTGAGTTTTTTGAAACAGAAAGAAGAAATCGGATTGGGAGCTAAAGTCCTAAAAATGATAGCAAAGGTAAGATCACACAGAATTGCAACTTCTACAGATTTCTCTTAATTGATTGCTTAATCCAGGAGCTCGATTGATTTAAAGCGAAACCTGCAAAAGAACAATTTTAGTTAGCAGAGAAAAATGATTTGTTAATTAAGAAATTAGTCTCTTCTTATGTATCCAACATTCGGGCTATCTAAGAAGCCTATAGTTTCAAGCATGATAGGAGCCTGGAAATTTAGATAATTCATCTTCATCTTACACTTCAGAGTCCACCTATGAGCTATACGGTTGCGTGGTTTTCCTCTCTGAAGATATGATTAAAGTTTATGGAAGGAGAGATCAAATTTCTTATATACTAAAAGATAAATACCAAAATTTAAAGATATTGTCCAGATGAGAGAAGGGGAACTAAGATCTTAGAATCCGTTTTAATGTCAATTTTATCTAAACCCTTTATCTTGCATATTAGAAGACCGTCGTGAAGAGCTCTGAATTCAGCTTGGATATGAGATAGCTTCCCGTAAAGATTGTTGTATCTATAGATGAGACTACCACTGCTGTCACGAATGATGATACCTCCACTAGATTCACATGTAGAAAGGCAACTCACGTATATATTGATTTTCCATCTAGTTACAGGAGAACTTCAATCACAAGCTCACATATATAAGTCTCTCATCGAGACCGTCTACATGGGGGATAAAAATGAAGGAAATGATGTTACCTTAAGAAAGCCACGGGATAAGTATGAAGGATAAGGTCGTGAAAACGATAAGGGGACGATAGCAGAAAGAGAATGTGAAAATGAAAACTTTAACAGATGATCCAATGATAGAGATCAGAGGTGATGAAAGTGCCATAGGAATAGAAGAAGTAGCAGGACTCTGACATCCAATTATATTAGAAGGGAAATGAGTAGATCGGAACCAAATCTGGAAACAAAAAATGAATGCCCAATTATCTAACAAATCAATAATGTGGGAACATTACCAACCATGGGGACAATTTCAAGATACGTCTCGCCGCCATGAAGTTTTATACCTCCACCGAGGTATTCTTCATTCCTAAACTATGTACAATTTAATTATTCATGCCAAATTTCTCAACAACTCACCGGGATACTCACCGAATCTTGCATAAGGGCAGAACCAATACAACGTGCTTGGATGGATGTATGAAGTTCCACCATATCAACTAGGATATGTACAACTAAATCCATACAACCGGATGAATATAACGAAATACATAATAGAAACAAATAATGCAAATGGAAATGGCCAGGGTTCCAATAGGCTTACTCGTTTATAGATGGAATAAAAAAATTAGGATGAAGAACCTCAAGTAGATGACGAGTCCCAACTAGCCCTATAAATATTATATCGAGGCATGCCATAATTTTATAATAATAAAAAAATGGATAAATATTATGGGAAATGAGATATGGAACATCACATCTAACAATTTAACAGTGAGATATTGCAATAATGCAGTGGTTCAATAATCTCCCACATGGTTGTATAAAGAACTACAATATGTTTCGAATAACATCTAAAAATCACTTTGTATGATCTAAATAAAAAATTAGATATGGGCTTACATAGTCCACTGCAAGCAAAGAGACAACGAGAGTCTGATGGGCTATACAAAAAGATTCATTCAAATAATACAAAGATACAAGATTTCCACGATCTGGTGGTCGTAGAAAATTTGAGAAAATGGATTAAAGAAAGGGCCATGTATGAGACAATAATGAGAAACAAAACATTAACGTTTTGGAGATTTTTTGACCCGTGAGGAACAGTTCATCAAAAGGGGCGAGGTGGCTAGAGTAAACAAAAATAGGAAACATTGATAATCCAATCGAATGCTTTTGAGCAATAAAAGAGACATTGTGGCAAAAATAAGCGCAAAAAATAAAGAGCCAAGAAATAACGGTGCTTTGACTTTGGCTAAACCAATGCTCAATCAATATAAGAAATTAAAACCAAAAGGTAATTACAATGCTGAAAGTAATAAGAGAATAGATCGAACATTAAGGGGACCATTCACAAAATTGACATAATCACCAGTGACGATCTATGAACAAACAAAGGCCTTTATAAAAAATAATTGACTCAAAAATTTGTTCAGACCAAAAGAGAGCATAGACAAAAAAATATTGTAAGTTCCACAGTGACATAAGCTACTTTACTAAATATTTTTAGGCTTTGTAGGATCAAATCCAAGTCTTGTTAAATGAAGTAAAATTGAATAAGTTTGTTCAAAACAAATTAAAGGAGAAGTATGAAGATGGGTCACGTATTGTTGCGCTACAAGCCTCAGTAACAGCTTAATAACCGCTCAATTTAAATCCATAACTGAAACAAATCAAGTAGAAAAAAAGGATTACCAAGAGCTTGATCCAAGCAGATAAACAATAACATGTAATTGCTGGAGGAGATCCATACTTTGGAATAACAAAAAGATTAAGGAAAATGTACGCCAATAAATTGAGATGGTGTGTCAAGGGAAAACATTACAACGATGTAGTACTGATCAAAATAAAATTGATTGGCATAAAGATCAAAAGAGTGATGATTGATATATAAAGCATATTAAATATCATATATCAAGGAACATATGAAAGAATAAGAAGAGCACCAGTGATGATCTAAAGTTAAAGAGTCTTGATAGATTCAAACAAATGTTGACCTTTTTTCCAAGTATTGAAACGAGCATGAAAGTTTCAGTGGACTTCATAGTGTGAAGATACATTCAACAACATAAAAAGGTTGTTAGCATCACGAGAGGTATTAATGAAGCTGAAGCAAGGAGAAAATATTTATATATATTTGAAAGTATAAAATTATAAATTTAGTGTATTATTTACTATAGAGGAAAGAAGAGAATCTAAAGTCTTATATTATGTAAGTAAATATTGATTACCAGCTTAAAATAGATATATACAATTAAAAACTAGATCTAGCATTGGCAGTGGCGGCTATAAAAATAAGATTGTATTCTCAAAGACGCGCTATGATTGTGTTGAAGAATTCTGAAACAGCTCTGTGGTAATTTTATATTACGAGAATCTTTTAGTGTCAAAATAGTATTAAATTCTTTGGTTAGGAGTATTTCTAGAGAGAGAAAGTAAGAGTTCAAACTTAGTAGAGAGAAAAAGTGATACTCAATTAATCATCCAACATATCCACTCGTGTGAGGTCCTTTTATAGTATAATAATGAACCCCACACACAACTTAATTTCTACCTTATTACACATTTAGTCCTCATATTTCCTTGCTTATTCATAATCACTACTTCTATTATTCTTTTTTACAATACTTCCTTAATAAAAGTATATTCTTACAATTTTCCCCTACATCTTTTATTCTCCCTCATCAGTAGCCCCCCAGTCCTTAGTAAAACTATTTTTACTGGGACTGTAAAGATATCTCAAACTTTCATCTCATAGCTTCAATTCTCTTCAAACATGCATTTCCTCAAATATTCCCTCTTCGAATAGCCTTCCTTTTTGGACAACTTTCCTCTTCGAATATCCTTTATTCGTGGAGCCTTCAAAAAACTACCCTTCGAAAACTATCTCCTCAAGAAATATCTCTAAAAACCTACTATAATAAGGAAAAAATATCTCCAAAAAATACCTCTTCAAGAAACTTCTCTTCGAAAACTACCTTCTCAAGAAATATCTCAAAAAACCTGCTCTAATAAAGCATAAATCTATTCGAAAACCATATTTCGTGGTATTACCAGTAGCCCCCTCAATCTTTGCAATATCTTAGCAAAGCTTTGAAACAAACCTCTTTTAATTGTGTCCATCGGACTTGACTATTTCAACAATATTGAGTCTCCCAGACCAGGCTAAGAAATTGAAAAGATTGGATGCCTCGAATTTATTAGTACTAGATGACGTCACAAATCGTAGTTCTCTGTCACCAAATATTTAGAGATCTTATTCATGTTCCCAATGTTTTTCATCATTGGATTGTTGTTTCACATTCTCCCGTGTTTTTCGAACCAACAAAATCGTACCTATGTTTCCTATAATACCTCTAGGCAAACAAGAGAAAAAGTCCTCAGGCCTTATTTACCCTAAAAGCCCATCTCTCCCTATAAATATTGACCCCCTTTCTCATCATTCCAAACTTTTTACTCTAAAAATTTCTATAGATAGAAAGCTGGCTTACAAACCTCGTCGGATTCCAGAGTGCTTTCTAATTAGTAAAAAATTCCAAGAGAGAGTTGCTGTTGGTGAATACGTGGAGCCTTAACCCCAACCTTCTGTCACTACATTCTACGGTTCCTGGCCTCCACCAAAGAATTCTGATGCTATCATACCCTTTGAAGTTTCACAATAGAGTCTAAATTCCGATCTCCACACCGTCGAACTCATGGGTAAAGATAAACATCACAAACACTCATCGGGGAAGAGGAAAAGGCACCACGAAGATAAAAGAAGTTTGCAGGAGCGGAAGCATGCCAGATAAACACCCACAGTCACTCCAGAACCCATTGTGGCTTTAGTATTCGAGGACCCTCCCACTGTGGTCACCAGCCCTCTTCGTAAAAATGACTCCATTGAATCTAGTCTGCCATCTACCCCTTTAGTGACCGGGCATGGGACTCCTCGGTTTTCCCCTTCAAGAACAACCATTAACGAGGAAGATGTCCAGGAAATGCGAGATAAAATTGTAGCTGCTAAAGGAAAAACGGTTGCCGCAGGTGCCCTCGAACAAAAAACACAAGTGGTACCTTCATTGGGCTCTTTTAGTCGGACGACTTCCTCTCCCTCAACAATTTCCAAAGATCAAGCTCGTCGGATCGCCCCAAAATCGAAGGGAGACATTACTCTTCCCTTAGAGCTTGATGCCATTACTGGTCGCAACATCTGAGGCATCAAGAACAAGCACATGGTTGCCTTGCACAACATACAGTACAAGTACTTTTTGCCATCCGAGGAGCCCATGCTGAGGACTCGTTGGTGCATTCCTTTGTATATCACTATCAGATTCCCGGCGGAAGGTGAGACACCCTTATAAGTTAGGGAGAACGAATTGGTTGTCTACACCGAAATTATAAACTGGGGGCTAAGGTATCCCTTAGACCTTTTTTCATCGAGTATTTCGCTAAGATAGGCCTCTGTCCATTCCAAGCCGGCCTGAAAATGTGGTTCACCTTCATGGCCTGTATCATGGCCTCGAGGATTTCAGGCCATGAATTTTCATTGGAGCAGCTCATCGGACTAGCTGGTTTAGCAAGGAGTCCATTTTCCCTTTTCTATGGGCCAAAGAAAACTGGGAAAACAGATTATGCCTATGCTCCACGAACAATAATTTTGCTAGGAGTCGAATGTGGAGGCTGAATCCCCTCGATCGGGTGAGCATGAGAGGACTGATGGCCCCTCCGTCTGAACAAGAAATTATGGAGCGCGTGACCAAGAAGGACATAGTCATTTATCTTCTAAAGCGCTCTCGCGCTAAAAGCCACCTTGATGGGTCCGACGAGGAGGTATCCACAAAATCCCTTCAACCCGACACCGAAGGGTTGATTACTAATCAAGAGTCATCCTCTTCGGCAAATATTGAAATAGATGTGAAAACTTCTCCTTTGAAGAAACCTCCCCATCTGAGAAAGAAAAAAGACTCTAAGGCAAAAGAAAGTAAAAAACAAGTCGTCCTGAAGCCCATACAAGAATTATCTAAGGAGGTGAAGACCCAAAATGATGCCCCCAAAAATGCTAAGGACACTGATGCCCAATATGTGTCAAATGAGCCGGAAAAATAGATGAGGGAAAATTCAAGTCAGACCCTCAGCTCTCCCCTTACTCAAGCTTCAAGTCCTGCCTTGATTGAAGGCGTCCCCGTACTTGCACCGCTTCCTCTCCCCCGGAGTGATCCTCCGCAGAGTGTCGATATCAATATCCTTACTGGGGAATCCTCAGATTTTGACCCCACGGCTCTTGGCTTGCCTTCAAGCTCCTTCAAAATTCCTCCACATGAATAATTTTCTCTAAGTCTTCGCAATCTGCTTCATAGTTCAGTCAACATGGGGAGAAGGATGCGGCATCTCGAGGACCAAAAGAATCACTACAAGTTCAAAGCGTCACTGGCTACCTCTCAACTCGATGAGGCAAAGAAACAGCATTCCATTATAGAGGGTCAAGCAGATGCGCTTTATGAGAGGTTGTCTGCCTCCGAAAATTACGTGGTGATGCTTGAAAGGTGCTGCCACGAAGAGAGAGACCTCTACAAAAAGAAGACAGAAGCCCAAGAAAAAATGTTGGCTGAATATCAGAAAGCTCACCATATCGCATGCCAAGGATTCAATGACTGTGTTGCTGATTACAAGAGAGTGAAAGAAGACCAGGATAAGTTGGCAAAGCGGATTGAAGATTTTCCGAGGCAGGTCGAGGAAGAGAAGGAATAAGCGGTGAATGCTTATGCAGCCAAATACGCGGCTAATCTCAACAATTGAGATGCTACAGTCCAAGCTGGGCTTATTACTCAGATTCATGTTGAGTACCCTGAGTATAACTTAGGTAGCTTCTGGAAGCTCGTCTCTCCGGACCTTCGGCATCCTCACATTGTGGTGAGTGACAGTGAGTCATCGGATTTCGAGGAAGAGAAGGCCTCAGAAGAGATTACGTTTGCATAGCGCTGACATGTATCATACCGCTTTACCAAATATTTCACATCAGAAGAGATAGTCGGCCAATAATAACCAGCCAAAAACACTCGTCGGATTAATGCCTTATACCCACAATGGGCCGAGCCTTCCCCATCGTGCAATTCCGATAGGACAAATTGCGACTCGTCCTTGGTCAGACACCTTAGTAACGGTCAGCTCAAAGATTTCTTATATAAAACGCCTCCCAACATGACATATCCATCCGACTTGAACTTGATCCTCCTAGCCTCATACTTTCCATTGGGTAAACTATCATTTGTCTTTCTTCAAACATGCTCGTACTGAACCCTCATCGAATTCAGCAACCAAATCTTTTAATGCTCTCAGGTAATGTATCAGCTTATCTTTTCTCGCCTCAGACTCGCCCAAAGCTTGATTTATCATCAACTGTGAATCACCTGATCAGTTTAACCTTCTTGGCCCCATATATTCTGGCTAATCGCAAACCCGCCAATGCTGCTTCATACTCTGCCTCGTTATTGGTTATCTTGAAACCGAATCGAATAGCTTGGAACATGGCTATCCCTTCTGGAGAAATCAATTGGACCCCCGCACCTCTTCCAAAGTTATTTGACCCCCCATCCATCCAAACCAACCATTCCGTGTGATTGGGGTGGTCGATAGTCTCCATGTCGTCTCTTTTTTAGTGGAATTCGACCAAAAAATCAGCCAAAACCTGAGTTTTTATTGTCGTCCGAGGCTCGAATGTTATGTCAAAATCCCCAAGTTCGACTGACCATTTAGTCATTCTCCCAGATATATCGGGCCTTTGTAACAAACCTTTCAGGGGGAATGTCGTTCGAACGACAATAGAATGTACTCGAAAGTAAGGTCTCATTTTTTGGGCAGTTGTTACCAAAGCCAAAACTATATTTTCCAACTTAAGGTATCGTTTCTCAGCATCCAACAAACTCTTACTGATGTAGTAAATGGGTTTCAAAAGACTGACCTTTTCCCGAAGTAAAACGACACTGACTTATAATCTGATACCGCCACGTAGACAATTAATCGTTCCCCCACCAATGGTTTAGACACTATATCAGGAGACGTCAAATATTCTTGAATTTGGTGGAAAGTTGTTGAACACTCCTCAGTCCAATTAAATTGTTTCGCATTCCGCAATACCTTTAAAAAGGTGCGCATTTGTCCGATGACCGAGAAATGAACCTATACAGTGCTGCCAATCTCCCTGTCAGGATCTGAAATTCGTTGATACTCCGAGGTGGGGTCATGGTTGTTAAAGCTTTTATCTGCTCTGGGTCAGCTTATATACCTTTTTCACTTATCATATAGTCAAGGAACTAACCCGATCGTACCCCAAAAATGAACTTTTCCAGATTCAATTTCAAGTTGACTTTATATAAATTGTTAAAAGTTTCATCCAAGTCAGAAAAATGATCTTCGTCCCGTAAACTTTTAAAAAGCATAGCATCAATGTAGGCTTCGACATTCCTACAAATTTGCCCCTCAAAAGTTTTGTTGACCAAACGCTGATAAGTTGCCCCTACATTCTTCAGGCCAAATGACATAACCTTATATCAATATTATCCTCTCTCGGTGATAAATGATGTTCTCTCTTCATCTTTTGCATCTAAACGGATTTGATTATACCCCGAGTAAGCATCCATGAAAGACAATAATCGGTTACCCGAAGTCGAGTCCACTAACTGATCAATTTGGGGCACCGGAAAATGATCCTTAGGGCAAGCCAGTGAAATCCACGCACATTCTCCACTTGCCATTCTTTTTCCTGACCAAGACCGTATTCGAGGCCCATACGGGATATTGTAACTCTCGAATGTGGCCTATACTTAACAACCTTTCCACTTCTGAAAGAATAGCTGCAGATTTCTCCTGAGAAACTCGTCTCCTTTTCTGGACAATGGGTCGAACATCAACCCGTACTGCAAGTTTATGACATATTATCTCTGATGGTACTCCCGTCACATCCTGTGCACACCAAGCAAACATATCTAGCTTGTTAGATAAAAACGTAATCAATATTTCCCAGAACTCACAAGAAAGTTTTACTCTAATCTTCAAAAACTTTCCATCTCCAAACTTATGCTCCTCGGAATCCTCTTCTGGGACCAAAAATCCGGGGGTCTCCCTCGGATCATCACATGGAATGATTTCCAGGGAAGGCCCCTTTAATTGCTATGCAGTTTCTGACACGTATCCCCGAACTACCTTGGAGGATAAAGCCACATGGTAACATTCTCGGGCCAACTTATGGCTGCTCCTGATTGTCCCTATATTGTTTCCTACCACATATTTCAGACACTAGTATACCGTCGAAATCACACCATGCATTCGGGACAGCCAAGAGCGACCTAAAATCGTGTTATACGATGTCGGCGCATCAACAACAATAAACAGTACTTCCACTTCCTTTTTAAACGGCCCACGACCTAACTCGACAACGCCCTGAAACTCTCCAACAACCACTGTTGTTGCACCGGTAAATCCCACTATAGTTCTGTCGAATCGTCGTATAACAGGTGGGTCAGAAATTCTCATGTAGGTGCTCATAAACAAGATGTTCGCAGAGCTCCTTATATCAATGAGGATCTTCTGAACTTGGTCTCCCGATATGCCCGCAGCGATGACCATCGCATCCTCATGTGGGCCCGCGACATTCTTCATGGCATCATCGTTAAAACAGATGATGGGTGATGACAGGCGATGCATCTGTGCTGAGACCCTTGCTTCAATATGTGTGGTCAAGTTCATCGTATGTCTCTTCCGCAAACTATTAGAATTTGTCGCGATGGTATCTCCTCCAAAGATAGCAAGTGACTCGAAACTATCACATATGTCATTTCCTTTCCCCCTTGGAATAATCTCCTCTACCATGTTCACGTTGTTCCTCCCCGACTGGGGATCCAGATAATCTTGTTCAATATCGAAAACATCAATCTCTTCAGAAATCACCATTGCTGTGTCAGCGATTTTGGGGACAACCTTTATTGTCAGATTCTTCTGGGAGTGTTTTTTCACAAACTCTAACAATATTCCGTTCTTGATCAAATCTTGCAGTTCTTTTTTCAGAGCAATGCAGTCCTTAGTATCGTGCTCAATATCCTCATGATACTTACAATACTTGCTAACACTTCTACTTTCCCTCGGAGTCTGAATAGGAAACGGTTTCCTGAACTGCACTGTTGACATTGCCTTATCAAATATCGTGGCGACATTTTCCGTTAACTCCGCAAAATACTCCAGTCGAACCCATTTGTTCGAAATTGGCCTTGCCCCTTGGTTATAATTTTACTGATTGCCATAGTGCTGTGGATTTGTTCTCTGCCTCGGTGGATACTGACCCGTACTTTTGGCTTGAACATTGGCATGGGGCCCTTGGTTCTCAGATCTCTGAAACTGGTTATGATCCAATTGATCGCCTGATCCTTTCTCGGATGTCTGAGTCTCCTCCACTAGAATTTTCTTCTCAACTTGGTCCAACAATGCTCCAAAGGTCATGGCCTGACTCTCCGTTACCGTATTCTTTAGGAGTCCAGAGATTAGGCCCATCCTGAAAGCTGAAAGTGTCACTGAGTCCTTACGATACTCCATGTCCGTTTTTGTTTTGACGAATAAATTGGTGTAATTCTTTAAGCTTTCCCCAACTTTTTGCCTACAATAGATTATCGTATCTCCATTGGCTTGGAACGTTTTTCTCCCCACGAAATGTTGTCTAAATATACTCCAGAACATGTCGAAATTCTTTATCGAGCCCTACGAGAGCCGATTATACCATTTGGACGACACTCCCTTAAATGACTGAGAAAACGCTCTACACAACAATTTGTCATCGTCATCGAAGTTAATCATGAAGTTCTTGAATTTCTCAATATGGTTGTCAAGGTCTTGCGTCCCATCGAACTTTTCTAACTTCGAGATATCGAAGTGCTTTGGGAGGTTTCCCACTAAAATTTCTGAATCCAAAGGAGAAGTTCTCCAATTATGACCCGCTCGATAAGCGTTAGATCTCAAGTTTTCATTGCTCGGAAAATACAATCTTTCCTCGGATGGCAGAGTGTATTGATGCTGCCATTCCGAATTTCACGGGTCAACGTTTTGGTTCCCAGTAGGGAAGTTCATTTGACCATAACCCCGCTCATCAACTTGGGTATGATAATCCTTCTCCCTCAGAGATTTCCTCTCCAGGCTCCTTCCCCTCGGGTATGATTATCCTTCATTTTCCTTGTCTTAATGGTACATGACCAATTACGTTGATCAAACATTAATATTCTTCAAATCATTGTATAATAAACTATAGTAATAACTTGATCTTGTATAAGAGAAAAAAAAAGATTTTAAATTCGTTAGTTGGCTCATAGTTCGTTGATATGTTGATTTGAATCTCGTATAGTTTATCAAGTTGAACGTTTTCCAAATCATTAAGTTGAATGTAATTTAAAGTCTTTGAGTTAAAATATCTTCAAGGTTTTCAAATGGAATAATTTTGCAGGTTATCAGGTTAAGTCGAATATTTCTCAGGTCATCAAGTCAAGTCGAATGTCTCTCAAGTCATCAGGTTAAAATATCTTCAAGGTTGTTAAGTTGAAATATCTCGTCACTTTTGGTTCGTAAATTTAGGTTCATCACTTTTTTTACAAATATCGTATTATATTTTTTACTACTTAAAATATGTTTAATCATGTCACATTATGGGAAAATGTGTTGTATCTGAGTCTTGGCTTATAGTCATATTCGCGTTTGACACAATGACCATACCATAGTACGTGAAACTGCATACCCCTTAGGGTATGGCATATAGCCAAGTCCATATTTTACACAGTGGTCATACCATGATATAGGAAATTATGTATCTTGTGGGGCGTGGCATATATCCTAATTCGTTTCCATGACCTCTTACTCTTTTTAAATATTGACTTAACTTATAATTATGTACGCTTTTTGTAACTTGTCTTTAATCAATGATTATATACACCGTATAGTGCATATATATCCTCTAGTCATTTAAGCAAATTCAAAGTATTTATTCAAGGACTAATTTTTTTGTAGAAAATGTGAGTTTATATGTTCGAATCAATCGGTTATGTAGCCTTTTACTCATTTGAAAGATGGACATGACTTATAGATATATTTGTTTATGTAGCTAATCTTTGATCAATAATTATATTCATTGTATAACAGATATGTATGCCAGTCTTTGAAGCAAATACAAAGTATTTGTTCAATGATTAAAAGTACTTGTAGACGAAGTGAATTGATATTTTTATCTAATTTTGTAACATAATTTATAATGAATTATTCATTGGACCATATATTGACAATTATCATTTTCAATGGTTTATTGCACGTCTTCAATTTTGTTGATGATGAACTTTTCTTATAAGCTCATATAAATCATGTATCATATATGTTGAAGAAATTAAAATCTTTAAATGTATGCAAAATCATCAGTTCTTCCTAAATGTATGCTTGATTACTAATATGCTTTATGATGATTAAGTTGAGTTATAATATGTACCTCCCTTTTTAATTTTTAATTTTTATTGACGAATTCATAATGTGGAACCATAAATGAAGACCAATTTTGAAATATCCCTTGATAAAGACATATTAGATATTAAATTTGTAAATAAAGTGATGCATTGATTATGTTGTTGACGAAGAGTATCTTATTATGTTAACAATGGTATTATTTTCATCGCGCATTGTGATTACAATATCACTTCCAAGAATTTAAGGTTGTTGCTTCGACCTCAGCCTCAAACATTCAATTGGTATTATTTTCACCATGCATGGTGGTTACAACATCACTTACACGAATTTAAGTTCGTTGTTTTGACCTCAGCCTCAAACATATATTTAGTATTTTTTTCACGAGGCATACTCGTTACAACATCACGTCCACGAATTTAAGGTCGTTGCTTCGATCCTAGCCTCAAACATACACTTATATTATTGATTTTTTATGATTTTTCTCTTTTTTTCCATTTCACAAACTATTTTTATTTTCATTTTGAGAAATTGTCTTTTTTTTGTCGTACAACCTTTTTTCCATTTTCACTTCTTTTGTTCCTTTATTAATTTTTATCGTATTATATTTATTAATCTAGTATATTTCTTAAATCATAAATATGGATTCGTCTTGTTTTATTAGTCTTGTAGTTAGGGCATCTTTTTTATTAGCATGTGACTTTTGAATTTTCTTTTGTAGCTTGGCTATCTTGGTTTATTAATTTGGGTTGTTTTTATTTTCTTACTTGCATATGTTTGGTCAGAGAAAATTGAAAGGAAATGTAAATTATCAGTGTCAAAGTTTTTGTCAAATTAAACATGTCATTTTATCACTTGAATCATTATTAAATGTCAATGTTTGGCAGTTTCACACTCTTCGACACTATCAACAATAAATAAAAGATTTGATGTTGGAAGTGTTTTTTTATATCTTCCCTTTGATGAAAACATTTAGCTTAGGAACATGTGGTAGCTATAAAGTTTTAATACTAAAACAAAATTTCTTCCATATAAACATTTTAGCACTAATACTCAAAATTATGTATTGGCTAAACTTCTTATATATAATTCGAGCCTTTATAGTCACGCAGTGTATAAAACTTACGCCATTGTTACTAACAACTAGCATGAAGAACAATCATGTATGTATAACATAAGACAACTCATACGTACTAATAAACGGATGCCTAACCTGTAATATATTGAAAATAAATAAATTTACACAAGCAATATTCCCTCGGAGAACATTATCAAATATGACTTTAACAACTTTGATAGAAATACAAAATTTATAAAAAAAACTATTAAAAAAGTGCTAGCATCACCAAATTGTTGTCGTTCGAGCATCCGAAAAGAAATATATTTCGTTATAATTGCCAGCTCGAGTCAATATAATGCACTGAACCTCATATATAGTTCATAAGTTTGATATACATGCAAAGAAAATAGTTTATAATAATTCTCTTATGAATTATACATCAAAGCCTGTTTCTGACTTTATTTTTTTATGACTATTTGCATTGCTCTTAAATAAAGAGAAATTAATCATGATCAGTTAAGTTGATGAAAAAATGATATAGGTATTCTTATGAAAAATATATAATCATTGGCGGTAATGTTACAACATAACTGTTATCATCCATATGAACATTTGAAGCATTAAGAACACACATAACAATACTACATATTCTAGTTTCTATTCAGACATTACATATGTACACATATCTTATACATATCTCCTTATCAAATGAACTAGTTACTTTTCACATGTAATACATATTCACATGTAATACATGACAAAGCACACACTCACACATAACTCACAATCAATTAATTAAAATCAAAATCTTAGTGAATATAAATGAATCAATTGATTTTTATCTTTTGTTTTGTTTCCATAAAGAACTACAGACAACTAATCAAAATAGATCAAAACAATGTAATAACATTTCATAAACACAATATAACATACACAAAGTCAATAACTTACACTGCTAAAGGGGACGGTGTGTAATGTGTAACAAACATGAGTAGTTAAGGTTATATCTTAGACGCAATCATGAATAAATACACATGATAACATTTTAAAAACTTAATAGTGATTAAGTATACATATGTTTGATTACACATACCAAAAGCTTCATGAATATGATCAATCAATTTTGATTAAATTGAAATACAACTTCAATCAAGTAAAACTACTCAAATCAAGAATTTTAACCTGACTTCAAGTAAGTTTACATGAAATTAATAATCAATTTAGGTTTAATCAAGAATCAATTTCATGGAAACAAATTGATTTAAAAAAAATCTAACAAAAGATCGATAACCTGAATTTATCGATAAAATGATAAAGAATAAAAGAATTAAGTGTACCTCATTCATAATTGACTAACTTATTCTTAATTTATTCCTTTAATTAATGTTATTTTTGTTCAAGATTGAATCGATTAGGTTTACCTGATTACTTTTATATGTGAATGATTGATTACCTAAATCATATCCATATTCGAGAATCATTCAACTGGATCTCAATTGTGAATATTGTAATTTCTCATCACCGCTTTATCAATTGATTTCAAGTGCTTCATTTCTGATTTTCTTTGATTATTGAAGAATCACTTAGATTCATTGCTCAAACTCACTAAAGCGAAGCTCTTTAACCATTTTCTTCTCTTCCTTAATTGATTCTTTGATTTCTCCAATTCTTGCCTCATAAAGCTCATTTTGGAGAGAAATTAGACAAAATAAAGTCAACAAAAATCTAGATATCAAACTTTAATCATACATCTCATTCAACTGGATCTCAATTGTGAATATTGTAATTTCTCATCACCACTTTATCAATTGATTTCAATTGAAGAATCACTTGATTCATTGCTCAAACTCACCAAAACGAAGGTCTCTAACCATTTTTTCTTCTCTTTCTTGATTGATTCTTTGATTTCCCCAATTTTTTCATCATAAAGCTCATTTTGGAGAGAAATTAGACAAAATTAAGTCTCAAAAATCTAGGTAACAATAATAAATAAAGTTTTATGGGTTAGTTTGCCTTTTTCAATTATGTATATATTTTCTTTAAAAAATATTTTATTTAATTCATCTGAAACCATTTTCTTCAAGTTTGTCTACCATTTTGCGAAACACTTTTAGTTTTTTAAAAAGAAAATAAAAATATTTCCCACATAAAATATCAAAATGACATGGCATAAAATATAATCATTTAAACACCCTCTCGGAGAAAATGTTTTTAGAGAGAGAATGGAGCTCTTAGAGAAAATAATTTCTAGTAAAAATGAAATTGATCCCCTTTCTAGGATGAACCTACTCATATATACATATATATATATATATATATATATATATATATATATATATAATCATAAATGGTTACATGAGTTAAGTCTAATATCCCTTTATCAATAGGCATATTAGCCTTTAATACAAAGTAATATTATATATATATATAATATTAATTTGTATTAAAGGATAATAATGCTTCTTTTATTTTATATATCCAGATACTATAGCCATATAAGCTTTGCTAGTTTGTGGAACAACAAGGCATCGAGAAATCTAACTATGACACTATAGACATGTAGGATTATATCTTCAACTCTTAAAAATTAAGGTATTTATGGTGTACTTCCAAGTGTAACTTTTAATCCATTGGTAATGTCATTATCAACTCAGGATGAAGTAGTTTATATCAGGTCGTTTCAATAATTACCAACAAGAGACGAAGGTAATCTTTCAAATTCTCAATTTCATTCTTTGGAACCACAGATAAATAATTTACAACAAGAATAATATAAAGCTAGCAAGTTGCAAAATCAGAGAGACAATAAATGGCAAAATAGATTTTATAAATTAATCATGAGGTTACGGCACATCTCTAGTGACAGGATGCTATGAATTTTAAGTTGCATACGCTCTAAACTAATTATGCGTGGCCAATCATTCCACCTCCAATCGGCAAACCTCCTATTCACGATTGATAGGTATTTAAAATGAAATACCATTTTGACGGTTCACTTGAGCAAAGCAAGGCTCGTTTAGTCACCTAGAGATTCACTGTGAGATATTGATTACAAGGATACATTTCCTCCAACTACCAAAAGGGTCTCAGTTTATTGTCTCGCTACCTTGGTTGCTTCTTCTGGTTGGTATATTCGATAGGTGTTCATAATTATTTTATCCATTACAACTTGATTAAATAAATTTATATGTCTCTCTTGAAAGGTTTTGTACGATGGGAGGATGATAACTTGGTGTGTCGTCTTCGTATATCATTTTCTTATTTGAAATAATAATCTCATTAGTGTTTTCCAAATTCTATAAGCTATTTGATCTATCGTATTTGTACAGTCTTAAGCTGATTACTCTGTGTTCACCGTGATACAAAGCAAGTCTTTTATTGCACTCTTAATATTTTAATTACAATAAATGATATCGTTAGTACGGTTGCAGCTAATAAATTTTTACACAATCATTTTCATCTCAAAGATCTTGGTAATTTGAAGTCCTTTTTTGTAGTAAGGTTTCTACTTCTAAGACCATCAGTATGTGTTAGAAATCATTAACGATGTAGCATTGTTATGAGTAAGTCCTATTGGTATTCCTATGGAACACAAGTTATAGTTATTAGAAAATGGTGACTTAGTCAAAGATTCAAGTTAGTATATGATATTGGGCGGTATATTTACTTGATTGTTTCGAGATCATATATTATATATATAATACATGTTGTGAGTATATTCATGCATTAACCTTAAAAATAGATATATAAAATCAATTCTTTGGGTCGTTAGATATCTAAAAGGGGCTCCTGAAGGTTTGTTATTTTCTTCGAACATTGATTTCAAATTGAGAGCTTATTGTGAATTTGATTGGGTAGGTTGCCATCTCACCTGAAGATCGACTATATATAGTGTGTACTTTTTGGATCATCGTTGATATCCTGGAGATTGAAACGACAAAAAAAGATTTTTGTTTATTCTTGTAAAGAGGACTATCGTGTAATGAAAATAACATGATGTAAAAATAACATAGCTATAATATCTTTTAAAAAATTGGAACTTTCAAACCGTGGACCAAATTTATTATATTGTGCTAACAAAACTGCTCTACACATTGTAACGAACTATATTTTTCATTTTTCATGAACGAACTAGACACATCGAGGTGGACCGTCATTACATTAGAAACAAAATCCAAAATTATTATATGACTACAAAACACACAAATTCTACGCAGGAGCTAGCATATATCATAACAAAATCTTCGAAAAAATATCCTTTTATTTTTATTATCACGGGTTAGAAATGCAAAACATCTATCTTTCGATTTAAGAACAAGTGTCAGGATATAATTATATTAAATAACTTAATTAAGTTATTATAAACAAATAATCAAATATATAATTATATTATTTGGGAGGGTTATATTTCATTCAATGATCTAGTATTATTAAATATATAATAAATATATTTAATAGTTATTTACCTTTGTATATATAAAAACATAAATATAGTATGTAAATTTTGCAACAAAAATAATAGTACTTATACTATACTATATATATATTAACCATCAATAATTAATAAAATTTTATATATTGATAAAATAATATATATTAAAATGTTAAAAAAAGTTATAATTCGAAATATAAAATTTATTCGAATTACAATACCGTAAAATGGACCTTTTATATAAATATTGGCATAAAATTTTAAAATTTGATTGTATATTAAGAAACTTTGTAATCTATAATCATAGTAAATTATAGCTTATAATATTAATGATTATATTAAAATATTAAATTATAAAAAAACAAAATTAACATATAAATTAAAATTGAAATGTTAAACTTTGATACTAATATGTTGATTGGATGGCCAATATTATATAGCTTAAAACATTTAAATTGAGTATAGAAACTCTAAAATAATCTATTAAAAAGTTGAAAAAGAACAAAAACAAATTTTGGCCTCTTGTACGGATATGCCCACTATCAAAAGATCCAATCTTCGAGTACTTACCAGATTATAAGTAAAATAGAGTCGGCTAGAGTTTCATGAGTTATATATTTATCCGAAAATTGGTTTAAAATTACATTAGAAATAGTTAATTTTTCATTTAAAAATAACTAAATCTATATTTATAATATTATAATTTCGAATAATTTATTTATAAACGTGTTATATAAACATGATGGTTGTGCTTTAGTTTCGAAAGAAAGGGTATGTTATATTATCATATTTTTAAAAATCCAAAAAAAACTAATTTTTAACGTGTAATAATATGATTGGTTAGATAAAACCACTATATAATGTTGAAAACTTACCTATAACTCTCAAATAATGGTGATACACTTAGCCATGTAATAAAACTATATAGAACCAGGTGATCATTTTATTGGTAAATGTACTTATCAATATATTTGGAATTTTTAGATACCTAAATATTTCTTATATTTTGTATTAAATTTTTTACTCATGTTATAGATGATTTTTATTTATTGAGTTTATCATCCTCCCGCTATTCTTTGTTATTATCAAAACTTCACTTCAAAATTAATTATATAGTTGTATTTCCACCTCACATGAAAAGTTTAGATTTTATATGGAAGTTTAATGTTTTTACCACTTTTTCTGTTTTTAATGGTAATTATTTATTTTTAAAGCATTTTAAAGCAAAAATATAAATATTATTAAATAAAAATAAATTGAGTTTACAATTCATTACCAAACAAAAAATATAAAGTAATGAAGTTGATCCTACAACCTTAAAATAGTAATTATTTTAAAGAAGACAATAATCAATATATTAAACCAACCGTAAATATTAAAAAAATATTTATAGCTTTTTTTAACTAGTAATATTTTTTTTATAGAAATAGCTATTTATAAAAACATACACCAACCATCCCACAAAGTTATCTAACCTAAAAATGTTGGTCCATAGTTTAAAAAAAATGTATATAAATGTTTGGAAGAAATCCTTTATCTAATTATGTTTTTGGTTTGTTTTTCATCTTTAGTTTTGGCAAAGATAAATTAATATACTCAAAGTAGCTCTCTCCTCTCTCTAGATACAACGGTAACATAATCACCCCCTGGTGTTTGCTAAGCTTCCCTGGCCATAAAGCCAGGGAACACAAGGAATAGAATCATTTGGTTGTTCTTTGTATATGTCAGCGAAGTTCATCACATCACCCAATTCCAAAGCTTCGTTGATCCTCTTCATCGCATGTACAAAGATCTGGGTTGCACCAAAATCACCTTATACTCCCTTATTTCCTACTCTTCCTCTTAAAATATCGGTTGACCATCTTGGAGTCAGCAGCAAAAGAGTCAAGCTTGTAGATGAAAATTCTGATGAATCAAATGTTTTCATCAAAGTCCAATCAAGCATCTCCTATCATGTATCACAACACCCCAATACCCTCTTTCCTCAGTCATCCACTCTTCTTTTCTCAGTATTTCAGTCCAACAGAGCAAATAAGAACCCTACAAGGTCTAATCCAAGGCTGGTCAAACCCCACTCAAAACCCAGTTATCTTCTTCCGACATCCTTATTGTTCTATGGGTATTCTATATCTTGGAATAACCTTCGAACTAAGATGGTTAAAATAATCAAATCAAATTATCAAATCTGGTTGGCTCCTTTATCGAAGCATCTGCCACTTTGGTCTCTCTCCATTCTCATTTGGGAAAGTCTATTATATTCTTTCCTAAGTGTCCTGCTATTGCCAAAGCTAGTAAGCTTTTTTGAGCTTTACTGGCTCTCTTGTCCTCTCCTCAAACATCTCCCCTCCTTCCATCTATTCTCAACCCCAAGGCCTGTCCCCCTACTCACCCTAATTTCTTTATCATCTACATCATCTTAGACTACTAAACTCTTTAGACCAGTAGCAAGTACTATAACCATGTCTTCAACATTTTCAAGATGAATACCACATTCATCAAACTCTATCTATAAAGCTCAGCTAAACTTCATCCTTCATTCCAGAACAACTCTTTTGATTCCACCTGAAAATCTAACCCTAAGTTTTAAGACGATACTTAAAACCACTTACCTCGCTCTGTCCTATATGGCTTTCCCTCGACCAATATCAGCCTCTGATTTCGTAGACTCCCTCTCGCCAGTTCGTACTCAGGTTTTCTCTTCTAAGTTGGTCTCAATTCTGGGCAGCTCTCCAGAGCCCGGTGCCTGCCCTGAATCTCCAGGCTGCTTCCCGACCATCCCTCTTATGTCCCTCCCTGCTCCCATCTCCCCCCATCACGAAACATTCGTTAGGGATGCTTTAGCCATGGCTAGAAGCCATATGGAATCGGGGTATTCCCTCTACCACCCAGGCTCACCGTCCAGCCTGCAAAGTCAACATCTTGCTCCGGTGAATCCTCGAAGCCTCGCTGAGATTAAATTCTCCACTGATTCGGTGTTGGGAGCCCTCCCTCACTCCGATATCCATCTTTCAGAAGGCTTTGAAGCGACTCAAATCACTCAGGGAGCCTACAAAAACCAAGTTGCAGCCATTAATGAGCGATGCCCCTCTCCCCTTCTGATGGCTCGATCCTCCGATGTAGGGTCTCCTCTGATGCTTCATAACGTCGGATTGCTTGCCAAATCTCCTTCTAATATTTCTCCATCGATTGACTCAAGGGGCATTGGAGATCGATATGGAACCTCACATCCAGACTTGGCAATCAACCCCATAATAGGGTATGCATCTTCATCTTCTTCGAAAGGGTTTCATCACTCGCCTCAAAAAACTAGGCCAGGGTTTAACTGGTGAGTCGATTGGAATGGTTAAGGCATTGGATTCGACTGATTGCACTATGAAAATCAGCAAGGGTTCGACAGATTTTGGTTCTGGGGACAGCAAGGGTCAAAGGATCTTGTCTAGGGAGAGATTGAAGACAAAGGTATTGGAGGTTGAAGAAGCGGATGACAGTGAGGGGTTGAAGAAGCGGAGGTCTGGTTGTGCTTTGGAGAAGTCGGGATTTGGAGTTGTTATGGAGAGGTCTGGTTCTGTTCTGGTGAAATCGGGGTTTGCAAAAGACAAGGAGGGTTCTTTGTCAATCCCAGTCCCTCCTCTCTTGTCTTCGACACCCGGGGGCCCACATGAGGTGGATCCAGTTGGGCTTAACCCTCTCAATTCGCTGGGCCCTTGCTCTCATGGGCTTAATAACCGGGTTCTCAATTTAAGTCGGTCGGGATCATCAAATCAAAGTAGATCATTTAAATTGATCGGGCCGACCCAAATTCTCACCATTGATAGGCCGAAACAAAATGCGGGTCAAGGATTAATGGGTGGTCCGTCCCCTTATGCTCCTTATTCATTAATCAGGAATTTTGGTAACGCGGGCAAAGGCCCAAAACGAAGGCGATTCTTAAATAAACTTGCCCAAATCCCTCTCTTGTCCTCTCCTCAAACATCTCCCCTCCTTCCATCTATTCTCAACCCCAAGGCCTGTCCCCCTACTCACCCTAATTTCTTTATCATCTACATCATCTTAGACTACTAAACTCTTTAGACCAGTAGCAAGTACTATAACCATGTCTTCAACATTTTCAAGATGAATACCACATTCATCAAACTCTATCTATAAAGCTCAGCTAAACTTCATCCCTCATTCCAGAACAACTCTTTTGATTCCACCTGAAAATCTAACCCTAAGTTTTAAGACGATACTTAAAACCACTTACCTCGCTCTGTCCCATATGGCTTCCCCTCGACCAATATCAGCCTCTGATTTCGTAGACTCCTTCTCGCCAGTTCGTACTCAGGTTTTCTCTTCTAAGTTGGTCTCAATTCTGGGCAGCTCTCCAGAGCCCGGTGCCTGCCCTGAATCTCCAGGCTGCTTCCCGACCATCCCTCTTATGTCCCTCCCTGCTCCCATCTCCCCCCATCACGAAGCATTCGTTAGGGATGCTTTAGCCATGGCTAGAAGCCATATGGAATCGGGGTATTCCCTCTACCACCCAGGCTCACCGTCCAGCCTGCAAAGTCAACATCTTGCTCCGGTGAATCCTCGAAGCCTCGCTGAGATTAAATTCTCCACTGCTTCGGTGTTGGGAGCCCTCCCTCACTCCGATATCCATCTTTCAGAAGGCTTTGAAGCGACTCAAATCACTCAGGGAGCCTACAAAAACCAAGTTGCAGCCATTAATGAGCGATGCCCCTCTCCCCTTCTGATGGCTCGATCCTCCGATGTAGGGTCTCCTCTGATGCTTCATAACGTCGGATTGCTTGCCAAATCTCCTTCTAATATTTTTCCATCGATTGGTTCAAGGGGCATTGGAGATCGATATGGAACCTCACATCCATACTTGGCAATCAACCCCATAATAGGGTATGCATCTTCATCTTCTTCGAAAGGGTTTCATCACTCGCCTCAAAAAACTAAGATCCAAGAAGCGCCGGTCGGCCAGGGTTTAACTGGTGAGTCGATTGGAATGGTTAAGGCATCGGATTCGACTGATTGCACTATGAAAATCAGCAAGGGTTCGACAGATTTTGGTTCTGGGGACAGCAAGGGTCAAAGGATCTTGTCTAGGGAGAGATTAAAGACAAAGGTATTGGAGGTTGAAGAAGCGGATGACGGTGAGGGGTTGAAGAAGCGGAGGTCTGGTTGTGCTTTGGAGAAGTCGGGATTTGGAGTTGTTATGGAGAGGTCTGGTTCTGTTCTGGTGAAATCGGGGTTTGCAAAAGACAAGGAGGGTTCTTTGTCAATCCCAGTCCCTCCTCTCTTGTCTTCGACACCCGGGGGCCCACATGAGGTGGATCCAGTTGGGCTTAACCCTCTCAATTCGCTGGGCCCTTGCTCTCATGGGCTTAATAACCGGGTTCTCAATTTAAGTCGGTCGGGATCATCAAATCAAAGTAGATCATTTAAATTGATCGGGCCGACCCAAATTCTCACCATTGATAGGCCGAAACGAAATGCGGGTCAAGGATTAATGGGTGGTCCGTCCCCTTATGCTCCTTATTCATTAATCAGGAATTTTGGTAACGCGGGCAAAGGCCCAAAACGAAGGCGATTCTTAAATAAACTTGCCCAAATCCCTCTCTTGTCCTCTCCTCAAACATCTCCCCTCCTTCCATCTATTCTCAACCCCAAGGCCTGTCCCCCTACTCACCCTAATTTCTTTATCATCTACATCATCTTAGACTACTAAACTCTTTAGACCAGTAGCAAGTACTATAACCATGTCTTCAACATTTTCAAGATGAATACCACATTCATCAAACTCTATCTATAAAGCTCAGCTAAACTTCATCCCTCATTCCAGAATAACTCTTTTGATTCCACCTGAAAATCTAACCCTAAGTTTTAAGACGATACTTAAAACCACTTACCTCGCTCTGTCCCATATGGCTTCCCCTCGACCAATATCAGCCTCTGATTTCGTAGACTCCTTCTCGCCAGTTCGTACTCAGGTTTTCTCTTCTAAGTTGGTCTCAATTCTGGGCAGCTCTCCAGAGCCCGGTGCCTGCCCTGAATCTCCAGGCTGCTTCCCGACCATCCCTCTTATGTCCCTCCCTGCTCCCATCTCCCCCCATCACGAAGCATTCGTTAGGGATGCTTTAGCCATGGCTAGAAGCCATATGGAATCGGGTCATTCCCTCTACCACCCAGGCTCACCGTCCAGCCTGCAAAGTCAACATCTTGCTCCGGTGAATCCTCAAAGCCTCGCTGAGATTAAATTCTCCACTGCTTCGGTGTTGGGAGCCCTCCCTCACTCCGATATCCATCTTTCAGAAGGCTTTGAAGTGACTCAAATCACTCAGGGAGCCTACAAAAACCAAGTTGCAGCCATTAATGAGCGATGCCCCTCTCCCCTTCTGATGGCTCGATCCTCCGATGTAGGGTCTCCTCTGATGCTTCATAACGTCGGATTGCTTGCCAAATCTCCTTCTAATATTTCTCCATCGATTGGCTCAAGGGGCATTGGAGATCGATATGGAACCTCACATCCAGACTTGGCAATCAACCCCATAATAGGGTATGCATCTTCATCTTCTTCGAAAGGGTTTCATCACTCGCCTCAAAAAACTAAGATCCAAGAAGCGCCGGTCGGCCAGGGTTTAACTGGTGAGTCGATTGGAATGGTTAAGGCATCGGATTCGACTGATTGCACTATGAAAATCAGCAAGGGTTCGACAGATTTTGGTTCTGGGGACAGCAAGGGTCAAAGGATCTTGTCTAGGGAGAGATTGAAGACAAAGGTATTGGAGGTTGAAGAAGCGGATGACGGTGAGGGGTTGAAGAAGCGGAGGTCTGGTTGTGCTTTGGAGAAGTCGGGATTTGGAGTTGTTATGGAGAGGTCTGGTTCTGTTCTGGTGAAATCGGGGTTTGCAAAAGACAAGGAGGGTTCTTTGTCAATCCCAGTCCCTCCTCTCTTGTCTTCGACACCCGGGGGCCCACATGAGGTGGATCCAGTTGGGCTTAACCCTCTCAATTCGCTGGGCCCTTGCTCTCATGGGCTTAATAACCGGGTTCTCAATTTAAGTCGGTCGGGATCATCAAATCAAAGTAGATCATTTAAATTGATCGGGCCGACCCAAATTCTCACCATTGATAGGCCGAAACGAAATGCGGGTCAAGGATTAATGGGTGGTCCGTCCCCTTATGCTCCTTATTCATTAATTAGGAATTTTGGTAACGCGGGCAAAGGCCCAAAACGAAGGCGATTCTTAAATAAACTTGCCCAAATCCCCTCAAAACGAAGGCGATTCTTTTCCAATTTGGCTCTGAAAGTATGGTTAAAAAGGTCTTAGAGGGACACCATGGCATTTTGGAGGCAATTTGATGATCCTGAAAGTTTGGGAACCACTTTTCCCACTTATCAAAGATCCTTATACGGAAATCCCAATCTGGGTAAAGGTGTTCAATTTACCCCTGGAACCCTGGACGGCGGAGGGATTTAGTAACATTGGCTCAGTCTTAGGGACTCCTTTATATGTGGATCATCAAACGGAGAGGAAAGAAAAGCTCTGTTTCGCTCGCATCTGTATTATGATCTCTGTAGGATCTCATATCCGCTCTGAGCTCACCTTTAAGATAAGGGGCAAATCTATCACGGTATCTTTTGAATACCATGGCCTACCTTCCCAGTGCGCTAACTGTAAGGTTTTTGGTCATCCTACTCGTATCTGCAAAAAAGGACCCTTGAAGTTGTCCCCATTCCTAGCTCCAACTTCATCCTTTGAGGAAGATCCTTCCGAGTACATTCCTGAAGCAGACCTTAGTCATCACCTTTCATCCATAAATGAAGGGAAAGAAGTGGAAAGCGGAGAAGAGGCGGAATCTCCTCCAAAGAGGCTTCGCACTGTAGACCCGAAGGGGAATGGTAAAATAGATATGTCCTCCGACAGGACCATCGTCTGATGTAATGTAAGTCACTCTTCTGATGAATATTGCTTCCTGGAATGTTTGAGGTCTGAATGACCGTGTTAGACAAAAAGACGTAAGTGATTTTATTATTAGAAATAGTATTTCTATGCTTATCCTAGTCGAGACTAAAGTTAATATAGCTAGGGTTGATTCTATCATAAGTAAAATGGTCCCCTTCTGGCATGTCATAAATAATTATTCCTCTCATCCCCTCGATCGAATTTGGATCACCTGGAACCCAAGTGTGATCACAATCTCCAAACTATCCGAGTCACCCCAGTACATCCATTGCCGAGTCAAATGCCATAATTATAATGCGACGTATAGGTTAACATCAATCTATGCTTTTAACGAAGCAATTGATCGATCTCCCGTTTGGAATGACCTAATAGCCATTTCCAATCAAGAGAAACATATCCCTTGGGTCTCACTAGGACACTTTAATGCTATTCGTCACCCTGATGAGAGATTTGGTTCTTCAGATAACTGGTCTTCAGCAATTGACGAGTTTAACAACTGTTGTTACCTAAGTGAGCTTAGTGATCTCCGGTCCACCGGGTTTCACTTCACTTGGATTAACGAGCAGCCTGCTCGTCCAATCCTCTCTAAAATTGATCGGGTAATGGTAAGTCCCAACTGGGATGACCTTTTTCCAATATCTTATGCCCGATATGGCTTCCTTAGAACATCAGACCATACCACTGTAACTCTCAATCTTGGTCTGCCTAGACCTAGAAGTAAGAAGCCCTTCCGGTTTTTCAACATGTGGCAATCTCATCCTTCTTTTAAGGAAATAGTCCTGAAAAGCTGGAAATGCCCAGTTTCCTCCTTTGGTATGAGGCTTGTAACTGAAAAGCTAAAAAAACTCCAGCTCGAACTCGCAAAACTATATCGTAGATAATTTAGTGATATAAGTAACATAGTTAGTACGGCTCAATCCAAACTGTTCGAGACCCAATCAAGACTTGGGCTAGATCCCCTCAACGCGAGACTCATTTGCAAAGAAATTGAGGCATCCAAGACTATATATTTTATAGTCGAGCCGAGGAGTCATTTCTAAAACAAAAATCTCGAGAAAATTGGATTAAGCTCGGGGACAAGAATACTAAATTCTTCCATAATAGTATTAAGCCCCGTCTCATCCGTAATAAAATCGTTTCAATTAATAATGACTCGGGAGTTACCATCTCTTCGCTAGCTGGCATCTCTAAAGTCATTGTTAATTACTTCAAAAATTCGATGGGCACTCAACACTCTACTTCTTACCTGGGTCTGGAGAGAGTCTCTTCTCTGATTACTTCCACTGTCCATGGTATTGATAGGGATCTAATGACGCGCGAAATCTCTTGCGATGAAATTAAATCTGCATTATTCAGTATTGACAGTAACAAGTCGCCTGGGCCATATGGGTATAACTCTTCCTTCTTTAAATATTCTTGGAGTATAGTTGGACCTGATATTTGTAATGGTGTCCTTGAATTCTTTAATTCGGGATCTTTGGATAAGTCTTGGAACTCAACTTCCATTGCCCTTATTCCCAAAACCGTATCTCCCTCTGTTCCTGGAGACTTTAGACTTATTGCACTATGCAATGTAGTCTATAAAATTATCTCCAAAATTCTAGCTAATAGAATTAAGGACTCCTTCCCTTATTTAATCGACCCTTCACAATCGGCCTTCGTGGTGGTAAGGAATATCTCAGATAACATTTTATTGTCCTAAGAAATATTGCGAGGGTATCATATCAATGATGCGGGCAAAAGAATAGCTCTCAAAATAGATATTATGAAAGCATTTGGTAATGTCCACTGGCACCTAGTTCTTGACATCCTGGTAGGAATGCGATTTCCTGAAAAAATGATTACTTGGATAATAAAATGTATCTCCTCCACCTCTTATTCCATTAATATTAATGGAGACTCTTATGGGAAATTTTCAGAGAAAAGGGACTGAGACAAGGTGATCCTTTATCACCTTTTCTTTTTGTACTTATTATGCAAGTTCTTTCTGGGTTACTCAAAGAAAAAAGCCACGATAAAAACTTTAGATTTCACTGGAAGTGCCAAAAGCTTAAAATCATCAATCTCTGCTTCGCAGATGACCTGATGATCTTCTGCCATGGGGACTCCAACTCTCTAAACCTTATAAAAGAGGCCATGGATGAACTCTATAAGCTCTCTGGACTTAAAGTTAACCCCTTAAAAAGTCATATTTTTCTTTTGGGTATTGAGGAGCCTCTCAAGTATAGTATATTGCCCATTCTGGGCTTCTCGGAAGGTACTCTCCCAGTAAAGTATCTGTGAGTCCCCCTTTTAACGAGTAGACTTACCCACTCGGACTGTCGTCCGCTTCTTCACAAGATCACTAATCGCATTGAGTCTTGGACCTCCAAACACCTCTCTTACTTCAGTTGATTAAGTCTGTCTTATTTGTTGGTCAGGTGTATTGGTCCTCTATTTTTATTCTTCCTCTAGAATAATCAAAGAGCTAAGCCAATACCTTAGTCGATTCCTCTGGTCGGGAACGATCACGAAGATTCATGGGGAAAAAGTTTCCTGGGACTCTGTAACGTCTCCCATAAAAGAGGGTGGCCTTGGTATTTTGAATCTAAAGATTTGGAATCAGGCGGCCATCCTTAAGCATCTTTGGTCTATTGTTAGTAATAAAAATCACTCCATCTGGTGTGAGTGTAAAAGTGGAAAAAATGAAAGACAAAAATTTCTGGACCATCCATTCTGGATCCAATCCATCGTGGATATGGAGGGAAATTCTTCGTTTGCGCCCTTTGGCAAGTAATTTGTACAGGGTGGCTATTGGCAATGGTAAAAATACTTCATTCTGGTATGACCCTTGGCTTCTTTCAAAGTCTCTGGCTTCTCATTATGGAGAAAGCATTATAAGTGACTCTCGTCTGGGAGATAATCTTAAGGTATCAGAAATAATTCACAATGGAAACTGGAACTGGCCAGCTGATATCAGACTAGCGAGAGCCCGAGATAGAATTCATCTACTTGAAATTAACAACCTCATCCAAACTCTCCCCCCCTAACATCGCCTCCATCGATGTCCCGTTCTGGACGGCAAAAGCAGGAAATTCTACGTTCACTATTAAGGACACGTATAACGCAATTCGGTCACCCAGCCCCGAAGTGGGTTGGGCCGGGTTAGTATGGCACAAATATAACATTCCTCACCACTCCTTTATTCTTTGGTTTGCTATTTTAGGCAAGTTTGTAACCAGGGACAAAATTCTCGGTTGGGGACTAAACACCCCCACTGACTGTGTCCTTTGCAATTCTGATTCTGTATCTATCTCCCATATTCTCTATGAGTGTAGATTCACTCAGAATATTTGGTCATATGCTAGTTCTAAGCTAGGATTTTCGTTCTCTTCTTCGTGCTGGCAATCTTGGATTATCGAGGCGTCAAAATGGTATACTCTCGTGACCATTTCATATGGCGTACTTGCTTTGGCGCGGTCACATACCACGTCTGGAAGGAGCGGAATGCAAGAATTTTTGGTTCCGCTCCAGCCCTGGAATCTTTAACATTCCATCGTATTGTAAACGATCTACGATTCAGATTCCAGGGTACCAAGATCAGCTAGCCATAGTAAAATATTATGCTTCATCTGCTTACTCCTCTTTTTCTTTGCAGGATTTCCTCTCTCCAAGACTTCTAACAATCCTCGAGTTGATCTGATCAAGTCCGAAGTCCGAGGCTTGATTATGTCACGTCAGCAGACAGAGATCTTATGATTCATATGTTCTATGTTGTACTTCTTAATCAAACTCTCTTTCGATTAAATGTCTCCTCGTGGTATGCCCCAGGTCTCTTGTATGAACTATTTCCATTAATTTAAAATTTATTTAAAAAAAAAAGATAAATTGCTTAAGGACAAACGTGTTTATATCATTATTTTTTAATTGGAATTGGCGTCTTTAAAAGTAGATATTTTTTTTGGTGAAAGTAAACTTTAAATTTATGGAAATAGTTCATACAAGAGACCTGGGGCATATCCCGAGGAGACATTTAATTGAAAAAGAGTTAGATTAAGAAATACAACATAGATCATAGGAAACATAAGATCACTGTTTGCTGACGTAGCATAAACGAGGCTCGGACTTCGGACTTGATCAGATCTACTGAAGGATTGCTAGAAGTCTTGGTGAGAGATAAAACCTGCATAGAAAAGAGGAATAAGTAGATGAAGCATAATTATTTTACTATGGCCAGCTGATCTTGGTACCCTGGAATCTGAATCGTAGATCATCTACAATACGATGGAATGTTAAAGATTCCAGGGCTGGAGCGGAACCAAAAATTATTGCATTCCGCTCCTTCCAGACGTGGTAGGTGACAGCGCCAAAACATGTACGTCAGATAAAATGGTCACGAGAGATGGACCATTTTGACGCCTCGATAACCCAAGATTGACACCACGAAGAAGAGAATGGAAATCCTAGCTTAGAACTAGCATAGGACCAAATATTCTGAGTGTATCTACACTCATAGAGAATATGAGAGATAGATTCAGAATCAGAATTGCAAAGGACACAGTCAGTGGGGGTGTTTAGTCCCCAACCGAGAATTTTGTCCCTGGTTACAAGCTTGCCTAAAATAGCAAGCCAAAGAATAAAGGAGTGGCGAGGAATGTTATATTTGTGCCATACTAACCCGGCCCAACCCACTTCGGGGTTGGGAGATCGAATTGCATTATACGTGTCCTTAATTGTGAACGCAGAATTTCCTGCTATTGCCGTCCAGAACGGGACATCGGTGGAGGCGATGTTAGGGGGGAAGAGTTTCGATGAGGTTGTTTATTTCAAGTAGATGAGATCTACTTCGGGTTCTCGCTGGTCTGATATCGGCTGGCCAGTTCCAGGATCCATTATGAATGATATCCGATACCTTAAGATTTTCTCCCAGCCGAGAGTCACTTATTATGTTTTCTCCATAGTGAGAAGCCAGAGACTTTGAAAGAAGCCAAGGGTCATACCGGAAAGAAGTATTTTTACCATTGCCAATAGCCACCCTGTACAAATTACTTGCCAAAGGGCGCATACGAAGAATTTTCCTCCAAATCCACGATGGATTGGATCCAGATTGGATGATCCAGAAATTTTTGTCTTTCATTTTTTCCATTTTTATCCACTCACACCAGATGGAGTGATTAGTATTACTCACAATAGACCAAAGATGCTTGAGGATGGCCGCCTGATTCCAAATCTTTAGATTCAAAATCCCAAGGTCACCCTCTTTTATGGGAGACGTTACAGAGTCCCATGAAACTTTTGCCCTTGAATCTTCGTGATCGTTCCCAACCAGAGGAAACGACAAAGGTATTGACTTAGATCTTTGATTATTCTAGAGGGGAGAATAAAAATAGAGGACCAGTAGACCTGACCAGCAAATAAGACAGACTTAATTAACTGAAGCCTTCCTGCATAAGAGAGGTGTTTGGAGGTCCAGGACTCAATACGATTGGTGATCTTGTGAAGAAGCATACGACAGTCTGAGTGGGTAAGTCTACTCGTAATAAGGGGGACTCCCAGATACTTTACTGGGAGAGAACCTTCCGGGAAGCCCAGAATGGGCAATAAACTAGACTTAAGAGACTCCTCAATACCCGATAGAAAAATATGACTTTTTAAAGGGTTGACTTTAAGACCAAAGAGCTTATAGAATATATCCAGGGCCTCTTTTATAAGGTTTAGAGAGATGGAGTCCCCATGGCTGAAGATCATCAGGTTATCTGCAAAGCAGAGATTGATGATTTTAAGCTTTTGGCACTTCCAGTAAAATCTAAAGTTTTTATTCTGGATTTTTTCTTTTAGTATCCCAGAAATAACTTGCATAATGAGTACAAAAAGGAAAGGAGATAAAGGATCACCTTGTCTCAGTCCCTTTTTCCCAAAAAAATTCCCATAAGAGTCTCCATTAATATTAATTGAGTAAGAGGTGGATGAGATACATTTGATTATCCAAGTAATCATTTTTTTAGGAAATCGCATTGCCACCAGGATGTCAAGAACTAGGTGCCAATGGACATTATCAAAAGCTTTCATTATATCTATTTTGAGAGCAATCCTTTTGCCTGCAGCATTGGAATGATACCCTCGCAATAGTTCTTGGGATAGTAGAATGTTATCTGAGATATTCCTTCCCGCCACGAAGGCCGATTGAGAAGGGTCGATTAGATAAGGGAAGGAGTCCTTAATTCTATTAGCTAGAATTTTGGAGATAATTTTATAGACAACATTGCATAGGGCAATGGGTCTAAAGTCTCCAGGAATAGAGGGAGATACAGTTTTGGGAATAAGAGCAATGGAAGTTGAGTTCCAAGACTTATCCATGGATCCCGAATTAAAGAATTCTAGGACACCATTACAAATATCAGGTCCAACTATGTTCCAATAAGATTTAAATAAGGAAGAGTTATATCCATCAGGCCCAGACGACTTGTTATTGTCAATGCTGAATAATGCAGATTTAATTTCCTCGTAAGAGATTTCGCGCGTCATTAAATCCCTATCATTACTGTTGACAGTGGAAGTAATCAGAGAAGAGACTCTGTCCAGACCCGGGTAAGAGATAGAGTGATGAGTGCCAAACGAGTTTTCGAAGTACTTGACAATGACTTTAGAGATACCAGCTGGCGAAGAGATGGTAACTCCGGAGTCATTATTAATAGAAACGATTTTATTACGGAAGAGACGGGACTTGATACTATTATGGAAGAATTTAGTATTCTTGTCCCCGAGCTTAATCCAATTTTCTCGAGATTTTTGTTTTAGAAATGACTCCTCGGCACGACTATAAAATATATAGTCTTTGGATGCCTAAATTTCTTCGCAAATGAGTCTCGGGTTGAGGGGATCTTGCCCAAGTCTTGATTGGGTCTCAAACAGCTTGGATTGAGCGGTACTAACTCTAATACTGATATCACTAAATTCTCTACGGTTGAGTTTAGCGAGATCGAGTTAGAGTCTATTTAGCTTTTCAGTTACAAGCCGCATTCCAGAGGAGGAAATAGGGCATTTCCAGCTTTTCAGGACAATTTCCTTAAAAGAATGATGTGATTGCCACATGTTGAAAAACCGGAAGGGCTTTTTACTTCTAGGTCTAGGCATACCGAGATTGAGAGTTACTGTGGTATGGTCTGACGTTCTAAGGAAGCCATATCGGGCATTAGACATTGGGAAAAGGTCGTCCTAGTTGGGACTGACCAAAACCCGATCAATTTTAGAGAGGATTGGTCGAGCAGGCTGCTTGTTAATCCAAGTGAAGTGAAACCCGGTGGATCGGAGATCACTAAGCTCACTTAGGTAACAACAGTTGTTAAACTCGTCAATAGCTGAAGTCCAGTTATCAGAAGCACCAATTCTCTCGTCAGGGTGACGAATTGCATTAAAGTCTCCTAGAGCGACCCAAGGTATATGTTTCTCTTGATTGAAAATGGCTATTAAGTCGTTCCAAAGGGGAGAGCGATCAATTACTTTGTTAAAAGCATAGATTGCTGTTAACCTAAATGTCGTATTATAATTACGGCATTTCACTCGGCAATGGATGTACTGGGGTGACTCGGAGAGCTTCGAGATTGTGATCACACTTGGGTTCCATGTGACCCAAATTCGACTGAGGGGATGGGAGGAGTAATTATTTATGACATGCCAGAAGGGGACCATTTTACTTAAGATAGTGTCAACCTTAGCTATATTAACTTTAGTCTCGACTAGAATAATCAACGAAATACTATTTCTAATAATAAAATCAGTTATGTCTTTTTGTCTAACAGGGTCATTGAGACCCCGAACTTTCCAGGAAGCAATATTCATTAAAAGAGTGACTTACAGTACATCAGACGATGGTCCTGTCGGAGGACATTTCCATTTTACCCTTCCCCTTCGGGTCTACAGTGCGAAGCCTTTTCGGAGGAGATTCTACCTCTTCTCCACTTTCCACTTCTGTCCCTTCATTTATGGATGAAAGGTGATGACTAGGGTCTGCATCAGGTATGTACTCGGAAGGATCTTCCTCAGTGGATGAAGATGGAGCTGGGAAAGGGGATAGCTTTATGGGGCCTTTAATGCAGATACGAGTAGGGTGACCAAAAACCTTACAGTTGGCGCACTAGGGAGGTAGGCCCTGGTATTCAAAAGATACCGAGATAGATTTGCCCCTTATCTTAAAGGAGAGCTCAGAGCGGATAGGAGATCATACAGAGATCATAATACAGATGCGAGAAAATCGGAGCTTTTCTTTTTTCTCCGTTTGGTGATCCACATATAAAGGAGTCCCTAAGACTGAGCCAATGTTACTAAATCCTTCCGCCGTCCAGAGTTCCAGGGGCAAATTGAAGACCTTAACCCAGATAGGGATTTCCGTATGAGGATCTTTGATAAGAGGGGAGAGAGGTTCCCAAACTTTCAGAATCATCAAATTGCCTCCAAAATGCCATGGGGCTCCCTCTAAGATCTTTTTAACCATACTTTCGGAACCAAATTGGAAAAGAAAATAGCCTTCGGGAAGGGGCTTAAATTGAATGAGGCCAAACCTTTTCCACATAGCCTCGACGTTAGCTTTGAGGAAGCTCAGATTGCTTGGTTGAGAAAGAAAATATCCTGAAAGACATGCTTTCCAGGATTCTGGAGGGCCCATTGCTGATTCTTTCATGATGAAGTCATTGCCTACAAGCTCCATATGATTGACATCAATCACCAAAGGAGACCGGTTATCGCTATGTCCCGAAACAATACTCGCATAAGAAGATGGTGCTGACGAATGTATACGAGAATTTGAATTTGCAAATCCCAATGAGCTTGGTTTTAAAGGAGGGGCTTGAGATAATTTTGAAGGGATTTGGGCAAGTTTATTTAAGAATCGCCTTTCTTTAGGGCCTTTGCCCGTGTTGCCAAAATTCCGGATTAATGAATATGGTACATAAGGAGACGGACCACCCATTATTCCTTGACCCGCATTTCTTTTCGGTCTATCAATGGAGAGAATTTGGGTCGACCCGATCGATTTATAAGATCTGCTTTGATTAGGTGATCCCGACCGGCTTAAATTGAGAACCCGGTTAGGAGGCCCAACAGAGCAAGGACCCAATTGAGAACCCGAACGATTTATAAGACTTGCTGGATCCTTCTCACTTGGGCCCCCGGAACTAGAGAACAAGAAGTGAGGGTCTGGCTTTGACAAAGAACCAGTGAACCCCGAGTCCACCAAATCAGCCCTTATCTCTCTATCCACTCCCAAATCTTCCTGAGCAGAACCAAGCCTCGCCATATCCTTTCCCGATTTCACCATAGCAAACCATGACCTTCTGTTCTTCAACCCCTCACCAGCCTCCTCTTCAATCGCCGATACCTGCTTTGTCACTCTCTCCCTAGAGAATTTTCTCAGACCTTTGTTATCCCCAGATCCCAAATCTGACAGACCCTTGCTGGTTTCCAAGGCGAACTCCGACAAACCCGTCGCCCTTCCAATCGACTCACCCAAGAAACCTTGACCTACCGGTGCCACTTGGAGCTTTGTTTCCTGGGATGAGAGATGAAGCCCTCTCGAAGACGAATCAGAAGCATACCCAGTTCTGGGGATGGTAGCCAAGGCATGGTGAGTATTCTCAATTCGAACACCAGAGCCTCCTGAGACGATCGATGGGTTTTGATTCGAGGGAGTTGTGGCAAGAAATCCGGCTCGATGGAGCACCAGAGGCGATCCTACTACAGGGGATCGAGGATTCGAGATTGGGGAGGAGCAGCGCTCATAGATGGCAGCAACAAGATTATCGTAAGCTCCCATAGAGATTTGAGGCTCTGCTAAGCCTTCTGAAGACTTGAAATCTGGGTGGGGGAGGGCTCCCAACACCGAAGTAGTGGAGAAGTTAATCTCAGCTAGGTTTCTAGGGTTCACCGGGGTAAGTTGCTGATTTTGCAGGGTGGACGGTGAGACAGGGAGGTAGATGGAATGCCCCGATTCCATATGGCTTCTAGCCATGGCTAAAGCATCCCGAACGAATGCTTCGTGGTGAGGGGAGATGGGGACATGGAGGGGCATCGGAGAGTTGATCGGGAAGCTGATTCGAGAAACAGAACAGAGATCGGGTTCAGAGGAGCTGACCGGAATAGAGGCCAGCTTAGAAGAGAAATCCTGCGGTCGAACTGGTGAGAAGGATTCTATGAATTCAGAGGCTGATTTTGGGCGAGGGGAAGACATTTGAGGCAGAGCGAGGTAAGAGGTTTTTTGTATCTGCTTTAAACTTTGAGACGAAAGAGTATTGCTTGATAGGGGAGTGATATTTAGAAGAGATTTATAGAAAGAGTTTGGTGAGCTGGGTTTTGGACTTAAACATGTATAGGACAGAATTATGGTACTAGCTACTGGTCTAAATAGGTTAGTAGTCTGAGATGATGTAGAAGTTGCAGAAGTTAGGGTGAGGAGGATAGCATGCCTAGGGGTTGAGAAAAGGTGGAAAGAAGGGAGAAGTTTGAGGATAGTACAAGAGAGCCAGTAAAGCTCAATATAACTATCTGTCTTAGGCAAATGCAGGAGGCTTAGGAAGGAATATGTTGAGGCTTCCCAAAATAGAGAAGAGAGAGACCAACGAGGCAAAGGCTTCGAAGGGGGAGCCAACCAGGATTGTAAATCTGGTTTGAATAATGAAACCTTCTTAGTTCGAAGGTAATTTAAAATTACAGATAATCCAGAGGACAATAAGGAGGAAAGCTTCAAAAAACTGGGTTTTGAATGGGGATTGACTATCCTTAGATTAGACATTGGAAGAGACATTTTAAGGTTCATATTTGCTTTGAAGTTCTGGCTGAGTGATGAAAGCAGATTGGAAGACTGAGTTTTTGAAGGAATGGGGGGACTGTGATTCATGATAGGAGATGCTTGATTGGACTCTGATGTAACCATTTGATTCATCAGGATTTTCGACTTCAAGCTTGACTCTTTTGCTGCTGACTCCAAGACGGTCAACCAATGGATTAAGAGGAAGAGAAGGCAGAAAGGGGATAGAAGATGGTTTTGGTTCAAACCAGGACTTGTACATGAGCTGAAGAGGGACAACGAGGCTTTGGGATTTGGAGATGAGATGAGCTTTACTGCCATATATAAAGCATTGCCACAGAATTCTAGACCTTGAGTTTCTTGGCCATAAAACCACGGAAGCTTTGAAGTCACCAAGAGGAGCTTTGTTACCGTTGGATGTTAGAGAGAGGGGAGAGCTTTTGAACTGTATTTTTCCTTAAATAAAAGTAGATATTATTGGTTTTGATTTGATTGTCAATATGACGAAGAAAACAATTATCAAAAGTTGTAAAATATAATATATATATATATATATATATATATATATATATAATCTTCGGTATAGCTACTAGGGTTCACTTATTAATATTATTTAGGTTATATTTGTTATATTTTGAAATATCTAATGAAATTTACTTTTTAAATTATAAAATGTATTACTAGCGTCCATGACTAATATCTAATATCTAATGAAATTTACTTTTTAATGACCACAAAATATAAAGTTATTGCTTTTTTATTTTCATTTACTAATTTTGGCGTTTTTTAGTAAGATATTATCTGCAACATGATTAGTGAAATCAACCCGTTATTATATTAAAATGTTATACATTGTAAAATAATAAAAAAAAATTAAATGCAAATGATATGGATGGTAAAAAAGTTGCCTTTTGCATAACTTAAAAAAACTAAATAAATAAATAAAAAATTAGATTTCGAGTTATAAACAGAAAACACAAAGAAATCCATTTGAATTGCATTAATTATTTTAATTTTGATTTTATTTATAAATATTTAAAAATAATTAACTAAATTTTCCACTAACAACCCAGTTTATTTTTACAAAAGAAAAATCAGACCAATTAATTAAAATAATCCTCCGTCACATCATAAAATTCATAAAATTCTAAATTGGCCACCATTCTCTCATCCGAAATTTTGGAAATGTGGGTAAAGGCCCAAAAGGAAGAAAATACAAGATGGCCCATGCCATTCCTCACTCCTTTCAATCGTCAAAGAATTTTTCTAGAGGCCTCGCTAGTTCCAATTCTCTCCCTAGCTCTTCTCCCCTTCCCTCTTCTGTTAGTGTTGTCTCGGGACATAGTGATAATCGTTCCCCTTTAGCGATTGAGATCTGTCATATGGAAAAAGAGGGCAACGACTTTATTATGAACGATTCGGCGTTGGATTCCCCGGATTCTTGGAAGGCATGCCTTTCGGGATATTTCCTCAATCAACCGTCCAATCTTGTTTTCCTAAAAGCAAATGTGGAATCGCTTTAGAAAAGATATGAACTTCTGGATTATAAGCCCCTCCCTGAAGGCTATTTTCTTTTCAAATTTGGATCTGAGACGATGACTAAAAAAGTTCTTGAGGAAGCTCTTTGGCATTTGAGTGGCAATTTAATAATTTTAAAGCTTTGGGAACCCCTTACCTCTCTCATCAAAGATCCTCACACTGAAATATCGATTTGGGTTAAAGTTTTCAATCTCCCTTATGAGATTTGGACTGTGGAGGGATTCAGTAATATTGGTTCGGTCATTGGTACTCCTCTTTATGTGGATCGTTAGACGGAGAGAAAGGAAAAGCTCCGTTTTGCCCGCATTTTTATTATGACAAAGGCGGGACATCCTATTAGATATGAGCTCACCTTCAAGATCCGTGAAAAATCTATATCGGTTCAGTTTGAATATCAGGGCCTCCCTCCCCAATGTGAAAACTACAAAGTCTACGGGCATCCTACTCGCCAATATAAAAGAGGTCATATCAAGCTTCTTCCTTTTCCTATCTGGGCCTCGTCTTCTGAAGAAGACCCCTCTGAGATAGATCCTGAGTTAGATTCGGGCTCTCGGCTTCCATCCATCTCTGAAGACAAGGAGGTGGAGCTCGGGGAAGAGGTCGACTCACCCCCCCCCAAAGGGCCTGCACGGACAACCTAGGGTTTTCTTCTTGGCCAAAGCTATTTCCTCCATGGAAATTATTATTTCCTCCATAATTTGAAAAAACTCCATGATGTTATTTCCTCCATAAAGGAAGTTATAAATTTGTTCTTTTGCCCATTTTTTCTTCACAAAACCATTAGCCTAACAATACCCATTCTATTCAGTACAACAAAACCCATTCTTCACCATTATTACTACCTTACAAAGAAGAAAACCCATTTTTCACCATTATCACTACCTTACAACAGCTTATTCGAAGAGAGAGAAAGCTTGTAGAAGAAAATCCATTCTTCACCATTATCACTACCTTACAAAACAGATTCCGAGGGAGAAGCCGAAGTTAGATTTCTTTGTTCGATTTCGATTAGGGTTTGAAGTTAGATTTCTTTGTTAGATTCGATTAGGGTTTTAATTGTTGTTAGATCTCTAAGTTAGATTCGATTAGAGTTTTGATTGGGGTTTGATTTCTTTGTTAGAATCGATTAGGGTTTCGACTTGGGTTCGCCTTGGGATATCACACCATTGTGAATTTTTTTTTGCGCACTGAGCATGTGATTCCGAGTGGGCCACTCGGAATCACATGCTAAGTGCGCAAAAAAAAAATCAAAACAGTGTGCGTTTGCTAAGAACAACTGATTCCGAGTGGGCCTCTTTGAATCAGTTGTTTTATGCCGAGAAATGCTTAAATCGGGAATGCTAAAATCGGGAAGTGCTCAAACTACTATTACTCTATTCTAAAACGAAGAATTAACATTAAAATACCTTATTCGGTGCTTCAGTATTGTTCTCTTGCATGGAATGAGATTCTTGATTGGCGTTCAATGATATTAAAACCGGGCAATCTATTTCACTAATGGCAGCTAACATTAAATTTGAATACAAAACAAGGGTAAATGGGTAAAATCATGTTTCACTAGTTTTAGAGATTTCAAATTATAGAGGAAATAATAATTTTCATGGAGGAAATAGCTTTGGACTTTTCTTCTTTATATATGCCGTTCATATAAATTAAAGTAGGGTTTTCTTCTTTATATTTGTCGTTGATATAAATTAAAGCATTACATCCTCTTCTCATTGCTCTTACTGTCTTCAGCCTCTCAGTGTTTTACCAACAAAAACCATCTATTAGAGAGGTCTCAAAGGGAATTGTTGTTTCTTCAACATGATACCAACGAAAACCATCTATTAGAGAAGTCTCAAAAGGAATTGTTGTTTCTTCAACATGAGGGCCAAGTGGAAGACAAAAGATGCGACAGAGATCTAAGTAGATGTGGATTGGCCTCTGCGATTTTGTTCGTCTTTTATGCTTTCTTTATGCTTATAGCAAAGTTTCGTGTTTAAATCGTGTTAATGGATTTTTTGTTCAACTTGGTTTAACAATATATGCAATTTTGTTTATGTTTAAAAAAAAAAAAATTGGCTTTAGATAAATTTAACGTTTATATGCAATATATGCAATTTTGATCGAATTTTTGGACAGAATAGTTTAATTTATTTATAATGTCTTAGATTTAATATATTAGATGACGTTAATTTGTTGTGTATAATATTTTAACACCTTCACTTACTCATTATCATATTAATTATCATATATTAATTTTGTATCGTATTCTCGTGTTTTAAAACCTGTTTTAATATATATATTTAATTTTAATTAATTGTTTTATTATTATTTTATTTTATTTTGCAAACCCTAAAACACCTGTTTTAATATATATATATTTAATTTTAATTAATTGTTTTATTATTATTTTATTTTATTTTGCAAACCCAATTTTTGGATCTCAACTTAATGTTTACTTTTTTTTCTAATAAGTATATTTTTATACCATATAGATTTGAAAAAAAAATTATTTATATTGGAGTCTTAATATACTCATAAAAGTATACCACTTGCGATTTTCCATATTAGGTGGCCAAACCAAACCGGGTTCAGATAAGGTGTTTAGTTTATTGGATTCTCAAATGATACATAGTGTGATAGAATCGAAACAAGGTGTTATAGTAAGAAAGAAATAGACACCTAGGAGTCACATAGACTCGTCTTCTCTCTCTTGATTTTTTTCTCTCTCTTGATTTTTTTTATCTAATTACTTTCTATTCGTTATAGGATAAGAAAATAAAGTGACAATATATCCTTTATTTTTTCAGACTAATCGCTCTTTTCATTTTTTTTTATAAAAAAATATAGATTTGGCACAACACTTCATTAGATCGGGTAATTTATTTCCCTCTAGCTAAAGGGGGTCAGTATATCCATATATTTATTCGACCCAACTTAGAATTAAATTCATTTAGCACAAATATCGCAGAACAGAATGTGATACGATGAGATAGAATGCAATAGAAACAAAGACGATGAGATAGAATGCAATAGAAACAAAGACACAGGGAACGGGTTACCTACTCTACTCAAAGTGAACCCTTTCATTCTGGCATTCTAAATTCTTTAATTCGGAATGAATTAAATCTCCCCAAGTAGGATTCGAACCTACAACCAATCAATTAACAGCCGACCGCTCTACCACTGAGCTACTAAGGAACAATATGAACAATATGAACTCGGAGTTTCCTTCGTAACCCCCGGAACTTCTTTGTAGTGGCTCCGTTCCATGCCTCATTTCATAGGGAACCTCAAAAGGGCTCTATTTCATTATATTCCATCCATATCCCAATTCAATTCATTTAATATCCCTTTGGTGACATGAGAGGTTTCTAGTCTATCTCTTTCTATATATGAAAAGTTAAAAAAATCATCATATAATAATCTAGAATAGAAAAGAAAAAAGAAAAAAAGGGAGGTTTGTGATGATTGGTCAAACCGGGTTCGAATTTCTAATTTATTCGACCCGGTTCGCCCTAAAAATTATAAAATAATAATATATTATACATTATATAAAAATATTATATATAAAAAATAATATAATATATTTAAAATAAAATAAAATATATTAAATATATTAAAATTCTGGGTTTACCGCGGATGGACTCAAGTGCAAAAAACGGGTTCGGACAAGTGTAAAAAATAGGTTCGGACAGACCAGTCCGAACCCGGCCCGTGGAAGGCCCATTGTCATCCCTAAAAACAAGGAATGTCTATGAAGTGCCATATTGAAAGTAAAACAATGAAGGTTATATAATAATCTGAATTGTCATATTGAAAGTAAAATAAAGAAGGTTAGATAATAATCCGACATGCCATATTGAACATAGAAATAAAAATTTCATATTACCAAAAATATTAAAGGGAAAAAATGATGGTTAAATAATAATTTAATATGCCAAGTTTAACATGTCAAGTCTAAAAAAACCAATAGTTTTTTCATTTGGTTTGTAAACACATAGTTATGGATATTATTTACTTGTAATTCACTATTAAATTTAGTACATTATCCACAATTCACATTAGAAAATAATTGTGATCATACTTAACAAACATAGTACAATTCGTATTTGTACTACGATTCATTCGTAGTTCGCATTTTAGTTAAATATAACATTATTCGTGATTCACGTTTATATATATATATATATATATATATATATATATATAACCATGATTCTCTTCTCGTTTACATATATTTAATGATGCAATTCATGTTTACACCGTATTCTCCATGAAATTAGTGTATGATTTTACAATTTTAAAATTATTTATCTAAATCATAGTTATATCATTTTACAATAGAATGATTCAAATATGAGTAGAAATACACTTTTGAGCACAATACTCGCTCAAAAAAGTTTTCTCATATGAAAATGTTTTACCCTTAGTTTTTTCATAAAAAGTTTTTCATATGAAAATGTTTTTCTCACACTTAGCTTTTTTCTTAAAAAGATTTCTCATATGAAAATGTTTTACCATTACTTAACTTTTTTCATAAAAAGTTTTTCATATGAAAATGTTTTTCTCACACTTAGCTTTTTCTTAAAAAGATTTCCCATAGTTTTTTCTACCAAAAATTCTAACATTTATTGGTAAACTCAAAAAGATGAGCACTATAGTCCACCACTTATTGGGTTATTATTATTGCTTAGTCATTTATTAGAAGTTCTTTTCTTGTTCAAAATGACAAACATTACCATTCAACATTCATTGAAGGGTCTTTCCAGTTTAAAATGATGAACATCTTCATCCAACTTTCGTTCGAAGACCTCTCTTAGTTCAAAAAGATGAACATCTTCATCCAAAATTTGCTCGAAGGCCTCTCTTAGTTAAAAAAGATGAACATCTTTATCCAAAATTTGCTGGAAAGCCTCTCTTAGTTAAAAAAAGATGAACATCTTCATCCAACATTTGTTGGAAGACCTCTCTTAGTTAAAAAAAAATGAAAATTTCCATCTAACATTTGCTAGAAGGCCTATTAGTTCAAAAAGATGAACACTGCACAAGTTATTTTAAAGTGGAAAATAAATATTTTATATAAGTCGGCTATTAAGACACCTCATTAAAACCTTCATGTGCGACCAGGGTAGGAAAGAGTATGCCACCGAAACTTACATTGGTTCTTAAAGAAAATAGTCATAACTTTACATATTAATTCTAAATATAGTTTGAGATGATTAATATTCCAAGGGTGAAGAAGATCTATTCCTTCCTTGTCTTTGAGTCGATATGTTCCCGGCTTGACTTTATTCGCTACCGTATACGGTCCTTCCCAATTGGGAGCTAACTTACCAAGACGCTTTTCTTTTGTATGAAGTAATATATTTCTCAAAACGTTGTCCCCTACTTCAAATTCCCTTCTCATAACCTTTGAAGCATACCGACTTCTCATCAAAGTTTAATAGTGTAAAGAGTACAGTTGTGCCATTTTTATTTTTTATTACACCGAATCTAACTCTATGTGTTTTCCTTTATCATTTGTCTCCCCATAATATTCGCTAAGACTGTATGGTGAGAATATTCTCTCAAACGGGATCATTGCATCCATTCCATAAACCAATGCAAACGGAGATTCTTGTGTTGTCGTAGGATGAGTAGTTCTATAGGCCCGTAAAACTTCTTGTAGATAATCTGGCCATTTTACTGCTTTGCCTTCGAAACTCTTCCTTAGGCCATCCAAAATTGTGTGATTGGTGACCTCAACCTGACCATTTGCTTGAGGGTGAAAAGGTGCCGAGAAACACTACTGTATTACTCTAAAAGCACAAAAAGCTTTCATTTTTCTTGTCATGGAATTGTATCTTTCTTGGAACCCCAAAACGACAAATGTTAGAAATAATAAATCTGATCACATCCTTAGCTTTTGTTCATGCTAATTGATGTGGATCGGATTTCTTCAAACTAAGTCAAAGGTAAATATTTGAAGGGCTGTTTGGACATTTGCCTCCCACTATCCTACTGAAAGATCCGAACAGCTTGCTTTTATGACTAAGCACGTTGCTAAGAACTTTTTACATATTTAACCTTGAGCTTAAATCCCATAAAAATAATAATTAAACCCGAAACCCAACCCATAAGGCCCATGGGTCATAAAACACCTATAAATACCCCAATCACATTCATTTAAGAGGTTGGATTTTTTCTAAACATACTTAATACCTAGCACACACTACAATTCTCTCACTACATCATACTAAACATTAAATACTACCCATATACTTCCCAAACTACCCTTGTATCACAAATTTTCGACACCACTAATGGTTCAGCTTCCACCTACTTAGAGAAGTAATCCACCGTAAGAATTATCGTTCGTCGTCCTCCTGATGCCATTGGTAATGCTCCGACCAAGTCAATACCCCAACGGTCAAATGGTAGCGATTCAGATATTCATTCTAGAGGAACATACAAGATGTGGATTGTATTAGTAAACCTTTGACAAGTGTCATATTTTGAACTAATTCTTTGGCATCCGAGGAGAGTGTAGGCTAGTAATATCATGCAAGAAGAAATATTTGAATTAACGTCTTATACCCGCAGTGCACTGAACCCTCCCCATCATGCAATTTTGATAGTATCATTTGTGACTAAGGACAACATAACCATAAGCCTTAAACCATATTTTTTGTGCTTGTAGAAATCTAGAAAGCTTCAATAGCTTCTTCAGTCAACTAGGAACCCTTTACTATAGAAGGATTCTCTTGTGTGATAATGCACGAATGTTCTTCAGAATATGAAGCGGTAGCCAAAGAAGCAGCTACTGAATATCCAAGATACTTTCAAAAGATAAAGTCAAAGTCTTCAGTTCCTTTAAATACTTCACTAAATGATCCTTCCTTGCCTCTGATTGACCAGATATGTGATTCACTAAGAGTTGTGAGTCACTTACCAGCCTTACTTTTTTAGCCCCATAAATTTTAGCAAGTCGTCACCCTGCAAGGGCAGCTTCGTACTCAACCTCAGTATTTGATGCTTTGAGCTTGATGCATAGTAATTCCTTATGAAGATATCAATTGTATACTTGCTTTATAGCCTACTAGAACCCCCCCCCCCCCCCCCCCCCCGTCCATTCATATTGTCCATTATGCTCCAAAGTTTTCTTCATCAACCTCTATATCTGACTGATCCGAATAAAATTCAACCCAAAAGTCTGCTAATACTTGTGCTTTTATGGCAGTCCTTGACTCGAACCCATATCAAAATTTCCTAACTCAACCGACAATTTAGTCATTATTCTATATCAGGCCTTTGTAGCATATTTTACAACAAGAAAGATCTTCGTACTATGATAATATGGGCCTGAAAATAAGGTCTCATTTTCTACGCAACGGTATCTAATGCAAGGGCTAATTTCTATAAATTTAAATACCTTTTTCTGCATCTAGAAGAATTTTACTCATGTAATACATCGGTCTAGGAGAATTATCTTCTTCCTTGATCAAAACAGCACTTACGGTATAATTCGATATTGGCAAATAGATAAACAGTTTCTCTCCCAGATTTAGCTTTTTAAGGATTTTCGGGGAAGAGATATAATCTTTGATTCGATGAAAAGCCTCTTAACATTCTTACATTCACTCAATTTTTTTTCTCTTTTGAGCACTTGGAAAAATGGAGCATATTTATCAGACGATCGCGATATGAATCTGTTTAAAGTTGTCAATCTTCATATTAAGACTTGCACTTCTTTGATTGTTCTAGGTGGTTTCATAGTACTCAAAGCCTTTAGCTACACCAGATCATCTTCTATACCATATTCACTGATTATTTACCTAATGAACTTTCCAGATCTCATTTCGAATGTGTATTTCTTCTGGATTCAACTTCAAATTTATTATTTTCAAATTAACAAAAGTTTCTTCTAGATCTGTTAAATGGTCTTCATCACTTGCACTTTTGGCTAACATATCATCGATATATACTTCAACATTTCTCCTGATTTGAGTCTCAAAATCTTTGTTTACTAACCCTTTGTAGGTAGCTACAACTTTTTTTTAACTCAAACAACATTACCTTATAGCAATTTAAGCCTTTCCCAGTAATAAATGTAGTACTCTCATGATCTTTCGGGTCCATCTAGATCTGATTATATCTGGTTTAAGCATCCATAAAAAAAAGTAGGCGATTTCGAGAAGTCAAAGCGACTAGTTGATTTATTCTTGAGACATAAAAATGATCTCTGGGACAAGCTCTGTTTAGATTAGTGAAGTCCACATATATTCACCATTTGTTATTCTTTTTCTTTACTAAGACTGGATTTGGGGTCCATAAAAGGTATTGTGATTCACGAATGTGACCAACTCTGGTTAAACGATCCACCTCAGCCATAATAACTTCATACTTCTCTTTAGAAAAATATATTCTCTTCTAGATTATTAGACGTACATTACTTTGTACTGTTATTCTATGGCAAAGAATATACGATGGGATCCCTATGACATCATTTGTACACCAAGCAAAAAATGTAACTTTTTTTATAACAATTTAATTAGAATTTCCTTTACCTCTAGATATAGTTTTGTTTTGATTTTGAGAATTTTTCATGGGGATAAAAAATAATTATCAAAAATTTCGTCTAGGATCAAGAATATGGGGCTTCCCTCAGATTATCTATGGGATCAGACTCTGAGAGAAACCCCACTAATTGTTATTCGTGTCTCAGTTCGATCCCCTTGACTTGCTTAAGGGCCAAAGTTGTTCTATAATATTCTCTTACCATCATCTGACTGCTTATAATCGCTCCTACATTATTCCCCACAACATATTCTAAAAATTGAATTGTAGGATGTTGGGGCATCCACTATAATGAATAATACAGTTACTATCTTCTTGAATGACCCCCGACCCAGTTTGATTATTCATTCGAATTCTCCTATTACCTCAGCTAAACCTTACTATAGTCTGATCCGACCGTAAAATTGTTGGTGGGTTTTTTATCTAACTATAAGTAGTCATAAATATAATGTTAGACGAACTGCCAAAATCAATCAAGATTTGTTGTATCCCATTTCCAGCTATCTTTGCCACAATAACTAATGCATCCTCATGTGGACCAGCTACATCTCTCATATCATCGTCTTCAAAGCAAAGTATAAGATATGGGCTTCTATAAAAATATGGTGAAGCGCCTGCTTCCAATTGAGTTATTAAACTTACAATATACCTCTTCCGAGAATAATTTGATATTCATGCAACAGTATATCACCCAAAGATTGTTATTTGTTTAAAGAAAGCATATAATTCACTAACATTTCCTCATGTCGTCGGTTTCTCTACCACATTAACATTATTAATGCCCGGTTCCGGATATAAATATTCAGTAGAGATATCAAATGCATCAATTGATTCTTCATTAATTAACTATGATATCATTAAAGCATATTCTTACTTCGGGACAACTTCTTGTTTTGGAGTAATCGAAGAATTTTTCTTCACAAACGCAACTAATTTCCCATTTTCAATCAAATATTGTATCTCTTTTTTCAACACCACACAATCTTTTGTATCATGGCCAATATCCTTATGATACTGATAATATTTATTTTTTCTGTTCTCCCTCAAAGTTTGTATTAGAAATGGTTTACGAAAGCGCATGCTCAGATGTGATTTCTCAAAGATAGTTGTCACACAGTCCGCTAATTCAGGGAAATGAGCTGGTCGGATCTATTTATTTGACATGGGTCAAACATATTGATGAGTATTGACCACTGGTGAAAAATATTTCGCTCTAGAAGGCACATGACTTGTAGTCTGAACTAAAACTTGGGGTCAAACATTGTTAGTTGGTTGTAATACTTAGGGTTGGACATTTGTTGTTGGCATTACAGTGCTTGTCATTGTCAGATCTTGATAAAACTGTGCCATAGATTCCAACTCTGAAGCTCACGTTTCCTCTACTAAAATTATTTTTTTTATCTGGTATAATAACACCCCAAATATCATAGCATGTGTCTCTGCAGCATTATCCTTCATTACCCATGGAAGAAAACCCATTGGAAAAGCAACTAGTGCCACATTATCCTCACAAAACTCCATATCAGTGTTTACTTAGATAAAACATTTTGTATATTCTTTGAGACTTTCCCCAATATTTTGCCTACAGTAAATGATTATATCCCCATTCGAACATATTTTTTTGCTTCCCATGAACTGCTGGCGAAATATACTCTGAAACATATCAAAATTCTTGATACAACCCTGGGGCAAACGATTATACCATTTTGAAATAGCATTCTTAAAAGTTTGAGAAAAAAACCCTACACAATAGCTTATCATCATCATCATAATTGATCATAATTTTTTTGAATTGCTTGATGTGATTGTCTAGATCCTGAGTTTCATCGAACTTTTCCAGTTTAGAGATGTTGAACCACTTCGAGAGATGGTCATATAGAATTTCCAGGGAGATATGAGATGATCTCCAATTACTACGGCATATAAGCTTTCCTCGAATGGAAATGTATACTGATTACTTACGCGATATTCAAGATTATGGCTGTGTAATAAATGTCAATACACAAAAATGTTATACGTACACAACTGCCGCTTGTTTTAATATTAGTTTATATTTTAATGAATAAATACAGTAATATTATATGCATGCATTATTTAATTTAATATAATTTATTATTTAATTAACAAAAAATGTGAATTGATCTAATTAATTATTAATATATTAATTACTAATTTTTTAAATGAAGGGTTTAGATGTAACAGAGTGGTCGGCCCGATTTGTTTTACATCAAATGGAGATGGCAACCCACCCACTCTAACTTACCCAGGTACTTTCATTTTTGTTTTTGTAGTTTTTCAATCAAACATTTTTCAAGTGCTTGATTTATGAGAAAATATGAATGTTTTTAACTTTTTAAGTTTGGGTTTTTTCTTTTATACTAAGTTTTCATTAATCGGAAGCTGAAGCATATGAGTTCGTGTATGGTGTTATTTTTCTTTATTTTTTCGGCAACCAAATACATATCTTTTGGTTTTAATATTACCGTCTCTAGATGGTTGGGTTGATTAACTTGGTCGTAGTAGTCGATTATGTCTTCATCAGTGTCTAAAAAAATCTGATAATACCTAAAATAATAATTTTGGTAGGTTAATATCTTATCATAACTAGTACTACCATAGCTACAACACGGAATGCAATTTAAGTATATGATCATCTACTTGAACAAGAACAAAGGCGCCCTGAAATTGAGATTAAAAATTACCTGCTAGAAGATAAACAATAAAAAAACAACTAGTCTCTAACGGATTAGGAGCCAGAACCAAATTGAATCAACTAAAACCTCTCAAAACTCAAGTATGTAAACCCAAGTGAAATCTGCTTGCACTCTACGGCTACACGTTTAGACAGAGCCGTTTTTATATCAAGTATCACCCAATTGTTGGCAAACAGACAGACCCATATATATATACTGGGCGGCCCATTCAAATCAGTATCAATCAAATATTAGGTATACCAGTATTTAACATTAGTTTATATGTTTTCGTATTTATTCAATTTAGGAAAAATCTTAGTATAATATTTGGTATACCATTATTTAACATTAATTTATATGTTTTAGTATTTATTCAATTTAGAAAAAATATTAGTATAAAATATTAGTATTTATTCAACATTAAACATGGCAAACTAGCTATAACTTGGTTTTGTAATTGTCTTATGAGGTTATCTGAAAATATTAAAGATGGCAGACGAAAATCATGAATCACTTGAGGATGCACGACTTGAGAATGCACTTGAAGCAGGTGGTCTGAATGGTTCGGACTGTACCCTTATTATAACTGAGGGAGATTCAGCAAAATTTATAGCTGTAAGTTTTTTTTTTCTATTTATTTTTGTTTGGACTATGACGTGTAATATGATGTAGTTTGATTATGTATAATGCAAGATTTTATGGTGTGCAATTTAGAATAACATGATATAGAATTTTGTTTTATTATAAAACAAATATATTTGTATATTTTTTTTTAAAATTTGTTCCTATTTATAAAAAATATGTTTGATTTATCAATGAGTTTATCATTTTATTTTATCTTATAGTGATATAGACCTATTATTATAATCCTTGTTTTAATACATATATCATTTTTCATGTTATATAAATATTTCACAATAAAAGATATCTACTTGACGTTATAAACACACTTTTAATATATTTGTTATTTTTACAAAAATTTATATTATACCAATATAATATCCGCATTTGATGACTTTCCCGAACACAACTATTAATATATTTATTATTGTTATACACGTATGATACCAACAAAATATACATATCTGACATTTCAAATCACATTCTTAATCTATCTTTTATATTATACACAGATTAGACCAACAAAATAGACTAGTACAAAGTACAGTTTTAACCAATTTATATTTATTACACACATATTGCACCAATAAAACACTGTACTTGACAGTATAAAATACATTACTAACATATTTTCTTTTGTTATACAAATATTACACTAAGATAAAAAAAACATATTTGACATTGTATGTCACATAATTAATCTATTTATATTATACATGTCTCAACCAATAAAACAATCACAATAGACAATAAAAAGCACACATTTATTAATTTATTCTTGTTATATAAATATTACACCAATAAAGCAACTTTACTAGACACTACAAAACACATTCCTAAAATATTTATCGTTGTTATATATACGGTACACCAATAAAACAAACTTACATGATACTTGAAAACATACATGTAATCTATATATTATTGTTATACAAATATTACACCACTAAATGGACAACATGTGATATAACATAACACATTCATAAGTTATTTATTTCAGATATACACACATTACACCGACAATAACTTTGAGATAGAAAAAACAGATCTCTACCATATTTACTCATATTATACAAACATTACATCAACAAAACAATCTTACTAGATGCTATAAAACACACTATTAAATTATTTATTCATGTTATACAAACACATTAACAAAACAGTTCTACTTTGTACTACAAACCACACCCCTAACATATTCCTTCTTGTAATACATTAACAAATAAATTATTCAAACTACAATAAGAATATGTTTAATTAATAGATTTATAAATATCTCATTCTACTTTCATGTTGATGGTATGATTTTTTACAGTGATAACCAGTTGATTTTTATTATTTTATCTCATTATAATATATTTGACTGACAAATACTTTATTCACTAGGCGCTGGTAAGTAGCCCCAACATTCTTTAAGCCAAATGACATTACCTTGAACAGTCAAGCCCCATGTCAGTGATAAACTCAGTATGATCATGGTCCTTATGATCCATTTTTATCTGATTGTACCCAACAAAAGCATCAATAAAATATAACAACTTATTTCCCGAAGTAAAATCCACTAAATGATCTATTCGAGGAACTAAGAAAGGATCCTTGAGACATGCTTTGTTGAGATATATGAGATCGATACACATTTTCCATTTACCATTCTTTTTTATTATAAGTACCGATTTTTTTCATCCATAGTGGATGTTGAGATTTTTGAATATGTCCAACATTAGTCAACCTATCTATCTCTTTAAAAATGGCTTCAGATTTTTCTTAGGAAAAAGCTTTCAACTTTAGATTACTAGACTCGCATCAGAATGCACAGTCAATTTATGGCAAATGACACTAGCCGGTAAACTAGTCATATCTTTATTGCACCAGTCAAACAAATGCAAAGTTTTAGAGAAGAAAAATAATAAATTTTCTTTTAATTATAATGGCAATCTAGCCCCAATTTTAATATTTTTCCCATCGGTCACACTATGTATTTCGACCTTTTTTAACCGGGATAACAACACTAGGAGTCTTCCTTGGATTATCCAATTTGCTCGGATCCGAAGAAGACTCAAGTAATTATTATTTTTTATTTTCCGCCACATCCTCAAAGGACTTTGGAGCAAGAGCAGTGACATAACATTCCCTAGCCATTTTTGTTGCTCCGAACCAGCCCTACCTGACCTCTAACAGTGTATTTCAAACATTATTGAAATGTTGATGGAACCACATGCAGTTTTGATAGCCAAGATCTACCAAAGACGACATTATATGAAGTCGGATAGTCCACAACCACAAACAATACTCTGACCATTTTTTATGGTCATTTTCCAAGAATTGCCTTCCCTTCGAATTCCCCAATAACATCAACAGAGTTGCCAGTAAACCATATTATTATTCTCTTCGATAAGAGTATGATGGATGGGTTTTTTATCTGTTTATAGGTGGACAAAAACAAGATTTAGCTAAGTTGCCCGTGTCAATCTAAATTCATCAGATTTTACTAACCTCACTTGATTTATCTATTACCATAGCATCCTCAGGTGGGCGTGCGACATTTCTTAAGTCGTCGTCATAAAACACTATGAAGGGAGCAAGGTTCTTGTACAAATGTGAATACATTTTTCCTTCTGATTGGGTGGTTAAACTAACCCCATACCTTTTCCTATAACAACTCGAAAGTGCTGTCATGGTATCCCCTCCAAAAGTCGTTAAAGATTTGAAGAAACTACACAGCTTGGAAACTTTTCCAGTGTTTTCAACCACCACATTCACTCGAAATCGATCAGGATTAGGATCCAAGTATTTTGTATTCACGTCAAACTTCTCGATAATCATCATTGTATGCCTAGACTGCTTCCCTTGATTAGATTGGCTCTGTATTGACACGATGAAAACCATACCAAGAGTCCCTCAGACGATTGCTAACTGTAGCTTGTGACTGGCTACTAGCCTGTGGGCGAGGGGGTGAATGGACATGTCTATATTGATGAGGATGCATCAATCTCTTGGTTTCTTCGACACTGATTTTCTTTCGGACCTAGTTCAACAAACTACAATAAATCATTTATTTTTCCGGGTCACTCAATTAGCCAATTCGCCCACTTACAACCCGTGTTGAAGTACAACTATGACCACATGTTCGAAGTAATATGTCAACCCATCTTTTGTGTTCACAAAATGGTTGGTGTAATCTATCAAAGACTCATTAGAGTGTTGCCAACAATGGATTATTGTATCCAAATTACTTCTAAGTTATTTACTTCTCATAAATTTCCTTTGTAACACTATCTAAAACATTTTAAAATTCTTTATTGATCCATGCGGTAATATTTTATACCATTTCAAAGCGCCATCCTTGTTTGAGAAAAATCTGTGCACAATAGTCGGTCATCATCATTAAAGTTCATCATGAAATACTCACATTAAATGAGGGTAATAAAAATTAAATACAACCAGGCAGCTCAATTCTCCCTCTACATTCTACCCGAGGCATTGAACAGTAAATCGTCCCTTGAGTATCGTGTTTGGTAGCAGATAATCCCTTGACTTTCAAATGTCTGTTGACAGTCCCTAGACTATTGCGTTTGGATAAAGTTAGTCCACCAGATCCTCTGATCCATTAGAGGCTGCCACGTGTCACCATAGTCCCTAGATTTTTGTATCACCACTAGTCTTTTGAGTTTAGTTATCCGTAATATTCTACATTTTGGGTGTGATCTAAACTCAAGGGACTAGTGGTGATACAAAAATCTGAGGACTATGGTGACACATGGCAGCCTCTCATGAATCAGAGGATCTTGTGGACTAACTTTATCCAAACGCGATAGTCCAGGGACTGTCAACGGACATTTGAAAGTCAAGGGACTATCTACCACCAAACGCGATAGTCGAGGGATGATGTACTGTTCAAAGCCTTCTACCCAAATATTAAATACTCACAAAACTCCATAAAACTTTAAACAAGGGTTACGATTCTACCCTCGGGCAGAAATTAACCACATCAATACCAAATGTGATGTCAATCATAATTAGGTATGTCCTAACCAAAGTTGCATAAATGAGAGACATAATATGTGCATCATTACATGATACTTAAATAAATTAAAACAATATTTTGGCCAAATAAGATAGTTGGAGTTTTATTATTTGATACTGATATTACAACTTAATTGAGTTCTAAAACTCATATACTATGATATATATATATATATATATATATATATATATATATATATATATATATTAAGTTTTTCAACACTTAAAACCAAGAAAAACCTCATTAATTTTTTGGTTTGAAATTTTACCACACTTAACACTCAACAAAGTCACTCCTATCAATCTATTATGCATCAGACTCAATGAGAGCTGCATAAACAAAACATTGATTACTATTGATCCTTTAAAGACTTTAAGTGAATCTGTTTCATTTTCTATAATCGTTCTTCTGTTCTAATATTTAAAGAAATACTGTCATATGTGCAGAGGCAAATCTAAAATTCAAAGTATGCCGAAAAATATCATAGAAAGAAAAATCAACAAGAAGTAAATATCAAGGATTGCATAGTTAAAATATACAAATGTTTTAATTACAATTCAAAATAATCTATATATATAGTATAAGTGTAAATACATTACACTCTTACTCACGGCTTCAAAACGTCTAATTATATATAGATCATCAATTGTTGTAAGATTTTGTTTTTAACAAATGTCACTGAGCAATCATTAAATTATGGAGTAGACGTTAGATTTTTCAACTCATTCTTACATATTGAATACCAAATGATGCTTTGGTTAAATAAAGAATAAAAGAAGGTTCTTCAAATGGTTCCTAAGTTGAAAGAATTAGAAAAACCTGAATTGTTGATTTTTGCGATGGTATAACTATTTGACTTGGATATACGAGGGGAAATGTAAAGAAGTTGATCAACATATTATTAAAACAGTTAAACAACTCAAAACGATTTAAATTAAACAATTATACATTAGATTGAAGTATAATAAACAAATCAATTCAATAATTAAAATAAAAAAATTAAAACAGATGAAAAAATTAAAAAATCAATTAAATATTTTAAATAAACGTACTAATCAAATTAAATTCAAAAATTAAAAGAAATCAATAAATCAATTAAACAAGTTATGTTTCTTTGACCCGAGATACAAGCCCAACGTACACTTAGGCCTAACCCTAGATGGTTTCTTTGACCCGAGATACAAGCCCAACGTACACTTAGGCTTAACCCTAGATGGAACCGTTAGTTCATCATTAGTTTCAGTCGTCTCCTCTTACACAAGGCTGTCGCCGTCCATGGCTAGAACTCTAAATCCAAAGACGACGAATATAGTAGACCTGAAAAAACAATCGTAAGGCATATTATAAATACCAGTATGAATTTTAACTACTAAACGAGACCCATATTTATTTGAAAATGCCACTAGTCAATCCAATAACACTAGCATTCCTGGTACAGGTATGGTAAATAACATGACTATCTTAAAATAAAATCCATTCCTAGTACCCAAAGATAAAGCTCTCCTAAAGAAGAAGAGAAAGTTATATGTGGAAAAAAATTTAATAAGACCAATGATCTTATTATTTACAAAGGATATTTACCAAAATATTTACTTGATTATACTATTAGCGTGGTAGACTTTTTTTTCAAATGATCATTGCGGTTATCAGACTGCTGTTATATCAATATACAGTCCTGACGATCAATGACATTTGGTGAGAAGAGATTCTATTGGCGAATCAAATGCTCAACGTTATTTTTGGTGATGGTGTTCGGTGATGTAGATATTATAGACGACCTACTTGATAAGTTAGATTGGTTTAAAGTATACAACGATGGTGATATCTATTGGATGACATCACCTAACATGGGCTTAGTGATAACAACTCGTTACCAATGTTTGGTATACCATGTATATTTCCATGTTTCTTATACGTATCTACATTTATGGAGCTTCCCACCTTGATCATGTCATATAAAATTAGTTGGGATTGATTTGTACGCTAAGTTATAAAAAAAATATTTTACAAGTTATTTTTGGATGGACCGTTGTTAGTAATATATCCATTATTGTACTCGTTTCAGTTTTACGATTGTGTGTAGGTTTTTGTAAACTCTACGGGTGATTTGTACCCTGACCGGTGAAAGAATAATCAATTTCCACTTAGTTTTGGTATCTAAACAAAAAATTTAAAAAAAAGTTATCGTCAAATATTTTTTTCACAAAAACATAGTTAAACAATAACTATAAAAAATACTAAAATTTGACGGTAAACATATACAACAAAAACCTAAGAATTTTGAAACTGAAACGATGATAAATTACCACCTAAGAAACTGAAACAATGATACCTTTCTTTCTTCTTAATTTTATAGTATATTTAAGCCTACTATAAATTCCTCTCTCTTGGTTGTTATTTTCTCATGCACCTGATCTATTTGTTTCTCGGTTAGACTGACAGTGCCCAAACAATTAAACAACGGAAACACAATACATCATTCCTCGTTGTTGAGATTGGACATACTTCTTAACAACCTAACGAGTCGATGTATTAAGAGTCGTATAAAGTCTTCATGGACATCCCTTTGAATATATTTTCCAGTTATAAACAATTATTTTTATCTACTATTACACAATTATTTGAAGGTAAAACCTTCATGTTAAGCAAACCGACATATAACTAACTATTACAAATGTGGCGCAGTTTCATAAACTTATAAAAACCCGTTCATTCCATAAACCCAGCCAACAATAGCAACTTGTTTGTTCTTATGAGAAAAAAACTAATACCGTATATACTTTTCGGAAATAAAATTTTCATTTGGACTAAAGTATCATCTCAATTTGGACTAAACACATAATTCGCGTCCAACCTATAATTATGAGTTTGTTTTTTATTCATTGATTCTTAATTTGCATTTGACATATTATATGTAGTTCAAATTTAATCCATTATTCTCAATTTGCATTTAACTATTGATTTTAAATTTAGATTTAACATATGCTTCTACATTACCAGCTCCACAAATATCCAAATTTTGACTGGTTTTTTAGTTTGATTATCAGAAACAATACTATCTTTCACATATATGAAAATTACTCTTTTCTTAGGGTTCCTCTCACAAAAATGACCCTCCTGCTAGACAGCAAGAGGAGGCTCACCGTCACTGAGTTATTGATTATAAATGTCATATTCAGAATCACTTGATGAAACAGAAAATGACCTAACTATATTAATAAATCAAAATAACCAACTATACATTAAAAACTAGAACTTAAGATAAAAATTATAAAAAGCAGGTTACAATGACCCGAAAGTGTCTTTAGATTCTCTTTATACCTCAAGTTTTCAGCTCTTTTCCATGTTTCATCTGTTTTGCTTTTCTGTCTAAGAATGAATGCGTATATATATTAACAAAAGACAACAGTAAGAGAATTTAACAAAAATTAGCAACAAACTAATATTATATATATAACTATACTTCCTCAACATCTCTTCTTTCTTTGCATTCGACCTACCATTAAGCCGTTTTGAAATGGTTTCTTTCATTATTTTTAGCAATTGCATTTTCAATTTTATCTTTCTCTTTTTTCTTTGAATGCCATTATCCCATGATGCTCCATCTTTGGTAGGAATAAACATGAACGGACCCACCTTCAAGATTAATTGACGCGAGACGAGACACCCCTCGTACAAAATAGTTGAATTCTAAAATTTAATAGACAATAAAGAGCTGATTTGTTAAGGGACGTGCACAACAAGACTATCTAAATCATTTCGCGTCAAAAGTACATCCTCACACCTAAACTTCAAAAGTTAAAAACAAATTTGGGTGAAAAAATATCTATAGTAAACATAATAAACTTGTTGGTCCATTGCCCAAAAATCTTATCAAATACTACTATTATATTATGTATAAAATCCAACCAACCGCAATCCCAACGAAGATTTCAAATCAGTTAAGGCTGCAACATCCCACTCAACATAATTAAAGTCCAATCAACAAAGAAAACAAGGCAAGTTTAGGCATTCTATTGCAACCTAAGCTAATTCCCTACAAAGGCAACCTACCCTTTTTTTGTCATGAATTTTGGATGCATTAGCATCCTCTTTTGCAGGAAAATACTCCCTCCGTCCCAAATTACTTGTCGTTCTAGGAAATATTGTTTGTCCCACAATACATGTCGTTCTCATTTACCAATGCAAATTTTAATATTATTTATAATCATCTACCAATTAGACTTTTTTTCTACTTTTTATGAAAAAGAGGTGTAAATATGACATTTGTGTTTATATTAAGAATATTGATTGTCTATTTTTTTTATTAAAATAAAATGTTAAAAATAAAGAATACAAATAATATTGGTAGTAAAAAGTGACAAATCTCACTTTTTCATATGTTAGGATAAAATGTTAAAATAAAAAAAAACAAAACATTACATCAACATAAACATGAATAGTTATTGAAAGATACTAAAAAGATGAAACTCTAAAACTGAAAAAACAGAGAAAGTAAACCTTGTAAAGTATAAATTATTTGAATTTTGGTGATGGTGTGTCAAATTAGTTAACTAACCAAAATCACTGAATGTCCCAGATTAATTGTAAATTATTGGACGATAGTGTGAGATGTAAAACTATAAAATAAGAGTATATATTTGTAAACAAAATAGAAACATAAAAAATAATTTTAATGAATGGTAAAATAAGTATTTGATCATCTTTTGTTTTATTCATATACTCATTTAGTATTACGCTTGATATTTTCTAAAAATCAATATTGGTTAGTATAGTAGAAGTGTCAGTCTTTGTATCAAATGATTTAACAAACTCAATATCATTCAACGAAAATATACATACATAAAAAAAATTGATGTTTTAAAATCTTACGACATGTTTATACAAATTGAGGTGTGTCACAATTGAGCTTGGAAGATATTGCATATTAAATTAATACCAAACACTATCAAAAATAAAATTTTAAACCACGAGAAACATAGTATTTGGACTAAAAAATAGATTAAAACATTTAATGGAAAAAAATTAGGGGTTCCAAGGCTAACGACAACTCCTTTTAATTAATTCAATTTTTATTTTCAAATATTTTTATTCGCTCCAAATGTACTAATATTATGGACTTCAGTTTAATTTTATTTTGTTGAATTAAATGCATTGAAAAAATAAATGAGTATACAAATGCTTAGGGCAAATCATGTCGGTTGGTTTTAAAGTCTAAGAGAAACAAAATACATAAGGGGAAGAAAATAAGGTCCGTTAAAAACAAACGAGAGCACCGAGACAAATCAACAACACGTATACTAAGAAGTGCAGAGTCTAGTAGGTAGGATCAACAACTTGTGAGAGAAACATAAAAAACAAAACAAAATTAAATTAGTGAATGGCGGGGATGAAATGATCAACTAATCTTAGTTCCCTGGAAGCGAAAACGGAGATTAACAAAAGAATGAAATGAGACAACAAAGACAATGCTCAATGGGAGCCAAAGATTATGTTGTTTCTTTCCCCCAAAATATAGTAAATAGTGGCTATAAAGCAAGTCTGTCAGACATGACGAAGACTTGAAGGGGGGGGCAATTGGAGGCTTAAATGAGCCAAAAGTTCCAATTGGAGTTATTTCTGAAGGGAATACCAAGTTTATCGCAAGCTTGTTCCTAAATGATATGAGTGAAACTACAATCATAGAGGATATGATTAATATTTTCATCAGAGAAATTATAAAAGACACAAGTTGGGGTGTGCCAATCTCTCAAAATAAGAGTTTGTTGCGGGTGGTGAGTTTGCCTTGAATGGCAAGCCAGAGAATAAAATAATGGCGATGGATATTATAATTTGTGTCAAGCTATCCCCGTCCATCCGCCACTGGAATAAGCGTACAAATGACATTATAAGTGTCTTTGATTGTGAAAAAAAGATTTTATGTTAGTCGTTCAGAGGGGGATATCATCAAAAAAGACGTTTGGAGGGGGAGGGAAAGATGTCATTACGAATTTTTACAAGATTGCTTCCATTTCCAGGAGTGGTGGATCTCCTGTTGATAGGCTAAACCCAACACCACTTATAAATAAAGCC